>JAOWBP010004313.1:1521548-1539300 GCA_028571105.1 Tragopan temminckii | reverse complement strand
AGAACTGTGTGCTCTGTAGCAGCCAGCTGGGTCACTGCTGCTGGGCCGGGCTCCCAGAGCTGAAATCACACCACGTTAGGGGTCGCTGTGCTTTCCTGTAAGCCAGGCAGGACTTGGAAGCCTGCCTGCATTCTTTTGGTTGAGGGCATGTGTTGCTGAAATTCTGCTTGTTGTAGCACAAGGATTTCTTCCAGCTTTGCACAGGGGTTACCTGTGTTCCTGCGTCTTTGTGCCTCCCTAGGTGGTAAGGGAAAGGGGCAAGGCTGCTGTGTGTCAGGATGAGGGAACAAAAGTCCTTGATCATTACAGCTAAATGTTTAGAAAATAAAATGCTTAACGTCTCTTTCTGAATGGAAATGGAAAAGTACTGCTGTGAAATACTTGAAATAGTTGCTTGTGCTCCCATTTGCCTAGCAAAGCGCTGGGGAAGTTTTCTTTGCCTTCTTGCTAAGCACAGATCTTGCCAATTGTAAATTAGTGAAAGATTTTGTTTATCTCAACTCAAAAACCTGGATCCTTGCTTGTAACTTTGGCTTCTGAGTTCTGTTTCCAAGAAGCACTTACTTTGAGAGCCTGCGAAAGCTGTTTTGTAACAGCATTTTGAATTTAAGATGTCTAAGAAGAGAGCTTAACCATAGCAAGCTTTCTGATCATACAAGCTGTAGGTGTTGAGGAAGCGACAGTGAAAATGCCCCAGCATGGCTCATGAAAGGAAAGAGCGTTGCCGCAGCCTTTTGATGTGACAGTCTGCTGCCACTTGCAGCTGCATTTACCAGCAATTTGTTGACTTTCTCATTCTTTAAAGCCTTTAAAGTTCATCTGTAGGTCTATAGTGAAATTGTAGTAAGAATTTTAGAAACTAATTACAGAATAGAACTTCCGTAGATCGGGTGCTTGCTTCCACCAGTACGTGCTGGAGCCCATCGCCCCGAGACCAACCATCCTAGGGAGCAGCCCATAGGTGCATGATGGACCTGCAGCTGCAGAGCTGCTCTCCCATCCACAAGTGGCAGGGCTTGCTCTGAGCACCACTGGTTGCCTTTCGAGGGCAGCAGGCAGTGTCTGCACCCATCCTTTCCCTGCTCGCTCCGTGCCTGCTGTAGCACAGCCAGCATTTAGCAGAGCTCACCCACCCTGCGCAGTCAATGAGTGTCACTGATTAAACAGGCTTCAGAGGAGTCTTGGATTAGATTACATCTTTTATAAAAATAAATTGGCTCTTCTTGTATTAATGTCTTCTTTTAATGACTGCTGTTCCACATCCATACATTCCAATTTTGAAATGCTTGAAAAGCAATTTGCTGCTTATAGATTTCTGATGAGGCAGGTGGTTACGTATGCTGATCACACCTACTGCCACGCAAACAAAATGCAGGAGTGCAAGGAGTCCCATGCAGAGGTTCCAGGTTGCATGAAGACCGCTGTGTAAAAGTTAACATTGAAATTGCAGTTCTGTGTCGTGAAGGCTTACAGTGAAGAACCAGCACAGGGCAGGAGTGGCCAGTGGAGAAACAGTGTCAGACTTGAGCAGCTGTTGGTGCACTGGATTTACATAGAAAGAATCAGTGATAAGAGAAGGATTCAGTTCTGGGCTGAGAGGTGGGCAAGGACTGTGTGTTTTCTTCACAGGCGCAGTATGGGCTGTGGAATGCAGTAGCAGAACAGCTTCCAGAAATGCCACTGTTCCCTGAAACCCCCAAACCTTCATTGCTTCACGTCAGGGAAATGCTGTACAGAGCCACATAAATGGGCACAAGAACAAATGGCTCCAAAATTCCTGCACCTACTGCATGGGCTGCTGTTACCATGAGCCCTCAGCTACAAAAGTGCTTCTTTTATGTGAGGAAGTTGATAGGATAATTATCCGTATACAGCATATATATAGAAAATCACTTGGATGGCAGCATAAGCTGCTGGGAAGGGTTGTGTCACTCCAGAAAAGTCTGTGTCAGCGGCCATGGCGTTGTAGCAACAGGAGGAAGCGTCCTCTGCAGAGACTCCTGAAGCTAATCCCAAAAAGGCAAGGAGAGTGGTCTAAGTACCTTTTATATACTGGAGCAAAGAAGTGGAAGTCAGAAGTCAACTTCTGTGATTCTGTCTATGATTCTGTGTTTCTCCTCTGGTGCGTCAGCCTCTGTCCACTTACTGGTCACTGCCATTACAGCTGGAGATCGTGCAAAGCAATCTCTGCGTGTTTTGCTTCCAGTCATTTCAGCTCATCAGTCTGCAGAGTGCTTTTTGCTGTATTGAAGTACATAGAGGGCTGGCACACAGGCATGTGAATGCAAACCTGGGGCTGGATGTAAGTGGAAGTGACTTAAATGTCCTGCTTATGAACTGTGCTCCTGCTTGTAGCAAAATGGGAGCAGAGGGGGGGACAGGAAGACGGAGATAATTTTGGGATCTAGGATATGGAAAATGAAGTTAGGAGCAGGTTCTTATAAACTGCCAGTAAGCAGGCTGTGTTTTTTTTAATGCAGAAAAACACAGGTGTAAAAATCCACCTAAGCCAGGGATATCCTGCTGGGCTCAGCATGGGGCAGCTTGGGAGGCACAGGGCAGGAATCTTTTTGGTGATCACCTGGGAGCTGGGAGCTGAGAACTGTGCTCCCTCTGCTCTTGCTGTGCTTCCCAGCCAGCCCTGGGGGTCAGAGCAGCAGCAGAGGCATGGCAGCACTGCATGGCCTCTGTGGGGTGACAGCAAGAAAACAGAGCAAGTGAGGGGTGATGCGTGGTGCAGTCCTGGCTTGGGCAGCTTCAACAACAGCCTCCTTCCCACAGCCTTGCACCTAAATCACTTCTCTTGGGGTCTCTTGCCCTTTATTTCAAAACTAAACAAAACACACACACAAAAACAAACAAGCAAACAACAACAAAAAAAACAGCATGAAAACAACCCAAACCAAGAGTTAACTCCAAATATTTGGGCTGTAAAGAACAGGTGTTCAGTGAGGAGAGGGGAGGTGTGTGGGTGCTCCTTGGTGAGGCACAGCAGCATCCTAAAGCCAATGCCACAGGGAACAGGGCAAAATGCAACCGGCTGCAGAAGGAGCAGCCTCCTACAGAGAGCAAAAGGTCCTTATGAAAAAGATTGAGGTGAAAATGACATAAAATTAATGCTTACAGCCACTGACTCAACTTGTTATGTAGCTTATGGGTGTTGTGTGCATTGAGATAATCTTAAGGTACAATAGGTAGGAATTGCAAAGCAAATCAAATAAGTAATTTTCTTCTCCCGTGTGAACTTCCTTCCTTCGGCCCTGCCAGCCAAGTGTCCAGAATGGCTCTTTGTAGGAAAAACAAATGTGCAGGAGCTTTCTCCTAGCTTCCATGTCAGTCTTCCAGATGCGGGGCCAGAAAGTTTTTCAGTCTTTAATCTCTATTTTCAGTAGGGAAAGAAGAGAATACAAACAAACCGGCCAAAAAGCAGATTGTTCCCACGAGGTTGTGAGATGCAGATTGAGACATCAGTTGCAAGGCTTTGGATCCCCAGCCTCCCCTGTGTCAGGGCAGGGCTGCCAAGGCCTGGCTGCAGCTGCAGGCACAGGAGAGCTGCTCCAGGAACTGCTGGAACCGCGGCGCTGAGCGCTGGGCTGACTGGAGCATCGCAATTGCTGTATGAAACAAAGCATCGATAAAAATAGTGTGTTTTCTTGCCATGCTTCATTTCCTTCTGGATAGTCTCAAATGTCCCTGTTTGATTCTTTTCTTTGTACAACTTCAGTGAGTCATTGTGATCACAGTGCTCTGGCAGAATTTTGAGAAGCTCTGAAATACAGAACATTTCCCTGCATTGCCAAGTGTTTTACATGGAAGCAGCTACATTTCAGGTAGTCTTGCCATATTCTGCCTATTTTTGGACTATATGTGTCCTTCCTACAAGTTATTTGTGTTGTAAATGATTTCATACAGTTAAATGCCCAGTGTTTTGTGTTTTTATGGAGGAATAATTGTGTTCTTCAATCAGTCCCTTCACCCTTACTCCAAAATGTTTGGTTTAGCTAATGAAGGAATCGCAGTGCCCACCACCATACATAGACACAGAAGATCCCATATTTCTGTCCTTCTGCCAAATCTGTCCAAGCATCTATTAGAAGATAAATCAGTTGCTCTGTAGTGGATACCAGACATCATGTAAGAATGTATTTACCTGGAAAGTTGGGGTTTTTTTTAGGATTTTATCAGTAATCCCTGGGATATTACCCCAGCCAGATGATGGCTGGAATAATTTGTCAGTATAAATCTTAAGCTTTGCATGTTTGATAGAGTGAAGGGTCTGATTCCCCTAGCTAAAACTGGATGTTGTGACCACTGTGCAGATGGAGATCCAGATGCTAAATGTGTACAAGTGGATTTATGACTGTGAGATAGAGTATGTGCTATGAAACAGGACTCTGGGGCTGCAACAGCTCTCTTGAATTTCCTCCTGAGCGCACGTGCAGGCGTGCACACCTTGTGAGGTTGTCTGTACTGAGCTGTAGTTCTGGCTTTAGCTCTGCAGAGCTACTCAGCAGCCTTTGATTTCCCCAACTCTACATCATCCACATGCTGGCTGCTTTCTAAACACAAGGCAGGTCTGTTTGTAAGGGAGATCTCACCTGCTAGTTTTGCTTGGTAGATTTGTTAAGATGTCTTTGAGGTGACTGTTCCTTTCTGCTGGTGTAACTACAAAACAAGAATCCTATTCCAGATGGGTGAGTGGCCTGCCTGAAGGATAATGGTGCAGCTTGTGCCTCCTGCATTTGAATTTGGTGGCACTGCCTTGTTTGAGCTCTTTGACTACTTGCTGAGCCCTCTGTCTATGACAGCTCTTCCATTAGATATGAAGAGCTGCTTAATGTGGGCATCTGGGGTTAGGCATGTGCTGCTGACAAAGATTAATGGTTCAGCCAGCTGCTGCTGTCCAGACATACATCACACAGGCACGCAGGCCATATGCTCCATCAGCAGTAGAGCTGACCTGTCTGAGTGCTTAAAGTATGTTTTCATACCTGGTGTTAGCCAGGGTGGCTGAGAGGGAGGAGGAGAAAGCATCCTGAGTCCTGGCATTGCTGTCTTATGTCTCTGTAGTAGTGGTTGCTAGCAGGATTAAAATTCAGAGCAGATTTGTGGAGCATTGTCTGTTTTCCCCATTTTGTTTGTGTATTGCTCGTCATTTTGCATTCATCTTCATAAGACTTCGGATATCTAGATTGTCACCGATAGGTGGATAATGGGTTACATAAACGAGGCCGAGGCAAGAAATGGCAATGGCCAGACTTAAGAACCAGGCTCTGTGACCAGAAAATGGGCTTCCCTTTCTAAAACCTCTATTTCTGATTGATTTTAAGTTTTGAACTTAATTTCCATGCATGTCACAAGGCTTTTTGCAGAGCTCCCAGGGCTGGAGAGCCACAGTCCCATGGACAGATTGAAGCACTCAGAGCACCCTGCACCCCATGGCTCCCCAAAGAGACTTCGGTTCCTGTAGCTGCTTGCACAGGCAGCACAAATTCCAGGTTTTATTTTGGGACAGGGGGAACAGCAGAGGACTGACACATTGCTCAAGAAGGACAGGGACAGTGCTGTCATTGCCAGGATTCAGAGCTGCGTTTCAGCCCAGCAGTTCTCCTGGCCAGATTGTGGTTTGTGCCAGGTTGTTTGTTTTTTATATTTGCACACTTGTTACATCAAGTTCACTTACAGACGTGACCAAAATTCCCAGCCTCCATCTGCAGCTGCAGTGTGGCAGCCTGCAGAACAGGACAGCTTGGCTCAGGCACTGTTCATTCCTCGCATCCCTTGGGTGAATCAGCCTCCTTCTCCTGATTCATTCGACGCCATCATTATATCTTTAACATCATCATCATTTCCATGTTTAGTGAGTTATATCTTCTTTTAAATGCTTTGTGACACTTTCAAATGAAGCAGGTAGAAAATGTCGATTTTGGAAAAGCAAGAACATCTGGCGTTTACATGTTTTGTTCAACAACTTTGTGAAATTAATGCAGTCCTAAAGTAGAGAAGAAAAATTACACGTTGAACTTACGAGTTAATTAGCTCTAACACTCTAGCTTGAAAACAAGATTAGGATTGTCATGTTGGTCTGACTGGAGGTTTTCCCGTGCCTGGCATGTCTCCAGGTCATTTTGCTAACACACAGAGGAGCCAGAGCGGATGCTGGAAGAGGAGCAGGCTTTGTGTCTCTTCCTTCCCACACCTGGAGAGGCTTTTTTGACATGTAACTGACACAGGGGTTGGTACAGCATAGGTTCGTTACCCAGCCATGTGTGTAGCACTTCTGCTTAGCAAAACAGTAGGATTAGAAGGAATTACAGTCTAACAGAGAGCTTGAAGAAAACGTGCAGGAGTGTTTGGGAGGAGCAGCAGGGGAGCACCAAATACCCTCTCCTCCTGTTTCCTACCTAATCCAGCTCTTCCAGAGCCATAACAGAAGACTTAAGCTATTGTAACAATTACTGGTGAGGTACAGACTAAAATTTGAAGGAAAAGAAGATAAATACAAAATATATATTGAATTCTTTATTTGTGTATTGTTCCTGCTTCAAACTGTTAACTTAATCCGTTTGGACCTCTTTTCTCAGGTTCTGGTGAGTAGTTTAGGAAATGTAGCCTCCAGTGAACCAACATCATCATGTCTGAATATTTACCAACATAACCTGTGCTCAGAAAGCTGCTGTGCCTTTTTAGCATGAGCTGTTAGAGAAAAGTGCAGCTGGCTGGTGTGAATACCTGCCAGGTGTCCTTGAATGTAATAACTGGCCGTAATAAATGTGGGAGCATGTATGAGTTGGGTGTTAAAGCATCAGAATAAACACTTTCGTGTTTAAACATCAAGTTCCTGAAAACTTACTAAACTTGCTCTGTTTGCTGCTGAGTTCATTGGACAAACATACAGAACCTACTTGTTTAGTTAGGAGCACGCTCTAAAAATCCAGAGGTGTTTTGCAGGTCATCAACGCTGCCCTGGCCCTGGCTGCAAAACCACAAAGCAAGCTGGCCCAGGAGAACATGGAGCTCTTCAAAGAGCAGTGGGAGAAGCAAGTCCGCGTGCTGACCGATGCCGTCGATGACATCACCTCCATCGATGACTTCCTGGCTGTGTCAGGTAATGGGGGGGGGCCTGAGAAACAGTCTCCTCACTGAGCTCATTTCTGGAAACCAGTGGTACCCACACGTTCTGGAGTCTCTAGTTTTTGGAAGGAGTGGTGTTGGTACACTTCACCTGGCAAGCACTTTCTTCAGCTGAGTGTGATGTAAAAATAGAGCAGGAGATCTTGGCACAAGGAGAAAAGGTATTTTTTCAAGTGTGAAAGCAGCGATAGTTTAGTTAGCAGGTACTCTAGAAACTTGTCATTGCTCTTACACAGGGAGCATGCATAAATGTATATATTTACATGTCAGCAGACAGATCGGCTTAAATATAGCGAGAGACGCTCTGAATCTCTGGATCTAGAATCGCTAGTGAGCTTCCCATGGATTGCCATGTAGCTCTTGGAGACAAACCTCACTGCTAAGAGCAGTGAAACAGAAAATGGGAGTGTTCAGGCTACGAACTGGCAGAATGCAGAATCCCTCCTTTCACCTCGGACTCTTACCTCATTAAAAATTAATATCCAGCTATAATCGTACAAGTTAATTAAAACTGTTCATATAGAAAACGTTCTGTGAATATTTTTAATCACATCAGTTTTACTAATGTTTTTAAGGAAGATCAGATACTTATCACAATACATTAATAATTCCATTTGTCACAGTGCTTGCCAAGATAACCTGTTTTATCAGCATCAGATGATAAAGACCCGCTAGTAGCTGCTGTGACCTAGAAATAATAGGGGCATTTTTATTTTCACGTCCTCTAATTCCACTTGAGTCAGAGGACACAGAGCTATAACACATGAATTGTGGCTGCACTAGCTTTCACAAATTGCCACTACAAACCCAGGGCCTAATTTTCCTGGTGCAAACAGACTGGAGCATCTCCAGTGACCTAGAAAGCCAAGTCGTAAAGCGATATTTCACGGGAGGATGTGTGGGATCGGAAGCGCCGAGTGAATGTATCTAGGAAGTGCAGGTGAAAATACAGATAACAAAGAGTTATCAGTATTATCGTGTGTGTTTTATGCCTTGGGTTCTGAATAAAAGCTTTCTGTGCAATGAGTTAGCAGAAGCTTACTCGGCAATTGAACGTCCTCGTTCTCTTTATCTTTCTGCGTGTTCTTCGTTGCAGCAGCAGCTGAAATTGCACAGCTGTGAGGAGCCTATTTCTGGGGAAATATATTTAGAGAGAATTGTGTGCTGAAGTTCATGGCTCCATTTGGAGTTTGTCCACGAGCGTACAAAACATTTTAAAGAGAAAAAGCTGTTATTCTGTGGAACTGCAGCCTGCAGAAAGCCGCCTGGCTGTATTTTGCCTACTCGTGGGGCTCAGAATGGGTCAGACCAGCGGGACCGAGTGGTCTGCTTCCTTGTGCAGCCCCCTCAGTGAGATGGGTACTTGTGAGGGGGCAAGTCGTGGTGCTGGCCTGCTGCTGAATGGCTCTGAAGAATCGCAGGGCCTTGGCAATAGGCAGGGGGCATTTCTGTCCTGGGGCAGCGACTGGCTGACTCAGGGGGCCACTTCCCTGCCCTGTGTGCAATGCCGTGGAAATGCCACGCTTAGTGAGTACTTCAGATGCTCGAGTGCCTTCAGCAACTGTTTGTATTTGCTGCGTTATCAGAGAGGTGTTTGAAAAATATTAAAGCAATAAATATTGCTTCGAGTATTATTTGTTTGAACTTTGATAAATGCTTTCCATATAAATGCCACTGCTGCAGTTCTCTGCTAAAAGTCGAAACGTGTCTTTGGATAAAATGGTGATGACTGTGATTTATGCCAGGTTCCCTTTGGGGTTATTGGGATCTTTGAGCATAGTGGGGTTTATATAGATTGCTAACTGGGATGTAAGCAAAATAAAAAAGTGTTCTTGCAGTCTGTGTGTTTGTGTACAGTATCACATTCCTGCAGTGCCCAGCATAAAACTCATGCTTTGTTGATCAATTTATGCTAGAATTGTTATAATTAAGAAAAGGTTTGATGAGAGAGACATTCACTGTAGATGATAGCGGATGGTTGTGCAGGAATGAGGATGCCTAGCTGTGCAGTGTTGAGGTTGGCTTTACGAAGAGCACAGCAGGAGAAAGGCTCTGTTACGATGGACAGTGGCTAATTTTTGGGGCCTAGGAAATTAGTGACAGGAGACTCCTAAAGACTAAGGATCCTCCCTATACGCTCCCAGCCATGAGAGGTTTGCAGTCCAGGGAGTTCCAGCAGCAGAGGTGATACCTTCTGAACAGTTCTTGACAGGTTTTTCTCTTTAAGCTCGTGTTAGTTGCTCTTCCAGCCATTATCACCCCTTGACATCTCCAGCATCTTGCGCAGAATTCACAGCCTTAGCTGTGCTCCGTGTGAAGAGCCTCCTTATTTTTGACACATCACCTATTTGCTCCAGTTGATGCCCCCAGTTGTAGAAGATGGGAAGAGTTTTTTTCACTTCATGCTGTGTGTAAATGTACAGACCTCTGTCCTATGCCTCCTCTGTCATCTCCTTGACTGCAGTGCCTGTTCGTTATTCCTCATTTCAGAGCTCTTCAGTACCTCCTGTGATTCCTGTCCCCTGATCAG
Source organism: Tragopan temminckii (assembly GCA_028571105.1). Lineage (NCBI taxonomy): Eukaryota > Metazoa > Chordata > Aves > Galliformes > Phasianidae > Tragopan > Tragopan temminckii. The sequence goes on along the minus strand of JAOWBP010004313.1, from coordinate 1,529,636 downwards.
TCCCATCCCCTAGCACTCTGCCTGTGGTTCCCACTGATTCTGTCCTTCAGTTGCTGGTAGCACTGTGTAAAAATCAAATCCAGTGTTCTTAAGTCACCTGGTTCTCCTTCAGAACCCTCTTAAAAACCATTCCATACGATGCCTCCTGTTCTGTGCTGACGGAGGTTTGAGCTGGAGATTGCCCATCATGATGGAGCTATTTCTTAAGAGCCTTTGGATGAAGACTTGTGGTCACACTGATTGTCCTTATTACAAAATGAATACAGTGTTTTTAGTGTATGAACATGCAAGTGTTTGTTCTGTAACCACATCTGCTGGCACCGTGGCTTCACCTGGTTTCTCCAATGTCCCTTGTCAAGAAAAGGTCCACCATGGAGATGGTTCTGAGACCGTCCATGGGACCATGGTAGAAAAGCAGAATTACATCTATGACTTAAACTTTGGGAACCATAACAGCCTTGTTAAGGTATTTGGAAAATGCATTCCTGACCCCTTTGATGGGGAGCTGGAAGGTGCATTGTGGTGGTGGAATGAAGATTGACAGTCACAGGGGTCTGAATTCTCTTAGCTTTCCACAGTTCTTTGTATGTCCTTGTTTGCTCTAAAAATATTTTCTACTAGAAAAACACGGCCTGTCCTCTTACCTTCTCTTACCTTGTTACCAAACCACACCATTTTCCCTGTACTTACTTCAGTAGGACGAGATCCCTTTGCTGCTGCCGGTGTTCCGTTCCGTGTTACCTTCTGTTGCTGTGAGATTTTTCTCCTGCTCAGCAGCACCAAGGCTGATGTAGGACAGCTCTGTAACGTCCCTGAAGGTAGTGGCGCTGAACCCGTGTGTCAGCATTTCCCTGCCCTGCACCTCGGCCTCAGCAGATGGCATTCAGCACCAGACACCCATGGTCTGTGTGCCTGTAGGACAGGTAGAAGCGTGTGCCTATACCAGCACAGAGCAGTGTCACATCTCATCTGTTGTCATCTGTCTTCTGCAGAGCAGGAGCGCTGTGGATGCCTCTGACAGTCCTGCACTTCCCCGCAGCCCTTGCAGGCTTCCCCTCACATCCTTCTGGCCACTTTGCATCTGCAGAAGGCATTAAGTGGTCGGCAGCATTTAAACATTCGTCCTCGTTTCGCCCATGCCCTTTATTAAAGCCTATATCATCTGAAGAGGCTTTTAAATGATCTGTGGCTTACTTTATTCTTTTAGGAACTCAAGCAATAAACATTGTGTTATTTGGCCTGACACTGATGCTTTTCTCTTCGCCTTTGTAACTTGCAGGGCTGTCTGTCTCTTGCTTTAATTCTGAGCCTGTGCGTGCTCCTTGCCGGGGCTGTTGCAGCACGGCTGCCTGCTCACTGAATTGTCAAATCACTAACAAACCTGCACTTTCCTCTTGTAGGGCCACATCCTGCCCTCAGCTGAACTTGCTTGGGCTGAGTTCCTTCGGAGGTGTTTCACAAGTGCACTGTTTGTCCAGGTTGCTTACACAGGTCTCGCAATATTGCATCTGGCTCTGCTAATTTTATGTAAATTGGGCAGAGCTGTTCCAGCAGCAGTCCTTCCAGCCAGTTCATACGAATCCTCTCTCAGCTCCATGTGCTGCTCATCTCTCCCACCTCATGCATGACAGCTCTCTTACCACCTGGGCAGGGAATAGAAGGTCCTTTGGTAGCAGCGTTGTGTGATTAAGGCACAACAGCAGATTAAGCAGAAGGTAATGCTGGAAGTGATTTAAGGACAAAGCAGGGATGCTTCCAAGGAGGTCTCTTACGAAGCAGCACAAATGTTGGATTGCAGTGTCAAATCATTGCTACTGATGTATTAGAGAAGTGTCTGACAGAGTTTGTAAAAGCAGAGTTTGTAAGTTCTGGGTGGGTGTGTGCTGATGAGCACCCAAACCTCTCCAGGCATTTTCAGAAATCTCTTCAAGGTTTTTACTCATTTGGAACCTCTTGAGCTTGATGAGCGAAGGAAAACATGTCTATTAGAATGTATTTTCTTAAAGCAAATTACAAAGGAGGTTTTATGGCTTTATTTTCTGTTTTCTTATGAGACAGTGAGTACTCCACTACTGGAACACTTTTGGCATAAATCACTGCATGTGTTACCTGTCTTAATGTGTGCAGAGGGCTAACAGTGTGATACCCTCCCATGGTGCGTGTCTGGTTGTAGGAGAACTCTGTGTCGGAAGCCAGAAATGTGCACCCAGTGCCCCTGTCTGTCAGGGCATTAGTGGGTGAGGTGTGGCCTGGGCCACGTAGGTGTAATGACAGCGGGAGTGGCTTGCAGGTATTTGGAACAAGGGCTTTGGCAGCCCAGGGCTGGCATATGGGAAGAAACGAGTTTAGGGAAGCTCCAGCTGAAGCCAGCTTTTGTGTTGGCAAAATCGAGTACAGAAAGGGGACAGGAGGTTTGGATGCCTCCAGATGAGCGGACCTATGATTCTTGTGACAACTGGTTCGGACAGACAGCTGTTTGCTGGTTGTAGCAAGCTTAAAAATTAATACTTTACAGCATCAAGCTGGAGGTTTTTTAGAGCAGGTCACACGCTGAGAAATTGTAATGCTGATGTACACAACAGAAAAGAAGATATTACCGTCTAAATCCTCCTTCTTTTACCACCAGAGAACCATATTTTAGAAGATGTAAACAAATGTGTCATTGCTCTCCAAGAAAAAGATGTTGATGGTTTAGACCGCACAGCTGGTGCAATTCGAGGACGTGCTGCTCGAGTCATTCATGTTGTCACCTCTGAAATGGATAACTACGAACCTGGAGTCTACACTGAGAAGGTGCTGGAAGCCACGAAGCTGCTGTCCAACACAGGTAAGGCAGCTCTTCCAGGACCCCAGGTTCATGTTGCTTCCAAGTGGGTGGGCAAACGGATAGCAGTGTGCCCGTGAAATCTATTAAACACTCCATTTACATACTGTAATGAAAATTAGTGGGAGTTATTTGCAGAGCTGTTGCAAAATGAGAAAAGTAATTTTGCTTTGTTGACTGGCTTAAAACTCAGCAGCACAAAAGGTCTCCCTGGCTGTGCTGGTTGTCAGCCTGAGCTGAGCCAAGTGGAAGTGCCAGGGAACGAGTCCCAGACAGCAAGTCAGGGCTCGTAGGCACGCTGGGCATCTTGCAGTGTTGTACCACGATCTGGAAGGGTTTCTGCTGCATTGCCCCAGCAGAATGAGGGTGCATTTTTGTATAGCTTGTAAAAGAAGCACTGTAGGTCCTAGTCCCCCATCCCATAGAGTAAATGTGGGTGTTGCTGTGAACCGGCTGGTAGCATCTATCTACGGTAAGAAGTGGTTCTGGGTGCTTCAATGAGTGCTATGCCAAGGATCAGTTGCTGTTTTTATTTTAATTACAACTTTGATGAAGAATCACGGGTGGCACTGAGGAGCCACACAGACTGCAGATGGCTCTGTGATGTTCTTTCTGAGGCGGCGGTGAATCACTGAGGCACAGAGGTGCACGCTGCCCTGCTCAGTGCCTTGTTCAGTCCCAGCCTCGTGGTGGTAATGTGCCCCCACAATGATGTGTCTCTGTCTAGAGGGAACGTTAAACAAGTGCTTAATGTTGTATTCCATAGACGGTAACTGCTTCCCCAGGACTTTTCTCTTTGTGCACTACGAGGGTGGGATAAACTTTGCACTGTGTGGGGGGGAAGAAAACAAGTAGCAGCAGAATAAACATAAAATGCAGCGGAGGTAGGACTGAAGCAACGGTATTGGTGTTCATTTGTAACAAATGTTTTGAGTTTAAAGGGATCTATTCACACTTTCCAGCAACAGTTAATAAAACGATGCTCACACACGCTCACCTATGAGGGTATCTGTGTTACTGGGTTGGAAATGACGGCTCTGCTGTGCTCTTAATACAGTTATGCCACGGTTTACTGAGCAAGTAGAAGCTGCCGTGGAAGCACTGAGTTCAGACCCTGCTCAGCCAATGGATGAAAACGAATTTATTGATGCTTCGCGACTGGTGTACGATGGAATCAGAGATATCCGGAAAGCTGTATTGATGATCAGAGTGAGTGTCACTTACCTAAGCTGCTTTCAGTCTCTGCTCACTTTCCCCCAGTTACTGAGCTAACACGCATCAATTTTATTCAGAGCAGACAGCGTAAGATTTTCATTTAGCTCATGTTAACATTCTCAGTCTTAAAAAGTGCTAATCACTCTGTGGAGTACTTCAGAAGTGCGTGTTGACTCAGATTCATTAAACAGATCTGAGCATCGATGATAGCCTTGAGTGGTGATGCTAAATACCCTTCACGCATCTTTTATAAAATCATGTTAATGCCTCGTTTATTAATGTGCTAAATCACTGACCTTTGATTTAACAATTGCGAGTGAATTCCTACTGTAGATGCTTTTTCATGGTTTAAGAGCCTCAAAGTAAAGCTTAATGTTTCTTTCTTAAGTAAATTTTGAGAATTAATGCTAGTTAGCTGAAAATGGGTTTAGACGAGCTCAGTCTGTAGTTCTCTCCAGGTTTCTGTAGCATGTATTCATTAATTGGCTAACCTCGTTAAAAAGAGACCGGTTCACAGACCTGGGGGCAGCAGTGAAGGGGCAGAGGAGCTCCTGCAGTTGTTTGGAGGGACGCAGAGCACAGCTCTGGCTGAGGCCGGCCTATGGGCAGATCTCTAGAGCAGCAGCATGGTGAAGAGGGGCAGGAGCCAGACACAGCAAACAGAAGTGTGGAGGTTTTATTCCTCATTTGCTTTTTCCCTGTACCCCCCGACTCCAAAGTAAATGCCTCACAGATGAACTCTCCTTGTCTTTCACAGTGATAACCAATGCAGATGCATCTTGGTAAATTGACAACACACAGCCCCAGAGCATATGTGATTACAGTAACCATTGCAATACTGTCTTCCATGTTTGCTGCTTAAAGCAAAGAATCAGATAGAAAATCAGAAGAAAAGCTGACAGCCACATATGTGCTCTCCATATAATTCTCTTGTATTTACGCTCGGGATTTATAGAGAGCCAACGTTATATGAAGATATCAGTGCTTTCCTGCTCTGCAGACGAGCTAATTGGATTCACCCCCTACTAGAGTCCTTGTTATTCAGGACATGGGAGCAGGGCTGCCAATTGCACGTCGGCAGTAATTAGCAGAGCTGGCAGTGCCAGGACTGCTGACATTTCCCCCTGTCGCTGATGTCAGGGTGCCAGTCGCTGGCGGCAGCACACTGCTGACACATTGACGACCTATAAAAAAAGTCAAGGTGTCGTTATTTGTTGTCCAGAGGGCTGTAAGGTGTAGAATGCCCTTAGATAAAAGAGAAGGTGCCAGAATTCCACTTCTGCAGGCCGTGGGCTCTGGCTGTGTGCAGGCACGGCCGCCCGGCAGCAGGATGCTGCACAGCACGGCTGGGGCAGCACGCTGGCTGACCCTGAGCTCTAGGGCTTGCTGCTTGGAAACCAGAAGGAAAAGTCATTTCATTACCTGACTTTTGTGCTTTTGCAGCCTCTTTTCAGAAGTGAAATCTCACTCTGTCTGTAGTTACTGAAACAAAGCTCTTTGCTCCCTGGTCCCCAGGTAACCTCCTGTCAGCCCCAGAAGTCTTTGCCCCCGGGCTGTGGGATGGACAGGAAGACAAGGGGCTCTGGCCTTGTCAGCATCTTCCTAGAGATATGTGGCAGAATGGGTCTGGGGGGATTTTTACCCTTTTCTTAAAATACTGATACACCGATGACCGATGTACTCAACGGTGTATGTCCCTGCTCAGTTCGTAAAGGCATGGGCAGGAGCTGGAGCCAAAATACTCTATGTCTCAGTTGTCAGCACACTTGGCCACCTCTGCTTTTTTGCAACTCTTTTGCATAAATGTTTATATTTTAAGTGTATTACAAGATGTCTGCATTAGTATCAGGAAACAAGCTTATGAAATTGAGCATGGGAAAGAAACCTGAAGAGCAAGGACCTTGTTTGCATTTTGTCTATTAATCACAATTTGTGGCATTGATCAGTGAAGTTCTCTGTTGATCCAGCTCTGCAGAATTGCCATCAAGTTCCACGCTCAGCAGAGATGCATGCAGTATTTTAACAAACATGCTGTTTGAACTGATAAGCTTTATAAAAATGTTGCCAGCCATAGACTGGCAGTAGCAAAAATAAATTCTAGGCAAGCAGGAAGTAGGTCAGCTGGGTTTAGCCTACAGCATAAAAGCTGGCCCTTACTAGCTAAAAATTTTAAGTTTCTCCTGGGGGATAAGAATAAATTTCGATACATTTTGTCTGTTGTTAATTCAGTCGATGCTTTGATTCATAATTGTGCTAAAGACGTCCGTGGTTGTGAACCAGGGCTTAAAGTTGTATGTAATTTTAGCTTCAGAATGTCAAGCGAAGCTTTTACATTTATCAAAGTTGCAAAAGGTGATGTTCATTTTGGAAAGACTTTTTCTGTATTTCAGCTCCTCTGTGCATTTGTGTCCTCTGACAAATCTCAGATGTTCAGTGACTGCTCAGTAATTTGGGGGATTTCTACCGTGTTTAACGTGAGCACTCAGCTGTGCGTTCCACACGTGTTCGTCATCTGGGCGCAGGCCTGATGCACCTTCCTGCTCAGAACATTGAATAATTCTTACCTTTGTTTATTTCCATTCTCACAAACACAGCGTTCTCTTTGATTTTAGAGCCATTCAAACTGCTGTCTGACTCTTGGTGCACTTCTTTCCCCTCAGACCCCCGAGGAGTTGGATGATTCTGACTTCGAGACGGAGGATTTCGATGTCCGAAGCAGAACAAGCATTCAGACAGAAGATGACCAACTCATTGCTGGACAAAGCGCAAGGGTAAGGAAGAAATCTGTGTGTTGGCAGAGCGTGTCCTGCTTTCAAGAAGCAGTTCTGCTCATATTGAAGATCCAGGTTAAATTTTGGTGAAAACGTTAGATCAGAAAGCAGCCATTCTCTGTTTCCAGTTTCCTGTGGAAAAGGAGTTCAAGTGAGATGTAGCAGTGTTGGTGTGATGGATGTCACAAACATTTGTGTTTTGTTGTAGACGTTCTGAAAGATCAGAATGCTTTTCACACTCATGAGCTGCTCCAGAGAATCACACACAATCACAGAATGGCCAGGGTTAGAAGGGACCTCCAGAATCATGAATCTCCAACTCCCCTGCCACATGCAGGGCCACCAACCTTCCCATTTAATACTAGACCAGGCTGCCCAGGGCCCCATCCAACCTGGCCTTGAACACCTCCAGGGGTGGGGCATCCAGAGCCTCTGGGCAGCCTGTGCCAGCACCTCACTCTCACAGTGAAGAACTTCCCCCTGATATCCAACCTAAACCAGATGTTGTAGGCACCGCCCTTTAGTTAGGCAAGGAGTGTCTGCAGGAAGATACAGGACAAGTAATTCCGTTGTGTGGCTGTTAGTTACAACAGGCAAATACTGTGTGGGCACGAAACTTTGCAGCTCAGGCCTTTTTTACAAAAGGTCTTCTTATGCATACATTTGGCCACTGGGCCTTTAATCAAGACAATGTTGAAAGCAGCTGGAAAATGAAGTAATTTAAACTAAGTGAATTTCCTATGACTGTTAAAAATGAAAGCACTGATACGTAATACATAATCATTAACAGGTGATAACTTAAAATTGGTACATGGAAGGAAAAGTAGGCCTTACCTATGTTTTTGCTTGACGTGTTCCCTTCTGGATCAATAACAATTTATCCTCTTGGGAAGGTGCCACGAAAGATTTTTCTGAAGGCTCTTTTTGTCCACAGCCAGACAGGAGTGGTGAGGCCTTATTTATCAAACTGCCACACTGGCTTTGGAGCCGTGCAAACTCCGAGTGCTTTTGTGCTCTCCTTCCTCAGGCAGCACCCTCCATTCCGTACCCCTCCCCTCCTTCTATTTACATGCAGACATTTCTCATTCACCTTTCAGCATGGCGCTGCCAGATGCGTTTCACCCCAGGGCTCCTTTTCACCTGCTGCTGGAGGCACCAATGCTCCCAGTATTTATGAAGGCAAAGGCACTGAGGCTCATACGGGCCGTAAACCTACGCTAGTAGATTTTATGCAGGAGTAAACACATATTCTTTATTTTCACTTGCACTTTTCTCAGC
>JAOWBP010004313.1:1463906-1481366 GCA_028571105.1 Tragopan temminckii | reverse complement strand
AGTGCTGCTAAAGGCAGTCCCAAGCAGAGATAATGCTCTGGACGTATTCAACTGACTGGAAGAAGAAAGAGGAGGAAAAGCCATGCTGGCTTAGAGACAAGTCATATTTCTTATCAGCTTCCTGCCTGATGAGAAGGTGCTGCCCAGCCATCTGCCCCGACAGTGCAGGCACAGAGCGGCGTTGTGATCGATGCACAAAGGAGCCCTCTGTGCTCTGTGCCAGCTTCCCTGCCATTTCCCCTGTCTGACCCATTTGATGCTGGATGCGGTTCCCTTTGATGCTCTGGTCAGCCCCTGGCCAGGCAGCGGAGATCATTTCCCTGCTGCTCTTGACAGTCTGAAATCATTCACCCCAAGCAGGTAGGATTTTCTGCTGGAATAATCCGGAACATGATGCTGGAAAGCAAAGCATCCCAGTGTGTTTGGGGGCTGCTTCTTAGCATGCCAGCCTGATGCTCTGGCACCCTTAACCACAAGAATTAGCCCAAGTACAAAAAAATACAAAGCTCTGAGGGTGCCCATTGTTCACACTTTTTCTCTGAGTCAGACAGATGCCGTCAGTGAAACAAAGGCACTGAGAACAAACAGCAAGGAAGCCTCTGCATGTGCATGACAGAGATTTAATGTGGAAATACAAGACAAAGAGCCCTGGAAATAACACTTCTAGTAGATGGAGCATGGGACTCCATCCTCAGCAGTTCATTCCTTCAGCTAACTTAAAAAAAGTTTTTTTTTTTTTTAATAAATGCCTTTGCAGTGAAAGGTGTTGCACTGCTACCTCTCAAGAGTTTGTATTCACCCTCAGAAATGATGAAGTCACTGAGAGCAACTACTCTCCCAGTCTGTTCCAGTTCTCCCAGTTGCTGGGCAGGGAGAACCCCATCCTCCCCACAAGGCTGTGCACAGCCTCAATGCTTGGACACGCAGCGGCCGACCACAAAGGAGGAGTGTGATATGCACACAGCCTGCAGCAAACCAACGCTGAAAACGTGTGAGCTTAAAGCACACAAAGAGAGATCTGAGGGGGAAAAAGAAAATGTGAGCGCAAATTGAAGAAGACAGATTTCAGGAGATATTCAGCCTCACGCACAGTTAATTAGCACGGCTCAGCTGATGCTCAGCAACTGGCCGTTTGCCTGAGCCTTCAGTCATTTTTGCCACCAGCCCAGCTCTGAGAGAGGCTCTGCAGGCCATTCCTTACTCATGCCAAGACAAAACACAGGCTCTGGGTGTCTCTCATCTTCCCTGGTACGAAGACATTCTCTGTCAGCTGGTATAAGGGCACCTACCTGCAGCCACAGACACCTGCCATGGAAGGAGCAAGAAAATACTATTGCTTTCTTCTAGCAGCCACCACTATACTCACACACAAAATTGCAGATAAACCCATTTTCACAATATTAACACATATATAAAAAAAGAAAAAGAGGACAGGAAAAAAAGCCTGAGAACAGACAACAAATCAGGCAACACTAACCCCTAGGAAACTGCTTGCTACTGTTACGAGTGCTGATTTATTCAAACTCGGATAAAAAATAAGCCTGCAGTAGCCCTCCGCTATCTGTTATTGTCCCAGGATTATGCTAATTAAGGAATTTATATTGCCTGATACTGATAAGAAAAATAAAACCGCATTTATGATACCTTAGTCCCTGGATTTTACATGGTAGATACAAATGTGTTTTTGTTACCTGGTGAACATAATATTCAAGATCATAAAGCGCTGCTACTTTTTCATCCAGCGTGGAAGCGGAGCTGTTAAATTTGCTGATCAGTTTATCCATGATTTCATAATCTGTCTCCATCTTCACGTTCAGCTTTTCAAACTCTTCCTTCAGTTGCTCTATGGGACGGAACTTCTTCCTTACTTCCTCCTCGTGGGCCTCGAAAGCAGGAGAAAACCAAATAAGAAGGCAGATGATAAAGTTTAGCAAGCAAACCCAACCCAGACGTCCGAGAGGAATCCAGCTGACTTGAATTACCACAGTGTGGTATGAGAGGGTACCCTGGGAGAGGGAATGCTTGCACAGTGGCAGATCTGGGCAGTTGGTTCTGCAGCCTGATGTGCTGCCCTGCCTCACTGCAGGTCCCACCACACACAGGTCTCTGTCTGTGGACTGCACGGGGCAGCCTGGACACCCAGAGGTTCACACAGCAACACTGCACCATGCAGCACTTATCCAACCGAGTGCAGCCCAAGCAGAGCAGCCTGTTATCTGTAAAATGCAGCCCTTGGGTGCCAGCACACATTTCCCAAGCAGCTTAGCCTACACCTGTGCACCTTTTCTACACCTTGTGAACCATTCAAAACAACACTGAACACAGAGGCAACAAGCACTGCTGGTCTTCATTTGCCTGTATGGGGATGTTTTCAAGACCTGACTGCCCACAGCCCTGGGCAGGCTCCCCTGATGTCGCAGCTGACCATGCTGAGCAGTACGTTGCACAGCGGGGAGGCAGCTGAAGCACTGTGCCATGGGGCTCATTCTAGGACAGTGGCCATTTTGCAGCATTGCTTGTACAAATAGCACCCAGAGGGCTTTGAGGAAGCAAGAGCAATAGAAAGATGTGATGTAGGGAAGGAGAAGGTTCTGCCAGAGATCTGAGCCCAGAGAGCTGCAGCACCGGTGACAGTGGGTCAGGAGGGGCAGAGTCTGCTGCTGCACACAAGGACACAGAAAGCAGAGGGGACACACTGAAGGTGGGCTGCCCAAGAGCTGGAGAAAGCAAGAAAGCAAGAAAGAGAGATGGAGGTAAATGCAATCTAATGATGTACAATCTGCACTAATGATTGCCAGCCTAATCACTATAGGAACTGCACAGACACAGAGAATGCTATCCCAACTTCAACCGCACAAAAGAAATTGCTTTTGCAATAGCATATACAGGAGCATGCTTGGTGTAACTCAATTTACTTTGACACAGTTACTTCAAGGATGAATTTGCTCCCTGCAGGAGAGATTTTAAATGGAGTACTTTAGGTCCATTAGATATAGCTGGTTTTAGCCCAGTTGCCGGGACAATAGCTATTCTAACAGGTTTTTTTAAAATATGGCTTATTTTCACATAATAGAGTGTCACTAATTTTTGCATTTAAATGACACTCATTTCAAGAAGTCCTGCTATCAGTAATGCTGGCTGCTGCATAAATAATCTTACAGTAAACAAAACACTGCCCTGACGCCAGATAGAAGAGAAAAGATTTTCTGGACTCAAAGACTATTGCCTTGATTCCCACCTCGATTTTCCTTCAACTTCAAGGCAGCAGGAGGAGCTAGGGCTTAAGGAAATACTTGTAAGCAGAAAAGGAGAAAAAAAAGGCTTTGATTAATGTGATGGATCATATATAATCCACCCATGTCATGCCAGTGGCTGCTCCTGTCCTAGGGACCAGCTCTAAGCAGCACGCATATTCAGTTCGACTTCAGATTGCCTCCTCTCTGCAACCAAACAGAAAGTTTACAGCTTCTGTAAGCAAACTTCAGCCTATGTTTCAGCACAGCCATCTGGTTTTTGCCACAGCCATCTGGTTTTGGCACGAGACTGAAAACCTAAGCCATAAGATCCCTTCTAGATCCAAGCGTTCAAAGGATGCTACATCCAGCGGTTGGTCACCATCACTGAATTCAAAACAAAAGGGACCAAGCTGTACTTTCTGTACTTCCTCACTCTAATGAGGATAACAAACAGCATGTAACTTCCTTTACAAACATCACCACACTGAAATTCATTCCACTTTGGGGGTTTGCAGACATCTTTGTGAACTAAGTGGCTGTTGAACAAATAAATCAAAACAATGGATAAAAATACAATGCAAACAATGGAAAGGAAATGAGTACGTGGGTTCACATAAGTGTTTGCAAGTAATGTTTCTGTATTATTAATTCAGGTCTAATCACAATAGTACCCAAACAGAAAATTCTCAGGGGTCAGTCATCTTACTGACTGCACCTGCTCTGGGTTCCCAGCAAAGATCTCACAATTTCACATCAGTAGTGGCACACCAAGAATGACAGCAAGAAATGTGGTGGCTTGCTTTAACCATCATATTTCCAAGACACGCTACATAGGGCATTTGCATCAGCATACTGTGCTTTGCTTTAGAAACAAGGAAGTGTCCTTACCATTCTTTCTGCCTTCTCAGTTTCCTTCATTTTAGCCAATGCCTTTTTGAGCTCCTGGGATGTGAATGAATTTGTGTCAATATCCATCTTGTTCAGCCTTGCAGAGGAAGCAAAAAAAAAAAAAAGAAAAGCATTATATGAGTGAACAATTTTATCTGTAGTATTTTCACCGCAATATATCAGCAAAGGATAATGGCAGGGGAAAAAGAGCTAAGAACACTAGATTACATGTATCTCACTTAAAAGTGGAAAAACGCCACACTCAACAAAAGATTAGTCCCAGTGCTGTATTCTGTGTGTGGTTTGCTGACACCTCACCCTGACAATCACAAAAGGCTTTAGAATCTGCATGCTGACCTAAAATCTCAAGTCCTAACACAGTAAATATTGCTAATTAATATAAGCTTCTGCTTTCATGTAGGAATACAGAAAAACAGAAAACGTTTCAGAATTTAAAAAAAGATGAAAAAGAACCATTGTGTCACTAGAAGATTACTAAGAACTTGCAAGTTTTAACATGGAAATCTACAGTTGAAGTTATGTTCTTCATCACACACAACGTTCCACGAAGGGTAAATCCAATCAGAAGCTCCTCAGAAATGTTAAAAAACAAAGAAACAAAAATGACACTGCGTTACCCTTTACATGGACCTCACTGGTTCAGGGAACTTATCTGAGCCATAAACACCCGCACAGGAAAAAAGGAAAGCCCGTCGTTGAGGCATCAGGAAGCTTATGAGCTTCTTTGTACTCCAAACTAGAGAAGTGCCATTTGTAATGGCAAATGCAATGGCAAACCCCTGTGCTTCAGGAAAGAAAGTTCCCCATAGCAACTGAACCTGACTTTGTCAAAGGAAAAGGGAAAAGCTAGCATGAGAAAAACTTTGGACATCAGTCTGGGCACAGGGAAAGCTGTGTGATCTAAGGAGCCCATCAGCAATAACTCGTGTAAACAAACCGTATTGGGCTCAGGACAACACAAATGAAGCCCCTACAGCTGCTCCGATGCTTTAGAGATAAGATTTCAAAGGACTAAACGTAATCCAGAGATGCACACTGCAAATGTAGCTTTGGCATAGTAGAATCACCAAGGTTGGAAAAGACGTCTGAGATCATTCAGTCCAATCATTCACCTATTACCAATAGTTCCCACTGAACCACTGTCCCTCAGAACAACACTGAAATGTTTCTTGAATACCTCCGGGGACAGAGATCCCACCACCTCGGGCAGCCTGTGCCAGTGCACAACCACTCTTTAGAAGAAGTATTTCCTAACATCCAACCTGAACCTCCCCTGGTGCAACACGAGGCCATTCCCTCTAGCCCTATTGCTGTTACAGGAGAGAAGAGGCTCACCACAACCTCCTTTCAGGCAGCTGTAGAGAGCAGTAACATCTCCCCTGAGCCTCCTCTTCTCCAGACTAACAATCCCAGCTCCCTAAGCCACTCCTCATCGTGGCACAGGAAGCCACAAAGACGTGTCTGTATATCCACACTCAGCACTTCTACCCACCTTCCAAAGGAAACGCAAAGGATGGGGGGCCAGTTTTCAGCACTGCTGAACCCTTAAACCAGCAATTAGGTCTCCAGCAGAGACAGCAATTGAGTGCACCAGGAATCCTGGCTGTTAATAAAAGACATGAAACCACAGTTTGTCCAGATCTGTGCAGCAAGAAGACAGGAGCTTTGTGTCACTGTACCTTTTTCTTCTTTTCTCTTCTCTTGTGTCACTTTTCCCACTTTCACTGTCTGGAAGCCGGGCTTCTCTCTCTCCTGTCTGCAGATTTAACCGAACATGTGACCCTGCAGGAACAGCTTGACCTATAAACAAAAGTGAGGTTATTTTAGGCCGTGTGCATTATTGCAGGTTTGTATACAAAGGGCTGAAGTCAAATGCTCCTGCTCCAAAGAGCCACACAGAAACCCCCATCCTGCACCGCAGAGACAGCAAGTTGCTCACTGCTGAGCACTCAACCCTCCTGCAACAGCCTTGTGACACAGGTGCTGCTTCAACCCTGCAGAAATGCCACACTGACCTTACATGCCAGTTTCTAAGCAAGCATTAAAAAACCTACATCAGGAGTGAATTCTGAGACTGTTTGGAGAAAGGGGAATAGACTGCTGAATAAAACGCAGCTGCCAAAATGAAATCAAAGCACACATCTGAGTACAGCCTGGTGCGCTGAATATCAAGTGTACTGATGTGAGGTTGTGTTGGTTTGGAAATATTGTATTAAAAGGAATAACTGATCACTGCTACCTGCCAACAAAAATACACGGAATACATTAAGCTTTGCTTTTAAATGCACAAAAGATAGGAAATTCAGAGTATTTTTCTTGGTCACAATTCAGCACAAACACATCATGATGGCCAACTGTTGCACAGGGATGGAGAGAGAGCAATGTTTGGTTGCTTCCTCTTCATTTTGCTTCCTCTCCATTTAATGGAATGTCAGGATGTTTGCCTGCTTAAGAAAGCAGGATCACAGCTGAAGGAACATGGAGATCTCAGCTGCACATACCCAGAAGCACACAGACAGACATACAGCTGCTCACTGGATTCTCTACACGGATTTCCTCCTTGTCTTTCCTTTGTTTCCTAAGATGATGTCTAGAATAAAACAACTCAGCATGTAGGAGACAGGTAGTGTCTCCTTTCAAAGGGAAGTGAAGACAAGGATAATTATTTTGTACAATAAATGCATGTTCTCATACATAAAATCCTCTAATCTAGGGAATCAACAGATTGATCCCGCCTATTGAAGACCAAAGAGACATTTCACTGATCAAAGGATGCAGCGCTTCCTACTTAAGACTGTAACGTTTGTCACAATTCAGACAAAAACATTTCAAAGCCTAAAGCCATGCAGCAGGTACAAACACACTCACAAAACCCAGGGAAATCCAGTTGGGAGGATTTCTGAGTGCATTTCTGATTTCTCTTTCTGAGCGCATTTCTCTCTACCATATCCTTTTGACTTGGTTTGATACACAAAGGGATTGATGTGATTATCTGTGTTAACTATGTGAGCCCAAGCCATTTGGCTCCCCTGCACACAGGTGCAGATGGCACACAGCCCACAGGAGAGCCTTGTAGCCCAACCACTCCACTGCTCCTTGACTTGTTATACATGGGAGCATCTGCCAAGAGAGGAGCACTTGTCCACTTCCCAGAGGTCAGCTGTGCAGAAACGTGCTGTGATAGCTGAGTGTTCCCCATGCAGCCGGGCTGTGATGGCTGACAAGGAGCTTGTAAAGGCTGCTCCTCCTCTGTGTTTCAAGAGGCATCGAGGCAGGGGACTGCTGGCAAGAGAAAGATGTATTAAATGGCATTACGTGTTGAATATGCAGGATGCCTTCCTCCTCCAAGGACACGACCGCCACTTAGCCAAGGAGACAGTGAGGGAAAAGCCGGGTCCTTCCCACCAGCAGGTGAGCAGCTTTCCTCACCGGGTCAAAAAGCACTCAGGCAGCCCAGGCTGCAACTGCAGCACCTGCTCAAGCAGTCCCTGATTTGTTAAATGCAGCCAGAAATAAATGTCCCTCTTACAACAGTACAGTGTATTCTGGCTTTCATGTTGCTGGTGCATCTGGCCACATTAGTTCACGCTGTTGCCAGGGGAGAGGAACGAGGCTGACGGGCTTTACTTAAAAGAAACATAAAAAGGCAAAGCAATGGAGCAGCCTCCAGTAGGGCTGCCTGATTCCCATGTGACCAGTCCTCCCAGTTTCTATTTTGAGCAAGCAGTAAATAAAAGAGAATCTGAACCCGAATGTGCACAAGCTCACAAACCCAGCACGACTGAATTAAGGACGTTGCCATCAGAGAAGACACAAACCTTTCTACTTCTGCTTCTTTCCACTGTCCTAAACGAGATTTGACTAAGACTGTCCAAAGCCCAGAGCAGAAATCTCAGCTCTGATGTATTTAAACGGCATTTATTGCTGCAGGAGTTTCTTCTTGCCACTGTGCACAGCAGCACAGGTTCATGCAACAGCAGGACAAACATATTGCCTTATTAAATAAACCAAGAAAGACAACTCCGCTTTCAGTAAAAAGATCTGTGCAGTCACTTAAAATATTCCAGATGTTTGAGGAGGGTGAGGGCTGCAGCCTTGTTTAGTTTGGGATATTTTTGAGGATTATTCATAAAGCATGTTTCGGGGTGGGCTGACTTCAACAATGTGATTAAAACTGCTGACTTAAATGAGCAAGCTGGAAACCCTGCACGTTAATCTCATTTCAGCGTGTAGCTCCTAGACATTTCCCTCAAAAACAGTTGATTCTCTTTGATTCCTATAATTTGATACTATTCAACAACTAGCAGCACGCACCGGAGCTATACATATGTAAGCAATTACACAGCTTAACGTTCTGTTGATACAGAATCATATTCTTAATAGCTTTTTTTTCCTAGAGGAATTCATTTTTACTTATTGTTTGTATTAAGTTGCGTTTGGGAACCAAAGCTCAATTAAAAATAGTAACAACAATTTTATATTTAAGTGATTTTCTGCCCTTTTTTTCCTCCTTGATGCCTCTGAAAAAGAAAAGCTTACCCAAACAGGTGTGTGTCACGCACTCACACACAGAACCACGCTGTTCCTCGCCTTCCAGTGACCTCAGATTCCTCCAGCTCTACCCGTTGTCCCATCCCACGCCTGCTTCCCTATGCAGGGAAGGAAGGCTTTCCACGTAATCAGCACCTCTTCTCGGATTCACCCAACCAGTGAGTGGTTGCTCACACTGCAAACAGCCCGCTTTGGACGTGCAGAAAAGCCAGCTCTCCCCTCACATCCCATCCGTGTCCTGCACACCTCACACAAAGCCCAACTGCACGGCTTGGGTCTGCTCCTCTTGTCCAGGGACCACCAATGCAGAGAAGCCCCCTGCGGCCCGTATCAATGAGTGCCAGGCAGGAGCTGGGTGCCAACATGCTGGGTTCCCGAGCTCTTAGCGACGCATTAGCATTCGTCATACACGGATGTGTTCTGTCTGTCTTGAAAGTTGCTTGAAGTGACACCGAGGAAGGATTTAATTTATAGCCCTACTCTTTTAATCTTGGTCAGCCAGATTTTTTCAGACATCCGTTTATTTCTCCTTATAATATATTAGATGGAGTAACCGCACCAGAGTCAGCTTCAAGACAGCAACTCACTCTCAGGGGTTCTGCTGACATTTATAAACTGATCTTATTTCTCTTGTGTGTTTTATGTTATCAGCTAAACCTGTCGGCTTAAATTATTGCCTTGTAACCAAATCACAGTTATCTATTATTCTGTTATGTGTACGTTTCTGAAGCTCTGTACCTATATCAAGTTCTGCAGGGGCTGAAAACAAGACTATGAGCAAATAAACAAGTGGAAAACATAACACACTTCCATCGCATACGCTGCTAGGGGAAGAATCAGGCACAGTATATGCAGAGTAACTGAAAGCAGAGGGCTGCTGTACTGGAGATCTGTCACATAACAAGACACAGGTAAGCTCATCACTCCGTTTCCAGACAAGGATGAAATGCCAACTGCATGTCCTCACTGAGCAAGAAAGGTGCATTCCTGCCCAGCACCTTTCCAGTGCACTGTTCCATACGGGCTGGCCATGGCTGGCCTCTGGTTTTGCATCTCTGCACAGGGACAAGGCACAGCCAGACTCAAACAACAATAAGCAGGCATGACAAATAACAGGGGAAGTTCTGCAGAACATGTATACAAATAAACCTCACAGAGCAATCTGTAACCTGTCCCTGAGCTTCCCCACCTCCACCAGAGCAGTGTTCCATGGACCTGCCCAGCAGCAGCAGCTTCACTCCATTCCTGCAGCAGGCAGCTGCTCTGGGATGGCTTCTGCAGGCAGAAGCAGGGAGCTCAGCATCCTGAGCAGCCCCTGGCCCCGCTCCTCCCTGCTGTCTGCTCTCTTCCCAAGTAAGTATCCTCATTTACCACTGGGGGAAAAAAAAAAAAAAAGAAAAAAGAAAAAGAGAGAGTATGAAAACAAACCACCAAGTCAGTGACTGGCTCCGCAGTTCTTAGAAATCACCTTGGTGTCTCAGAGACTGCCACATAGCATCTACCTTTCTTTGCTCTCTGTTTCTTTCAGTGCAGAGGAGTGAGGGGATGGGACTTTCTGACATAGGCAACAAAAGAATCCACAAATCGATGCCTGAACGTTCCCAGCAAAGCAAACCAGCACTGCTGCAATTTCGAAAATAATAAGGCTGCACAAGGCTGGCAGAGCATCCCTGAGAAGTTACGTGATAATCCTACATCCCCTCCTTTAAAAATAATGATTAAAAAGTACAAGGAGACAAATCCTCAGAAGCAGAACAGCTCTGCTCTGCTGCAGTCCAGGAGCCACCAGCACCATGGCAGGCATGGAAGAGATGCTGGGGAATTCTGGCGGCCTCTGAAGCTGTGAAGTGCTGTAAGCAGCCAGCAGCAGTACCAGGATCAGCCCCTGGGCACTGACCAGCCCCAGTGCAGCTCAGGTCAGAAACAATCACAGCCTCTTCGGTGCAGAGGAAAGGGGACAGAGCCCAGGCAGCAGTTGGAGACAGCTCTGCCCAGGCAATGCAGTGACAATGTCCGGCACCTCCCAGCTACGTGTCCCGCTGCGTGCTCTGCCTGCTGAGCAGGTGGGGTTTCACACGAGCAGCCCTGTGAGCACGGTGCTGTCAGCCTGCTTCCTAGGCTGAGTGCTACGCTCAAAGAAAAGCAGAGGAAGCCTTACTCTGGAGTGGTTTGGAGCACGCTTCAGCTCCAGACTCACTGGTTAGCAATGGTGAGCACAGAGGCAGCCTGGGCTTTCTTAAGGCTGAGTCACAGCACTCCTTGGGCTGCTTGTTATTTCAAAACAGAACATTTTTACATACAAAAGGAAAAGAAGATGTGTAGCAGGCACAGGTCAAGAAGAGACGGATTACTGATGGGAACAGAAAGCACAGAGCCTGAATCTCATTTTGCTATTTTCTGCCCCTCACTTTTTCTGCTTGCGGCCTTTTACATTAGTTTGCTGTCCAGCACTCACAGGTCCTCCCAGTTCAGTGCCACCTGAAAAGGAAATTAATACAATGCAGGCCACCTCCTGGGGGGAGGGTTCAGCAGCATCAGCCCCAGCACCCCAAAGCTCTCCACAGAAGCCATCCCAGGCATCTTCCACTGCTCCTCATTTGCAGCACAGGCAGTGAGGAAGCTCCTGCTCCAACTCTCATGCTCACCTTTAAGCACGAGCTTCTGCGATGCTGGACCAAACACTTTATGCAGGTATGGCCACTGTGTGTGCATTTCTTATTTCCAGTAATTCTGCTCTTCTGGGAAGTGGCAGCCTGTTGAAGCCTTTGTGAAGCCCTGTCCTACTCGCTGCCCATCCTTCCATGACTCTCAGCTCCGCGCAGTCAGTGACAGCAGGGGCTCTAGTACCTGCTGTAATTAAATAGAGAGAAAATTCCCTTTTATAATTACCGCATGTCTACAATGTTCACAACCTATTTCTTTAACAAGTGCTTGTGGCATCTGCAGGAGTCGCATCCCTTCCAGGGCTGCCTGGATGGCTGATGGGCTGCCTCCGTCTGCAAACGTCAAGTCCTCACAGTGTCAAGCTGCTCTTATCACCATTATTTTGTATTATTATTGCACCTGGGAGACCTCAGTATGAACAAAGAACCTGCTGTGCAAAGTACCTACAAGGACATAGAGACATCACTTGCTGGGATTACAGAGGAAACCACGAGAGAAGAGCTTCGTCCTTACGGCATGTGCAAGCAGCAAATACAAACCGCTTCTCACAACCATTGCCATGAGCTCACATTACTGCAGAAAAAGGCTACAAAACTCACAAGTCTCAGATATTCAGCCTCTTCTTACTAAAGATGAATAAAACGAAATTGCTAAATTCTTCTAAATTGGGCAAATGTAGGATTCAGATAGTGTCCTGGGCATCGATACACCACAGACTGCTGGAAGTGGGGCACTGCATCCCTTCATGCTTACCAGCTCTCAGCACCACATCTTCCAGGAATGGCTGAAACTGATGAATTATCAAGAGGCTGAAGAAACAGTTAAAAAAAAAAACTTTAAAAAAACACCAAACCACCACCACAAATAACAAAAAAAAAACCAACAAGGATGTTTCACATAAAAGACTTAGTTGGTCCATTTATCTGACAAATCCTTTCTATAATACTCCAAGCTACACTAATAAACACCCTGCTATTCAGCCTGTCAAAATGGTGATGTCTAAATACAAAATCTTCTCCAGCACTGATTTCGCTCCACTCCGAGCAGGGACAGAGCCATCTGAATCTGTTCCCAGATCAATTCCCGGTGCTGTTGCTGGCCGCAAAACCATCCCCAGGAAACCCCCAGAACTCCACTGACACACCCCAAAGCTCCACCATCCCTGCTCTTGCCCAGGCATCCTTTTGTGTCCCAAAGGAAAAACCTTGCTTTCTGCTGGACTGGAGTCACAATCCTCAGGACACAGAAAAAAAAGCCTTTTTCTATTGCAGTTTCTCATTTAGTGAGTCAGAATTCACTTACTGGTGCTTACTGGAATACTGCCTTCCTATGGCTGATGCCACAGAGTCCACCGCATGGATTTGGAGTGCTCAGGGCTCCATAAAGCCAAGGTTATGGGGGAATGAGTGCCCACAGCAAACCCTGGGAGAACTTACTCTTTCTTACATCATACGATTTTAATGTCAACAGCTTGCTTGCTGCAGTAATGATGATGTCTTTAAACACCATCCGTCAGGCCTACCGCTCAAACACATGTTTATTTGGAAAAGGTTGCAAAGTTCCTCCTTTGTTTCAGTGCAGAGAGGTCTTCTCTGTAATTTGTTTCCCTCACCATATATAATGAAAATGTTTTTAAAATTTCTTCAGAATCCAATCCCTCCCTCTGTGAATCAATCTGCAGCTAAAGGAGAACAAAGGCTCGCAAGGAAGGTGCTTTCCAATAGGAAATACTTGGTCAGACATGTGAAAGCATCAGTTACATTTGGACACTCGGCTGGACCGCTGCTTACGACTGCCAATTTAAGCTGAGCCAGCGCTCTCCCACTGCACCAGTATTTGTGCTCTCTGAATTGTAAGCACGCGCCGAGAGTTGGGTTATTCAGGCCCGCTGTGCCCCACAAGCACTGGGCTGCGGCTCCTGCCAAACCCACCTGCTGCCTTGGCCAGGAGAGCAAAATGAGCCAGCTGCCAGCCCGAAAACCCATCAAAACTCAAACACCTTGCAGCAGGAGTTACTGCAGAGGACAAGAGCTGGCAGGCAGGCGTGGGGCAGGGAACGGCGCGTCTGCCACTTCATGGGATGCTCAGATAGAGAGCGAGGGCGGATGCTAGCGAGGAAGGCTCTCGGGTAAGGAGTGCTGGGAGTGCTCAGGGAGGACATATGGTGCCTCTCTGATGGGAGGCACTGCTGTAGCATCTGCTGACGTATCTGCCGCTGCCAACACAGAAAAGCTTCGAATGGCAAAGAGCTCCTTGCAACAAGTGCTTCTGCCCTTCCACCTCCCTTTCTGCAAAGGATTCTCTTGTTTGCACTACGACAGCAGATAATACACCAGGAAAAAAAAAAAAAAGTAATAGCATGAAGGAAGCATGCTGGCAAAAACATATGGTCTCGCTTTATAAGCAAAACCTTACCCCCAGCTTTGAGCCAGCCATTTTTTAAGCGCTACCCCACACCCCTGGTTACAGCATAATGCATGTGGCTTAGCAATTCAATAGAAAGCACTTAATTTATTTTCTGTATTTTCAGAAAGTCAGGCTCGATTCTGTGAACTGCAGCAGTATGGAGAGCAGTTTGCTCCAAAGCTCTGGGCAGCAAGAAGAAAGCAGGGATCGGAGGTCCCAGCCACACTGGGCTCATTTTGGCTATCCAGCTCCATGGGCACTGTGCTGACCTGTGTCTCACCGTGTTGCCAAGTCAACATCAAGCAGACCTGTTATTTACAAAAGCCAGTCATAAACCCTCGCCAGCTCACTATGTTATTTATTCCTAAACTACTTCATAATGTCACTGCAACCTGTTAAATAACTGTCATCCCACAGGTGTATTTGTTATACTTGAAAGCCCATCTGGGATACTGCACACTTATCTACATTCAGAGAATAACGCAGAATGTAGGCAGAGGAGGACAATGGGGATGACCAGGAGAACTGAGAATCTACAGAAGGAAGAAAGATATTTATCCTGCCTAATTTAGGAATCTGGCAGATACTTTTTTCTGAGTCAGGCACCATCAGCTTCTTTACTGTGGCAGACATTAGCACCTCCAAAACATCATCAACCATGGTTGCCTTCATTATCTGTCCTAGAGAGGGAAAAGTCACTCTCGAAGAGCTTCTCTTTCTCTCTCCAGAGAGCACCAAGATGACCACACACAGAGAACTGCCCTGAAACAACCTGGCAATGCATGGAAAGGAGCAGTTACTCCATTAAAATCATACAACTGTTTGAGTTGGAAGGGACCTTTAAAGGTCATCTAGTCCAATTGCCCTGCAATGAACAGAGACACCTCCAACTAATCAGGTTGCTCAGAGCCTCGTCCAGCCTGACTTTGAGTGTATCCAGAGACAGAGCACCCATCCCATCTCTAAGCAGATGACACTGTGCACCTCAGACAAGGTGTGAGTCATGGTATACTGACAGCACCTCATGGGCCTCTCACATGAACTCCACAGCTTGCTGCAGCACAGCCAACACACACTGCACGACAACCAGGGCTGTGGCCAAGCTGGCACCCACTCTTGGGAGGAATAATCCAGGGGGACCAGCAGCAGTGTGAGAAGCAGGGGCCTGAGTTAGGCCATGCTAAATCTGTGACATGAAATAAGAAGCTGAAGTCTAAGATTCAGGGAGAGGAGCAGAGGCAAAGGCAACCCAATAAAAGAAACCCACCACGTTTTCCAAGGGAAGGCTGGGAAGCTTGAGCAGGGGTCTTCATGACCTGCTTTAAGTGGTGTCTGTTCCTGCGCTCACCTTCTGTGTAAACAAAGCACTCAAAGCTGAAACTGAAAAGACAGACACAAACCACAGAGAAAAAATCCTCCCTCTGCATGGCTCCAGCTATCCCTGGGAGCGTTTCAGGACGGGCTGTACAGCTGGCAGGGCGCACCGCTTAATGCCTGGGATTGCATCTCCACGAGATGTGTGTCAGCTGGCCCACCTCACGCTGCACGGCGCGGTCACAGTACAGCACAGCACCACCTCCACCAGGCCTACAGCATCCACCAGAGCCAAGAGAGTGCAGGTCTGCAGACAGTTGGACAACATTTCCCCTGTTAAGTGCTGGAAGGTGCCTGATCCGAAGTGCCTGGCTGTGACGAGCAGAACATATCGAGTGCAACGTCTGCCAGCTCTGCTGCCAAGCCATAGTGAGAATGAATTTGAATAATAAAAGCTGGAATAAGAAGAAGCCTTGGAGAGCGTGTTGGTATAGTGCTTTCCTAAGCTTCAATTTAAAGCCTCATTTCTACAGCTAATGCAGTCGTAAGGGACATTAGCCTAATTTTTGTCAAGAGAACTTGTCAACACTGCAGTATTTAAGACAGGCACTAAGGACTTGTTTTATCTCACAGATAGATCACTGAGAAAGAGAGTAGCTGTGCCACGCTTGGTTCACAGGAAAATAAATAGACATTCTTCCTGGGCCTCACTGGGAGATGCCGGGTTTTGTGGGGGGGTTTAAACAACACACACATCAGTGGCCTCATGCTTTGGCCAGCGTGCAGTGCACTCCTGCAGCAGAAATCAGGTCCCAACCCACAAGAGGTATGGAAACCCACAGGAATGTACTTTAGACATCCAAAGACATAAAAGTCCTGTCCTTTCACTTCTATATACATTATGTAAAACACTTCCTGAAGGGTCTACTGATGGTGCTCACTGCTGTAATCACAGATAGTTAGCAGATTGTAACTTCAGGGCTAGCGGTAGGAAATTGGCTTTGTCTCCTCAGCTGCTCAAGGAGGAAGTTAAAATGGAAATTGCCTGGCCTGATTTTGGGAGATGCTCCGTGAGTCAGCAGAAAGAGAAGAAGAGGAGCCGTAACCTGTATCTTCAGAGGAAAAAAAACATTTGCACGATCCTGCTCCCATCATACCCCTGCTGATATCTTTGGCATCTGTCACAATGCAGCCGCTCAGTGATAAAAACTGCAAGAGCCTTAATATATTCTAGTAAGCCAGCCCCGGAACACGCTCCCTTTGTCTAAGCAAGGCTGCTCCCACTCCAACAGACACTGTCCCTGCAAGCTGCCCTTGACATCCTGGCCTGTGCCTTTCCCCTCCAGCACCAAACAGGAGCTTTCTGAAATAGTTGACATGCTCACACAAGCTCCTGTGCACAGTTTCATGCTTTCCATCCACCAGCCTCTGAGCTGCATTTGCAACAAGTCCAAGATAATAATGTTGGGGCCAAGGCAAGAAAGCTCATGTGAGACCTGCAGCTTCCTCAGTGCAAAGACAAAATACCCTTTCATTTGCAGGAGTGTGATCTGGGGCTGCAGGCTGACAGGCAGGAGGACAGCTCTGCTCTGCTACAGATTCTGTGCTCGCAGAAGAGCTAAATCATTACGATGGCCAGAAACATCCCCTGGGAAGGAAATCCTCTCAAAGATAAATCAATAACTCAGTGTAATTTTAGCATGCAGCCAGGAGAATTTACATTGCCAGGAAGGCTGAGAGCTCTGTCACAGAGACAGAGCTGCAGCAGAACTGAGTGCCCTGCAGCGCTTCCCTGGGTGAGAATCCAGGCTCTGGGTCCTGGGCACAGCACAGGAGCTCTGCAAGCAGCCTGGACTCTGGCGTGCTGGCACTGCTGTGGTCCCAGAAGGACACAGCAGCAGGCAATGATGTAGCACAGCTTAAGTTCCCTGTAAGGAACCTACCTGCATCCCGACTGCCCTCCTCCATAGCCACGGCACAGCTGGCAGATACTCTTGGGTCTCAGGGATAAAAGCACACAAACACAAAGCAGGATGTAAAAACACAGAACACAGGGGAAGCGTCACAGCCTTTATCCCCTGGCTGGGGGCTACAGGGGCTCCTACCAGCAAGAGCATCTGCAAAATAAGGTGAGACAGTGATGTGCTGCAGAACATGCTGTGATTAATGAGACTGCAATTTACGTAATTATATTAATGCAAAGTACACTTGGACCAATAAGTTCAAGGAAACTAATGACACTTTACAGTGTGGTTCAACACCAAGCAGTAACTCTGGTGAAAAGAGGAAGGAAAAAAAAAAAAAGGACCCTAATTATTCAGTAGTTCTTCTCCTCACAGATTCTCAGGGTCAGCTTGGAGGAGAAGGTGGCCTGAATTAT
>JAOWBP010004313.1:1423875-1439843 GCA_028571105.1 Tragopan temminckii | reverse complement strand
CAATGCTAATATCATAAGAGCACGTGCCAGCCTGCACACTGATGCACCACAGCTGCTACCCCTGCACTGCCAGCCCTGGTGCAGTTAGTACAGAAGCCACCTGCATGATGATTCCCACACTCCTACTGAGGCATTTCCCACCTAGATTAAAAAACAAGCCTTGCTGCCCAAACACAAGAGCTCTCACACTCTGAAGTGAAAGCAGGAGAATGGCCAGTCAGCAGCAGGCAGCATTTGTTAATTTTTTTTTTTTTTTTGAAGGAAAAAAATTAAAATTGCAAAGAGCTGCAAAGACTGCAAATGTACAACTAAAGGCATAGACAGGGGAAGCTAAAAGGTAATTCCTCCCCGTTCCGGTACTCCATCACCTGCCACCTCTACTTTGGGGATGTTCTTTGCCTTCCTGCCTGTGAGGTGCCTGCAGACAGACAGGTGCTGACACCACCACGAGGATCAGGATGCTCCGCTCTCTGCTGGTTCCTGGGCATTGTTTGAAGCATAATAAAAAAATCAGGGAAGAAGCAAGGAAACTGTCTGCACACAATGCACCGTCAACTGCAGAAAGTCCACAACTTAAAAATACTTTTCTTCTCTGATCTCTTGTCAGATGGAGCTATTTTAGGTGTTTCTTACAGCGATGCATGGAAAAAACAGATCGAAATACGACAGTGCAGCATCCTTTTAATTATAGCTATCGCTGCCTCACAGCTGTCACAGCCCCTCCAGCTCTTCTTCCAGAAAACACTTGGAGCAATCGCTCGGGTGCCGCAGAATCGCCCCGACCCAGCACACACCCGCGGCACCCCACGAGGCAGATGCAGACTGAGTGCTCAGTGATCAGCAGTTTTACAGATCCCCCTGGGGGACCCACTGCGTTACCAGACAGCCCTCACCATCCACACAGGCTCTGACCTTCCCATGCAGTCTTGCTTTTCGCCTTATCAGCCTCCTCTATGCAGAGCTTTGATCCGCTGAGTGACTCCAGGCTCAGAGACCTTCTTTCCTTTTGCTGCCCAGACATGAAGGACGCTGAGTTCGGGTTCCTGAGCACCTGTGCTTCAGACAGGCAGGCTTTGATGCTGTACCAAGAGCTGGTCTCTGCAATTCCTCTGGTCTCTTCAAACATCAGTAGAGTCACGGCTTGTGATCTGTGCGAAAGTGTTTTCCCTGAGGAAGGGGAAGGAAAGCCACGAAGTTCTTGTCTCCATCTTGTCACCGCAGAACGTGCCGTATTGATGCTTCAAAGAGCTCCTCAATCTTAAATCCTTATGACACAGTGACAAATCAGGGAATCTGCCTCTGTATGGCTCACATACCCCAGCAGGTGTTGTAAGACGGCACTGCAGCAAACACCTTGGCCACCATGAGCTCAGTGTGCCATCAGGACCGCCAGACACTGCTGGGTCTGTGTGGACGCTCTCCATAGGAAGGTTCCAGCATACACTGCAATGGCCACAAGAGCTGCAAGTCCAGGATGCAGCTGTGCAGAACACAGGCACAGAAAGACCCTCAGCAAGGAGCACAACTCCAGGCCCCTGTACACATGTGGGGGAAAGGAAGGGGAGGGACAGCCGCCTGTGCCTAAAGCACCCTGTGACAATCGAGGAAGGGCACCAGGCCCAAACTTTGAGTTCTCCAAACCCTCAATTATTATTGAATAAGTAAGAAGTAGTAAACCTCCCATGCAGCAGGACTGCTCCAATCCCACAGACCCCTCAGCAGCTCTGCAGCTGTGCTCATCACCACAGGGCTCTTAGGAGCAGCCTCTCAGCTCCATCCTGGTGCCCCTCAGCCCTGATGTACAGCTCCTTGGGAAGCCATGAGGACTCCTGACATCTCCCTGCTTGCAGTAAAAGCTAACAGCAGACTTTCAGCCACCAATATTCTAAGTTCTGAGGAAAGGAGCGTGCGCAGCAACTTCCTCCTCTGACAAGGAACATTCTGAGCAGCTTCCTCTCCATCCTGGTGGTACCGCACACTCATCTTGCTCTACCACTCAGGGAAACAAGCAATCCATTGCAGGACATGCTTGTACAGAGGGGGCTTCTCCCACTAAGACCACAGATTGCTGGCAGCATTTATCATGAGATGGACAAAACACTCTGCACAGCTTTTACATTAGCTGAAATTCTAAACGAAGCTGTCATGTGAACCAAGGCTGCTTCAGTGCTGGCCTCTGCAGTGACTCCCAGTGACCACAGATGGCACATGCCAAGACAAGCTTTGGCAGACTGATCCAGAGCGTGAGAAATCTCAGTACACCCAGAACCTGGCAGGGATGGCTATTCACAAGGATAAGGGTTTACAGCATCAGGGTCAGATAGCTTGCTTTTTCCAGGGCAAGGACCCTGCCATTTGTGCATTAAGCAGTTCCAACATTTATTCTACTTTATAGGAAGAAATAATTACAGTGGCCTCCAGTCTCCAACTCTTTGAGTCTGTACTTAAAGAGCAAAAAACAATCAAAGCAAACAGCATTTGTACAAAAATCTCCGAATTGGCTTTTAGTGCCCAGACAAAAGAGGGTCATCTGAGGAACCGCTTCCTTCATTGTCCTTTCTAATTTCTATTTCGTAACAACAGCCAGGCACTGCGGGAAAAGCGCTGCAGGAGGCAAAACACTGCTTGGGTGGCTGAGCAATCCGACCTCCGGCCTCAACCCAGCACTGCAGGTGTGTCACGACTGCCCAGAGACCCACCTGCTCTGCTGCTTCTTTCATCACAGAGCTGACAGTGCTGAGCTAGCCCCGATTGGGCTCCACTGGACATGGAGGTGCCAGAGGAGCACACACACGCACACACATACCTAGGGGATGCTCTCTCACAGGCATTTCTAGCAAGGATAATTCTCCTGGTAATCAAGCAGACAGTCCTGTCTCAGAGGAGATTTACAGCGGGTTTTTTTCTCTTGAAAGCAATAATAGATGGACAACAAGAAAGAGACAAAATTAATGCACAGAGTAATTATGCCCCAGGTTGCAAATAAGAGCGATTCCTCACCCTGAGACAAGTCTGGAAAACAAGATTAAAATGCTTAGGGGACATATTCTTGAAACAGCAGGTAATAGAAGAGATAAAATGTATTTACAGTATCTCACAGGGGACATGTACTTTTTAGGTAACATTACTAGATAGTAATTCTGCTGAGAAGAGTAATATTCCACTCCTCATTACAGAGTTAAAAGGGTGCCCAAAAGAAAAGCAACTTAACAAAGCATCCTTAATGGCAACTAGGTCTAGTTCCAGAAACGCAGGCTTTGCCCAAAGTGCAACCAGAAACACAAAGAGCATCTGCAGGAACACTCAGCCCATAAGTAACATCAATAATCTATGCAAATAGCACAATTTAACAACAAGCAAGAAGAAGGCTGGGATGGGAAGCAGACCACAAGAGTACTCCTGTGACGATGCTGTCTAGGAGGGCAGACGTGCCTTGCCCCAC
Organism: Tragopan temminckii; assembly: GCA_028571105.1. NCBI lineage: Eukaryota > Metazoa > Chordata > Aves > Galliformes > Phasianidae > Tragopan > Tragopan temminckii. The sequence goes on along the minus strand of JAOWBP010004313.1, from coordinate 1,436,401 downwards.
TTCCCCAGTGCCCACAAAGCCAGGGCTGCCAGCTAACAAACTGCGCTTCAAGTACCCACCAGCAGAAACAATTTGTCATGTGTCACATCAAATCAAGTCTTATGAGACCACTGTACTCCCTGAAGCAGACGGCTGCCAAACTCCAAAAGAAAAATCCAAAAGAAAAACCCAAGCACTTGGGTCTAGTGCTGGTCAGCTCTAGACCCAAGTGCTCACGAAGACCAAAACACTTTCTGTTTTTAAAACACATCAGCACAAGGCAATCTGTTCCTGCACAGCACGTCCTCTGTGAGGCAGACACCGGTAGTATCCATTACTAAAAAGAACTTGGATTTTAAATTATCACTCTGGGCTGAAGCTCCTTATTACACAGAGACTTCATGTTCCTCATCCAGCAGCACAGCATTTCACTCATCCCAGGGAACCATTATGAAGGCTAATGTTGGTAGACAAGCCTCAGTAACGTGAAGTGCTGCCAGCCTGCAGTGGGTTATCATCCATCTGAGCAAGCACTGCTCCTTCCCAGCCAACCTCACACTCTCCCCCTCCTTCACTTCAGCTTCTTTCCTCCATCCCTCATTCCTCCTCAGCTCCTTCCCATCCAGGGCACGCTTTCTTCTCTCCTATCCTTCTGCTCACTCTGCAAGCACAACACAGGTCCCCAGTGAACTACACCAATGCCTTTTAGAGAGGGCGATACTGCAATGACAAAGCCAAAACACGTTTGGAAACCTTCTAAGCATGAGTAGGGATTTCAGTTCCTCTTCACTGGCCAAACCTTAATGTGAGAAGCGCTACCCTGCCCCACCTGGCTGCTCACCAAGGGTCATCATCACTTTGTTCTTGTTCTAGAACCCTTTTTTGGATGAATTCCCAGACACTACCTGTACCCTGGCCTCAACCCAGGCCCCACAGCATGGCCCCCTGCAGGTCCCATTTTGCTGCACACCCCTGCACGCTCCACTGAAGCCCAGGCCCTGGCTCCCTCGTGTTGCCTCTGCCACAGGGATCAGTTCCACAGGCTTGCCCTTCTTTGGTTCTGCCTGCAGTATTTTTGCCACCCCATTTGCCACATTCAAAAGGCACGTGCCAAAATTGGCACAGGAGGTCGCACTCCATTCCCAGCTCAGCAGCTCCATCCCTGAGCTCTCCGAGGGCACGCTGGTGAGCTCCCACTTCAGCCACCAAAGGCTGTTCAGGACCCAGGGCCAGCCAGCACAGCCTCAGCATGGCTACAGCAGCCCTACAGAAATCCAAATCATCCATCTGCCCCTGCAAACACCAGCCTTGAGAGCTGTAAGAGGGCAAATTCCCCAGCCTAGGACTCATCTGCCAGCTCCAGAAGTTCCATGGCACCAGGCTTCAAGTGGTGTTACCCATCTGAGACCAACTACAGCCAGAAAAATCTCTCCTGCTGCAGGAGATGAACACTGGCCCCAGGAAAGTCTGTCTGCAGGAGGAGGCCTGAGGTGGACGGAAAGCTTTATAACCCCACAAAGGAGGCTGGTTTATTTCAAAGTGAGAGCGAATGGGAGAAAGGTAAGAGATCTAAAGGAAAGATGAGAGAAGTAGGAGACACTGCCTCCAGTCACCAGAAAGCAATGTCTGTCTCAAAATCTTACAACAGAGCCTTGACTGACACTACATATAAACAAAAAAAAAAAAAATCAGAAAAGAACAAACTGGCAAGCCTAGAGCAAAGAACATGGGAAATGCAAGGCAGGCAGGCACAGGGCATTCCCCTCGGTATTGGGAGCACCAGCACAAACCTCAGCAGCTATTTTTCTCCAGAATTTATTTAAAGAGCATCTGATGTTTCATGACAAGTCACATCTAGATACTGTTTGATGCACACTGGGATTTCTCTCCAGCCACAAGGACTGGCATCAGGTGCAGGACACGGACTTGCCAGCCCTGCTGCTTCCTGCGAGCACCTCGCCCAGCACAAGCACAGTCAGCTGGCACGTGCAGAGAAGAACTGGGAAGTGCTCACTTCCAGCAAGCAGCAGAACACACAGACTACTGCCATAACACTGCAAGTGTTACACCGAAATATCCTGGAGGAGGTGGTTAGCAGACACAAGGCTGTCATTCCCAGTGATTCTTTGCAGGCAGCTACAGCTGCAGAGATGCAAAGCCAGGCTCCTGCCATCTCCCTCAGACTTTACACACTCTGCTTTCCAACAAGCACAGGACACGGACCTCCCTCAGCGTGCACCTACCCACCTCAAAGGAGATGCTCGAGCAGCAGGCAAAGCTTCAGGTGGAAATCCATAGCACAGCTTCAACTCCCAGCTCTGAACAGAGGGCAGGAGGTCATCCTCTGAGAAGTTTACTTATTTTCAGCATTCTGACTTGAGCAGATTTCACAGAGAAATCAAATGGACACAGTGCTGAGGAGCTCCAGGGCACCGCACTGATTTTCTCAGCAAGTTCTGATTGTTTTTAGACAATGGAAAATTTTCTGAACAATAAAGAGAATAAAAACCATGCAAGCCACCAGAAAACCAGCAAGGACTCAAAGCTGCTTCAGACAGCAATCTCACTGTCTCCCAAAGTGACGCTCTGCAAAAACCCAAACAAAGAAACTCATTTACAACATCACCAGTGAATTGCTTTACCCCTGCAGAACTTGTAAAAGTGCCACACTTGTGAGTGCCATTACGATTTCCAGCAGCCTCCTGCTGACTTTGAACAGACTTTGCAAGCTTCTCTGCACACATTTTGCACTTGATTACTCCGTGCTCATCGGAAGAAAAGGAAAGCAGTGCACTAAAGCAAAGCCACTTGCTTATTCCTGATGTGGATGCAACAATGCGGACGCAACAACCTCACTGCCACCGCAGACAAGCACTTCCACTGAGGGACCACAAGCCTTGCACCTCACTCTTCAGCTCTTAACCCTGACAAGGACACATCGCTACGAGCCATCACGCATTAAAGCAACAGCAGCATATTCAAAACTTTCTAAGCTCAGAGCTTCCAGAAGAATCTAACTCACTCAAGGCTGCTGCTGGAAATTGCACACAGTGTAACAGGGTCGATGTGGTGGGCAGGAAGAGATCGAGAAACATAAGACAAACTACTTGGAAAAAAGTCCCCCAGAAGTAACTACGCTACATTAGAAATGGTGAGCTGGCCAAGTGTATTTTAAGGGCTGCACATTTCCACTGGCACAGTCTTGGAAATGAAAACGGAGTGAATTCATTTTGTATGCACACTGTCCACTATCTGTTATTGTCTGGCTATTGATGCTTACTTGAAAAATAAAATTTAATTAAACCCCACAGTACAGCTTAGCCTGCCTTTGAAATATGCCTGCATTAGTGGATCATTACGCTAAATGAAATACAGCTTCATATCATATCTTTCAAGTAGCGTCCTAAAACATTTACAAATTAAATAATACTCTTGCAGAGAGGAATTGAGACACAATGTTTAGCAAGGGCAAAGAGATGTTTACAGATGAAAACTGAAATGAGACGTGGAGGCAATGAGGCAGAGAGGTGCCGGAGGGCTCCTCCAGACCTTGCTGGGAAGGTTCTCCATGTACTAGAAGCCACGCAAAGCAGGCATATGCCAGTGCCAGGCGAGCAGAAAGGGCAGCACCCCCAAGCCCCCAGGAGGCCAGCAGCAGCTCATCCAGCACTTGGCGTGTGCTGGCACAGTTGGACAAGCCCAGAGGTGCCTATGCTCTTCTGCGTTCAGGAGAGACCCAGCACCAGTACTGCGAGGAGCAGGGAAGCCAAGGAGGGAGAAGGGCAACAGCAACAGCAGTGGAAAGGGAAGAAGAGTGTTTTCCCACAAGTTCTTGTCACACAGGTTGATAAGCATGAAGTCAGAGTGCCAAATATGTATGAAAATAGTGGCAAAGCAATAGAAGCTCAACTTGAGAACGTTTAACTCAAACATCAAACCGTGCATATAATAAAGGCTGCCTTACATCTCTACCACAAGCAGCCAGCTGTTGTTTCCTAGCAGTGCAGTGAGGCATCTGCTGGTGCTTTCCCATCTCTGGACAACACATGGGGCCTGCTCACTCTTCCCCCCAGGCTTCTGGTACCCGTAGGAGGCGAATCCACACAGCCCCTGAGAAGGATGCCCATTTTCATCAATCGTGGGCGAACTCTGCACCTCTGAGAGCTCCTTGGTGGCCTGAAACTGGCCAGTGCTGAAAAACACACCAGGAGGGAGTGGGAGGAATGGCAGAGAGGAGATCAGTGCCCCCATGTGTCCTTCAGAAACCAGGCCGAGGATTCAGACCAATGAAGATACAAACTCTCAACAAACTGAGAAAAGGGATATAGAAAAGCACTCCTGTGGCAGACAGCACAAGATATATTGTGCTAACATTTACATGGAGGGAAAAAAAAAAAAAAGAAAAAAAAAGGAGCTTTGGTTTCTCAGGGTGAAAGCACAGACAGGTTAATGAGTCAGCGTCAGTCACAGGAGCTATGTCTGATGTTGAGAGAAGCAAAGCAGCAAGTGAATATTGCATGAGCTTTACAGCTCAGGCTTGAGGAGATCTGAGATTTGTCTTTTCCTTAATAGCATCTGGGGCAACGCCAACTGTTCTTAGACAAACTATTTACTCTGAGAAATAATTTTCTTTAAACAAGGGTAGCCCAAGACTGCATCCTCTTTCACACAAGTCTGGGAAAGGCTGCACCCTGCAGCTCCCATCTCCATGGCAATACACCAGCTCACACACAGAAGGAGCCGATGGCAGTACAAATCCCAGCACGAAGGCAAACCTTCCCCAAGAAAAGACTGGGGGTGGCAGAGCCCTCTCCAGAGCCAGCCCATGAGAAAGGCGGGCTGAAGGAGCCAAGTGTGTGAGATGCTCACTTTTGTGAGAAGCAGAACATGCCAGCATATACGAAAGAGAAAAGAAAACCTCGTGAGGGAACATCTGGATCTGTCCTTTTACAGGAAGATGACGGAAGATTCACAGCTGCTGCTCTTGCTGGGGATCGACAACCAACAGTTGAATTCCCAGTGGTCCTGCTGACTTATCAGCATGCTGAATGTCTTATTTAGGGGCAAAAAGTTCAGCCTGCCATATAACCATGAAAGCTGTCAACTTTCCAGCCTATCCTGGGCTTCCTCTGTGGGATCCTTCCCCACGAGTCATGGACTCTTCTCCAACATCACTCTGCAAAATTAAAATGAGCAGCTGTGGCAAGCAGCAATTCATTATGCATTGAGCTCCTAAGACGCACAGCACAAAGCAAAAACCACCTAAATGTATGAAAAAACAGGCCAGGATCCTTCCTAAAGGAGACATACAGCAGGTGAGATGAATCAGGAGTTGCGCAGAAGAACTGGTGCACAGAGCATCCCTCCTGCACGGAGGACAGATTCTCTGCTACGGCCCACGCAGGCCCAAGCTGCCAGAGGCAAAGCAGCACCAAACCTGCCAACACAGCTGTCCCCTACCTGCAGCTGTGCCCCTCCCCTTCCCACATTAGCACGGAGTGAGCACCCACGCCCAATCACCTGCACTCCTCCCAGCCCCCCTTTCCTAACAGCAGTCAGCACAAAAGCTGCATGGCAGCACCAAAGCAAGCTGAGTCTGGCTTTGTGCTTCTCAGACTGAGCCAAAGCCTCCCTGACACTTAAAAGCAGCACAACCAGCTTGCATAAAAGATGAAGACTACTGAGCCTCCCCCAGCCTTCCCAAGTGAGATCAATCTGTGTGCACTGCAATCATCAGGCAGCAGGAAAGCAAGGCTAGACTGCAGCACAAGGTTAAAAATGACCGGGCTTCCCATCCACAGCTATTTCAAGAAACCATCTCATCTACTGCTCACCAGCCCTGTTCTCCATCTCTGACTGCAATGAGAACGAAGCTTTAACACTTAAAGCAGACCATATTGCTATTCTTATTTGTTTGAGGAAAGGCATGGGGTGTCTGATAGGGAGGAGGGGGTGCAGCCCAAACATCTGCAGAAGTGCCTATTTTCTCCTTAAACATTTCATTTGCACTAATTTCCACGTCTGCCTCTCTCAAAAGCCATGCCAGGTAATTAGAATCATTATAACTATTATTAGACCATAATATTATTATAGCATTTTTGCTGCTCTTGACATCTGTTGGCTGATAGATTTAACTGGTACATAAGAAATAATTGCACATAGATTTCTTGCAAATGAGCACCAACACAGAAGACATAAAATGTTCTATGTTGAAAAAGTTAATTTTGTGAAAGCATGCTTGAAATAAAAAATTCTAAAATTAACAGTTAAACCCTTAAAAACTCACATTAAAGCAACTGTTTTGGTTTAAAATAGGCAGCTGCTTAAAAAAAAAAAAAGGCTTTTCCTTAGGGACATAAAGATATATACCTGGCTTAGTATCTCTTTCAGATCAACATAAGTATGTACCTTCTTCCCACCTATTCCAGTGACCCACAGGTTTCTATAATGCCCATTCATCTTCCTCTTCCCCCTCTGCAGCAGGCCTTTGAATTATTTGGCAGAGATTCTGACTGTGCAGAGAATCAGCGTAAACAGGACTCTTATCCACTGAAAATCCTACAGAATTATCAGCAAACCCACATTCAGGACAAAACATAGCTTCCTGCATCATAGGAAGCCCAGAGGGCTTTACAACCTGTGGTTTATCAACCACTGAAATTCAGCTGTACCCAGTGTGGAACACAACCTTTTCACAGCTGCAGCACAGCCTCCATGAGAGAAGTGAGGGAAACTGCAGCAGAAATTGCAGGAATGCTGTAGGGAAGCCGAATTTTCCTCCCTGGGACTATAATTTGGTCAGAGCACTGACATCAGTTGTGGAACAGTAAAGGAGAACAGGGCACGGCTCCTCTGTTATGCTGATGACGGCCCCAAAGCACTGAGGGAGGTAACAAGGATGGCCTAGTACCTCCAGCTACAAGCCCTGAGAGGCAGAATAGGTGAAACACAGAGGAACTGGCCTTGAATTTGGTGGGGCCAAGTTTCACCTCCAGCTACACAGATGTGCAGAGAAAGATGGTAAGTGGATGGAAGTGCACTTCTGAAGACGATCAGCCTCTTAATCTTCAAAAAGCTGAAGACAGCAGCTCAGTATTGACCAAATTCAGGCAGCTGGAGCCAGCCCTGTTTGGACAGTGACGTTCTCCCTAGTTAAATGAATTTCATCAGTTAAAGCAATACCTTTTCCTTAAGCGTAGTTCATATTGAGAAGATGACAAGCAGAGCTCTGCTGGAATGAAGTATCCTGCAACTGCTGCCGCACCATTCAGGAATTAAAAAATTATTATAATTAATTAACCCACAGCAAGCCAGTTTTATTCCAGGGCTAAGTAACCACACAAGGAACTTTCTTAGAACTGCATGAGAAGAAAAATGTATTTTACATACAGACAAGACTAACTTTCATTATGGACAGATCTACAAAGCAAATACAGCAATGTACTTCAGACACAAATTCCCCAATGTGCATCCCTCTGCAACCAAAGTAGAGAGGTTTCTATGCTTTGTGTGCTGCTGCTGCTCCAAGGAAGCTCATCTCAGGAGCTGGCCATTTCTTTCCATCCCCACCCTCTGAGCAACTCATGGTAAGACCTGCCATGCAGGAGGTGCCCACTGGGCACACAGACTGCACAAGGCCCCTGGAAGGAACACTTGCTCCTTGGTAGCTGTCAGCAGAGGAGCTGGGCTGGGGAACTGAGGATTGCTCTGGGCCAAGGCTAGGTTAGTCCTATTGAGAAGTTTGACTTGCAAAACACAGCACCTTCAGAAACAGGGCACAATTACCGCTCTAGAGAACGGCCCATCACATCTCAGCCAGCACACAGCAGTTAAAGCAGACTTTTCCCAAATCCATCACTCTTAGGGAACCCAAAAGAATTCAGACTAGGTGAGCCCACCTCCATGAGGCAGAGCACTGGACAGAGAACGACAACAAAGTGACTTACCCACACACGCACCCCAGGGGTAGCTATCAATGATCCCTTGTTGCAAGGGGAGAAAATGTCACGGAGTGGCCCTCGGAGCTCTGTCCAGGTTTGATTCTATTCATCCTTTTCATTCATGGCCTGCACAATGAAAGAGAAAGTACTTTTATAAAAGCTGAAAGGGTGCCCAGCAGTTAAGAGCTTGAAGCACTCTAGAGGTCATGATCGGAATTGATAAACTTGGAGGAAAGTTCCAAAAATACCCACAGATCAATAAAAAGAAAAGCTGTAAAAACAAAGCAAAGAACTACCCTTGAAAACAGCAAAAACAGAGATCAGATGCACAAATACAGCATGAGGGAAAACTCCAGACAGAGGTAATGCTAAAGAACATCAGGGACTAGACTAAAAATGCAACGTGTCAATGTTGTGGCACCACAGCTCCAAGTGCAAAGAGCTAGAAACCAGTCTCAGATTCAATTGCATAACATTCATAATTCTCTAAGACCAGAAACAGAATTACTAAGTGCAGCTAAGCAGGGGAGAGTAGAGCAGGAAGACCACACTAGATGTTGGTATCACCCTTAGAAAGTCACAAACTACCAGGGCTGGGCTGCAACAGGAGCAGTCAGTGGTACAACACGTGCAGCCTGAAGGAAGCTGCTGAAGGGTTTTCCCATCCCTGCTGCCCTACAGACTTGTTATCAGCTCTCAGCACCAACAGCTGCTTACAAGGACAACAATCAGTCTGGTCTCCCTGTTTGCTGAAGGCAAGACACAGAGCAGGCTGCCCAGGAGAGTCGGGCAGCAGCAGCACGTCACAGCTCACCCTGACTGCGAGGGCACAGAACCCACAGCTGGGGACATGGAAGCCCCTCGGGCACCAAGCAGTGCCCTCTGACACCTGGTCTGGGCATCACTCTGAGCATCTCTTGCTGGCCTCAAGACAGGGGTATAGACAAGGCGGCTTTTCCAGCCCCATATTTTATTTTAGCATCCTCCATCTGGCCACTCCTACACCACTACAGCAGTGACATTTAAGAGCTAAATTAACAGCCTTCTCTTCCCAAAAATACAATAGAGCTGCTCACACTGCTGAAAGGGCACCCACACAGCAACACACAGCACAAGCACAGCCGTACCCATCCCAATTCATACCTTTGTTACCTTTCATAAATGGAGCTCTCCAGCTCAACTTGCCACCAACACAACCTGTGCCACAGGCTGCGGCCTTTCAGGGTCCTCAACTAGCTCAGCTCAGTTCCCTACCACTCCAAAGGAATCAGCAGCAATCACTACCAAAAGCACTGCAAGGATCTAAGGGCTCACTGTGTCAAGGTACTTCACAGAGCAGCTGTGCCCCTGCAGCTGACGGTACATACACACAGCTGCATCGAACTCAGCCCTGACCCAGGGCTCTGCCAGCAATCCAGCAAGTGGGGAAGATCTACAAGTCCTTCACAGAATTGAAACGTAACTTCAAGGAACATTTAAGATTCCACAGTAACTCAAAGAGGACTTTTTTTTCTTGGATCAGAGCTTTGGGAGCACTCTGCCTCACGAACCGCAGCCAGAAGATTTGACAAAGCCTTTAACCCACGCTGTCTCTTTCCACATGGCTGTTTCCCAGAGGATCCCGTGTTGTGGCATTACACATCTCAGACGCCAAGAATATCTGTGTGTTAATAATAAATAATAACCAGCTTTACAGGGAGCTTATCAACAAAGTGCTCAACAAATCTTAATTAAAGCTGATTCATCTACTCCAGGAGCGAAAGTTAAATATTATTTCTCAGAGGGGAAACCTAAGCGGTAACAGAGCTGAGGTGGGTTATGAAAGCCACAGTCAGTAGTGGAGAGGATCAGCACACAGAAGGGCTGACTACTATCTCTAAATTTATTGCAATAACCCGCTGTCTTGCATACTGTCAATGTAGAGTTGGTACATTTCAGTCACATCTGCAGAGCTTGACCACATCAGTATTTTATCAGACCTCCACCTCCTTGCAAGGTAAGAACAGAGAGAGGAAGGGCTCAGGGCCCCTTTCAAAGGTTGTGAAGCGTTTTGTTGCTCACACTAAAGAAATTCTCAACAGTGAGAAAGGAGATGGCAGTGACAGAACCAAACCAGCTTCCTCTAAGGCATGGGGAGCGCTCCGCAGGCCAAGGGCAGTGCTTAAGACTCAGCAGGAATCGCCTGTTTCCAGTCGATTTATGTAACAGGAAAATATTTGTGTCCTTTCAAGTCTGCAAACACAAAGCCACACAGAAGGAACCTGCAGACACCATTCTTACCTCTGTTAGCTGCACTCCTACAGCAGAGTGCTTGGCAGAGGTCTCAGGGACAATATTTGGGATGCTTCCACCGCAGCATTGCCTTGCAGGCAGCTCAGAGTGCAAGCCAGCTTGGCCGTTGTAAAGGCCGGGGAAAGAGAAAGCACGAAGCCCACCCCTGGCCAGCACCACTCCTAGAGCAGAGATGGACCCACAGCGAGCAGGGCTGCAGCAGCGCTGGGGCAGATGACAGAGCACCGCCTGCTCCTCGCACTCAGCTTAACCACAGCTGGGTGATTAAACTGATTAACCGCCTGCTCCCAGGCACCGGGCCGGCTGCAAGGCAGGCCCAGCCACGACAGCTCGTCGCGCACAGCCGAACGCTGCGGGGCAGTGCGCGCACAGAGCCCCGCACGAACAGCCCCGCCTAACTTCCACACAAGTGCAGATCCGCAGCTCAGCCCCGCAGCTCGCTGTGCTCGGAGCGAAACCTCCCGAGCGGAGGCCGTGCGCTCGGGCAGCAGAACTCCGCCGCCGTGAGGGCGCGAGGGCTGCGGCCACAACCCAGCTCTCCCACAGCGCTCTGCGTGGCCTTTTTTTGGCTGCTTCTACAAAACGAGAGGCCGGGACGCCGCCTTCATCCGTCACGCTCCTTTATAGAACCGCAGAGCCGGCCCTCACGGCCTCGGAGCGGAACGAATCCGCTCCCGGGGCAGCCGAACCCCACGGGACGGCCCTCACAGACCCCGCACCCCCCACTCACCGCTCCGCACTGCGCACGCTCCGCCAGGCTGAGGGCGGGAACACGGCTGAAAGGCGGGAACGTGGCTGAGGGCGGGAATATGGCTGAAAGGCGGGAACGTGGCTGAGGGCGGGAATATGGCTGAAAGGCGGGAACACGGCTGAGGGGCGGCTGCGCTGTGGAGACTCCGCCTTCCGCCCTCCGTTTGTGGCCGGTGCGAGCGTTCTGCTTGCAGACGTGTCCTTCGTTCCTGTTAAAGTCACATAAGCAGCAGAAGTCAGGGAGAGAGGCGGATTTGCTCCTTGATCGTCACTTCCCTGCGGCATGGCTGGGGGACGTAGCACTGCCCGAGAGCCAGCGCGTCCCCACTGCTGATAGGAGAGTGAAAAGGGCTGATAGAGAGCTGCAAGAGTTCCCCCGGGGCTGCTGGTTTCAGCGAGCGGCTGGAACCTCTGCCCCCTGTGCTGGGTGGTCAGAGAAAGTGACGGCCACACCTCCATGACCTGCAGTGGGTCTGCCCTTTGCCGTGGGTCTGCCCCCTGCACTCCTCAACCATGTTGAGGGAGAATGAAGGGTGTTAATCTCAGGCTTGGCACCTGGCATCCCCCAGAGGAAGGCGGGAGGTCACTGAGGGCACAGTGTAACGGAGGAGAGAGCAGCAAGCTGTGCCCATCAGCAACCAGCTTCACCCGCGGCTGTTGTTGCCCCTCAGCCATCTGCAGTGCTGAAAGCTCTGGCGGGCACAGCACCAAGTGCTGCCACAGGTGAGAATTCAGTCCTCCTCTCTCACACCTCATGTGTTTTGTGTGCCTCCAGGAGCAAGTGATTGATTGCAGGAAAGTCTCGGCGTTAGTTCAAAGTAAATGAAATGTTTTCAATCTTTCCAGGTTGGATATAAACACCTCAGATTCAGAATCGAAGCCCACTGAGCCTATCCAAAGTGCCTCACAGATTTATTGGGTCTCAGTGCCGTGATTTTTCAGGTACGTGATGGGTTTTTTTGCCAGGTGTGTGATTTTTGGCAAGGCACAGCTCCTGGTGCCTGAATGCACAGAGCTGAAGCGCCAGGTGCTGCAGCCCTTTCCCCCCATCCCCTGCTCCACCAAGCAGTGCTGCCTCCAGCTCTGGGCAGGACCTGACCCCTCTAGGCTGAAGCCCTCCCCCATATTCTGGTTGGGAGTCCCAGAACCAGGGATAAGCCAGAGTGAGAGCAGGGGCATCTCCTCTCCAGTGGGATGGTGGGTTGCAAACTGCTTTGGCTGGTGACCCTTTTTCTGGTGACTGCTAGGAACACCCTGCCCTGATGTGGAGGTGTGACACGAGGTTCATCCGTCCCTCCAGCACAGCCCAAGGGAATGCTGTGCTCCATCCTCGGGCAGCAAAGAACCTTGGCTGCAGGTTGTAATTGCCCTGTTGCAGATAGTAGATAAAAAATAAGATTCAGGCAGCGGGTGTTGGAGGAACACCAGCAGGAGGCAAAGAGCTTCTTTGCGTAAGCTCCGCCTCAGGTCTCCTGTTTATTGGGGTTTTATTGGAAATCTTTTACAGCATTGAGAATGATGTCCTCCCCCTTCCCTGAAAGACAGATCTGGCATAAAACATGAAT
>JAOWBP010004313.1:1384616-1399233 GCA_028571105.1 Tragopan temminckii | reverse complement strand
GGAAGGAAGTTTAGCCCAGCTTTTCAGTCCATCTTGATCCCTTTGTCAAGGAATGAGGTGCTGAAGTTTAGCGATTGCTTTCCCTGCCAACAAAGAGCCTGGTGCAGTATGAGCAGATGAGTTTGGAGGTTAAACACTTGAAACTGTGATATATCTCAAAGGGAAAACATGGCTGTGTCCCTAATAAAGCAGTATCTAAAATTAGGTGCTTAAGTTTGGCCTGCTTTTCCAGAGAACAGCGTGTCCTCTTGCTCGCATCAATTGAAGCAAAAGTAATCTCCATTTTAATAAACTTGATCGAGAATTTCTTTAGCTTAACACAAATGCCCAGAATTAATTAGTGTCTGTAAATATCTAGGGCCCTGCAGCCTCAGACAATCGGCACCTCAGAGCAGGTACAGGAAGGGAGCAAAGCAATGTGTGTGTAGATTAAGAACTCTACTTAATATGAACTTAATAACATGGATGAGCCGTTGTTGTTCTGGAAAGTTTTCCCGGGGGGGAAAAAAGCCCCACTTTATACATCAGATCTCTCCTCTGCTTATTTTTTTCTTTGCCAATTTAAAAAAGTGTTTGAAGTATGAGAATCAGATCCCCAAACTTTGGCCCTGGTTTGCAGATAACTTCAATTTCAGTTTATAATAATCTCCAAGTACGTGTTAAGGCAGCTCCAAAGGTGTGTTATGCTTGCAGAGTCAGCCATTGAGGCTTCACGTGTAGTGCAGCTGAATTTAGGGGGCTGTTAGTGTTAGAAGGACTGCTTTGTGTATTATAGCTCTAAAACTTGTTACTGACTTTAAAACTGAAGAATGTTTGCTTTAAAGTACTGAGTGTTTCACAGATAGAGGGCTTGCATATGGGGCTTTGGGGCTTCTGTTTGCATCCTAATTGCAAGCATAGTTGCTAATTTATAGTTGCAGAGCCTACATCTTGTGTGGCTAACAAGAAGTGCTCATTTTCCACCTTGTTTTTAAAAATAAATTCATCCCGCTCTGTGTTCTCTTCTGTGTATCACGGAGTGTAATAGCACAGTGTAGCGTAATGCTGGTACTCATGGGAGATGTGAGATGCAGTTTGTTCTCCTCGGTGGGGAGCACAAGGTGGGCACTCAGGGCACGCAGACTGGAAGCCCCTCTGCAGGGAGGGTGGCTGTAGTGTGGAAGTGAACAAAGCAGGGAAGGGCAGGGCTTGGGAAATCCTTTACTGAAAATAAAAGATGTATAAAACAGTTGGCCAATGCAGTATATGTGTTTGCATCTGAAAATACAGCTGACGAAAACCCATCAGTTGTTAAACTGCCCCCCGAAAGATGTAATTACTCTCCCCCGTGTTGCTCCCTGTGGACATAAAGCCGTCCTGTCCCATCCACCTGCTGCTGCTCGCTGGCTTACTGAACAGCAGCGGAGTGGAAGTAACCCTAGGGCTGTTACGCAGCCATCTGTGTAGCAGTGACACTTAAGTTGTGTCACTGTGAGTACAGCGCACACTAGAGCTGGTGTATGTAAGAACACTGGGATCTGATGGTCAGGCTCTGTGCCTAACAGAGGAGTTCCTGTGCCTTCTCTGTTCTTGACATAAGAAAACCAGGGAGCTGAACTCCTTTCATAACCAGTATAAGATGCAGGGAAGTAGAAGGCCTCGTTCCTTTCTCCTGTTAAGGCCAGAAGCAGAGATGCTGAAAAGCCACTGGCTAGTATAAAAACACCAGTAAGAGGAGAAGAGCTCAGGTAGCCTGGAGGGTACAGCTACTGCACTTGGCCAAGGTGCTGGCTCTTCTCTAGTAGCTTCAGCAATTGCATGGTGTGTTACCCTTTGTGCTGCTGACCTCTCCCAGCTCTTGCACTGTATGTGATGGACATTTCCACTAAGAACTTCACTGTGATACCGAGGTAATTTGATGTAGATCTATTATTCCTCCTTTGTACCATCTTGATTAGATCCCGTTTTTCTTGACTATTCCCCTCAAATGCTCATAAATTTTTATATTTCACATGTGTAGTTGTAGTTTGTCCTAGCTATGCACTTTTGTTTCTTTTAGTCTTTCCTTTCTGAATTCCTTGCAGTTTCTTGGCTCTTTCTTGCCTTTGGAAACTTGAGTCTGTAGTCCACATTCATCTTTAATAATCCGAGGAATGAAGCAGAGAGAGTAGAGGAAATTCTAAAATTCAAAAAAAAAAAAATTAAAATTAAAAAATTAAAAATCTCAGCACTTGTACAAGTTGGAACATCAGCGATACACGTGTGAGCTGTAGCAGGTAGCCTGCAAGCTTCGCATGTTGGAGGCAGGGTGAAGCCCAAAGATTGCAAGGCATCTTTCATCAGATACCTTTCCAGCCAAAATAGGGGTTGAGAAGTAGGTCCAGTTTCAGTGTGTCTTCAGAACACTAAAAAAAGTATTTTGATATCTATGCGTTCATCTTAGATACTTCAGTTTAGAAAAGAAGATGGTATGCTACAACAGTGTTATTTTGTTAGAAATAGCTTGTCGTGTGTGGCTTTTAACTTTGAGTTATTTACTTTGCTGCAGGAGTGGAATCACCATATCAATGGAGCGACTCACGGCCGACGTTGTCAGCTGCTGCTTGAAATGTATGAATTTGAAGTACAGTAAACATTCTTGTGGCATGAGAGCAGTATAAGTAACCGTCAGCTGTGATGCTCAGAGCAAGCTTAAAAAAACATGCTGTGTGTTGCAGGGAAAAAAGATGTGTTACTTTAAAAGTGCATTTTTGGGACACAAAAGGAGTGCTGGTTTTTAAATTCTGAATCCTGCTGATGCCTTAAATGCCTCCAAGGATGGGGACTGCACGTCCCTGGGCTGCCCATTCCAACACCAGCCCGCCCTCCCATCACGGAACTCCTCCTGCCCAGTCTGGGCCTCCCCTGATGCGCCCTGAGGCCATTTGTTTGCACCTTACCACTTGCAAATCTGCTGCAACTTTATTTTTTACTAATCAAGCTTGTGCCGAGACTTTTATTTTTTTTTTTTTTGTAAAATGAGCTTATTCTATGCAAATTATAATATAAATCAGCAGCCACGTTTCTTTGAATGTAGGAATTTTCTCATAAAGACTAGCACTCCCTTTTGTAATTACATACTGCAGTTTATGTAATATGTAAAGGTATTGCAGCCTATATGAAAATAGGTATAATAGGTATAAAAACTACCACATAGTGAGAGGAGGTTGGAGTTTTCTTACCTTTATTTATTTATTTATTTATTTTGCATTTTTTCTTCTTAAGATATCCAGAATGGAACCCTGACAGTGATTCAGGACATGGAATGTAAGTAATGAATGGTGGACAGTGGACATGCTATTCTTCTGCTGGTTTAAAGTAATCTAAATGCTTTAAAGTAATGTTGAAAATTATTACTATCATTTGAAGCTGTTTTTTTAACATTTAATATGAAACAACCTACCTCCTTCAAATGGGTAGCTCCCTATTTTGAGCAGGAGTGAAAGCAGCTCAAGTTGACTTGTGCTTGGGTACTCGTCAGGAACTGGATGGCTGGAGGAAAAAGGCTTCACAGTTTTTGTTCTAATTTTTTTTCCCCCTTTTTCTAGGGGTGATCCCTTTATGTTGCAGCAGTCCACAAATCCTGCACCAGGAATTCTGGGACCCCCACCACCTCCATTCCACTTGGGAGGGCCTCCTGTTGGGCCAAGAGGTAATGCTGGCAGACATCAGACTGGATGCCCTTTTCTGAAAATCACCTCTCGTGAATTACTGGACTTCAATCTCTTGTGTTCCTGAAGCTTTTTATTATATCCAGATATTTTGGTAGTAGACAGTGCATAGTCACAGCAGTAAGCACCAGCTTTTCCACATGTTATGCTTGGGATTTTAGTTGCTTTTTTTGAAAAACAAACAAAACCCTCTGCTTCTACCAGACTTGAGTTCTTGATTTCTGTTCAGTGTTTTAGAACAACAGAGCAATGCTCTCTGAGGGGTGGAACTGGAGTGTTTTTGCTTATTGTCCTCACCATAAATACTTTGTTTCTACGCTTCCACCTTTCTTCCCTCTTCTAACTACTGGACACATTATTATGGGTTTCTTTTTTCAGCTGTTGGATTAATCAACTAGCACATGCTTTGGGTCATACATGTTTTCCTGTGTAGCAATCTGTTGCACATCTTCTGTTTAGCTACCTACATGTTGGTGGATTTTTGTGAAACTTGGAAGAATTCAATGTCTTCAGTCTTTTCTCCCTAAACTAATTTGAAATGGATTTGAGAAGTAGATTTAGGGGCCTTACTTTCCCAGAAAGGCAAGATAAGAATCAGGTTCTCACCTAAAGTCATTATTACTTACTTTATAAATAAGTGAGTAAAAAGCGAAACTAACTGAGAAAAAGTCTTTCAGGCATTTTAAAGGAGTCTTTGAATGATGAATGTTTTAATAGTTAATGTCAATATTATTGTAAACTTTTCAATACATCTCAAACTTGATTTTTGAAATATACAAGATTAACAGCCTTTTTAGGCTTAGTAATACTAATTTATCAATTAGTAATACTACTTAAGTGGCTTTTTAAAACTTGACGTAATACTGTTCTGGCGTTAGAAGTTCTCTCCAGAACTTGTAAAGAAGCTGTTAATAGCAGCCTTGTGAATTGAACTAAGCTTGCTCTTTTTTTTTTTTTTTCCTGAAGGAGCTGGAAATGGAAACATGCAAGGACCGAGACACATGCAGAAAGGCAGAGTGGTTAGTATTAAATAAACGTTAAGTATTTGAAGGATGTAAGTATTTGTATGCAGATATGCTTTTTCTTTAATAAAATGTATTGGTTTTTGGATTTATTTTTTTTAATTAATGGAGTATCGTTGGTATGATACTGAGATTTACTGGTGTGGAAATATTGAAGCTTTGGACAGAGATTGTTTCATTTTGCCAAATATTCTACAAAACGTTTGTTTCAAAAGTGTATAAACTCTGCATGTTCTCTTATGAAGAAGATAAGTGACAATCTCCTTTCTGTACAACTGTCACAGCAGGCATCTTCCTCTGAGAATCCTTGGAGGTGCTGTGCATTTTCTGCATGTCTAGTTTTGATGACTAATTAAGACTTTATAAAATAATAACGAATTAAAAAAAGAACAGATCCTTGAAAAATGTTATTTTAAGGTTAGTTGGTGCACGTGTTGTGTATGATGTGTGTACTTCGTCCTCAATAGGAAACGAGCAGAGTTGTTCACATCATGGATTTCCAGAGAGGGAAGAACTTGAGATACCAGTTGCTTCAGCTTGTTGAACCGTTTGGAATAATTACAAATCACCTGATTCTAAACAAAATCAACGAGGTAAGATTAGGCCCTTTATTAGTGCCTGAACTGCTTGCTTTCTTTGGTATGCTTACTGTCTGAGTTGAAATTCTGGTAAAAGGATGTGCTTGGCTTCTAAGCCAGGTAACATGTCACCAAGCTGATGTGTGATGGGAAGAGTGACTAGAGTGTTTCTTTTTACAAATACTGTTGTACTGCATTTCAACTTAAATATTGTTAAGAATCATTCTAGCTGGTTATTTCTAGCTTTCTTGAAAATACAGTTTGCAAATTCAATTTGTGTTTTAATATTCTCTGGAAACTCAGTCGTAGTTTATACACTGTGTCATATTTTGAAGGGAGGAAAAAGCCAGTGTATTTTCACAGAGGTGAAAAAGCATGAAAGGAGTGCAGGAAGCAATTGAATGTTCTGAATCCAAATCTGAAATGTTGTGTTCATGCACATGAAGTATGTGAAATTCATGCCAAGTTCTATGGGCCAGTTAATGTCATAGCCAAAAGGCAGTTTTTGGTTTTGATGCAGACATTTTTATGGGAAAAGGAGGGAGAGCTTGAGACCTTAAATAAAAACAGCAATTCCTTGAAAGTGTGGTGCTTAATCTATTTTTATGTTTTCAGGCATTTATTGAAATGTCAACCACTGAAGATGCTCAGGCTGCAGTGGAGTACTATTCAACAACACCTGCACTGGTATTTGGTAAACCAGTCAGAGTCCACCTGTCACAGAAATACAAAAGGATAAAGGTAAAATATTTCTGCTTATTTAAACACTATTTCAGTCTGAGGCAGTGATTGTTAAATTGTTACTTTATGGACTTCACAGCTATATCAAATTAATCAAGGGATATAATTTACTTACTTGCTTTAAGTGGTACAGTGTTAAGTGTACTTCTTATAGTATCTACTTTAAACAATTCATTCACTCTTTTAATTTTAGAAACCTGAAAGTAAACCTGACCAAAAAACGGAGCCACCAAAACCAGAACTTGGTCGTGTGATTCACCTCAGCAATTTACCTCATTCAGGCTACTCTGATAACGCAGTGCTCAAACTGGCTGAACCATATGGAAAAATTAAGAACTACATCCTCATGAGGATGAAGAGTCAGGTAACTGACTGCAGGAACTTAGTATGTGGGGGTTGGAAGCTGAGACACAACTGTGAAGAAATGTAGGCTGCTTCTGTAGCATAGATACGGAAATTGTGTAGGTGGTTTGCTATTTAGCTTACTGTGTAAGTCACTGTAATGTGAGCTGCTTTAAAAAAAAAAAAAGGAAAAAAGAGACAGTAAAAACAGACATTAGCTGTGAAGTGTAATTTAGCATTGAGACTTTTTGCTAGGTATATCTCAAGGCATTTTGAACTTTTTTTGAAGACTGAAGAAACAGTACCTGTGAAACATTAATACCTATCTTCTGCTATTACATGTTCCTTTCACTTAGGTATTCGTTCTGTAAGTAGAAGCCGTTCTGTGTTTCTCTCAAAAAGAAGATGGTGCATTGCACATGTATAGTAAAACTCTTTGAATGCGTGTATATATATGACTTCCACATGTATACAAGAATTTTAACTATTTAGCAGAGTTGAAAAAAATTTTTAAACTTCCCTGGTTGTTTCTGTTACCTTCAGTTAAATAGGAAATGACAGTATTTTTTTCAGAGATGAATTCTTGAATCCCACAGTGCCACACTCATGTTACGGAATCAGAAATCAGTAGAATCTACTGTATGACCCCTAAGATGTCCTCCCTAACCTTACTGAACTGGAAAAACTAAAGGACTTTGCTCTGTTTGGTGCAGAAGCAGCTCTCTTCTGTCTGAGATGATGTGCTTTTAAAAGCTTGTTCAGCAAACATAGTGTGTTATAGGCTTGTTTCATGGAGGAACACCTCACAAAGCAAGACTTCTTTTTTCTAGGCCACTGTCTGCTGCTTTTCTGTTTCAGACTTCTCTTAAAAAAATACAACTTCCTCTCAGTACCTCAAAACTTCCAAACCCTTCAGCACCAAGTAAATGAGAGAAGTGCTTTTTTAGTTGATTTGTATTTCACTTTAAGGTGACTTTTTTTCCAGATTACTGAAATACCTGATATTTAATTTGTAAACTTTGTAGAGGAGATATATTACTGAATTCAAAAGCAAGCTTACATAGGACGCTTCAGCAAATACTAAAATGTGTGGCTAGTTTGGAGGACTTGGATAGAGCCAAGTCTCACAGTTTGGTTTCAGCATTTTGAAATGCTGTGTTCTAAGTTAAATAGCTTTGCCAGTGGAAGTGTTGTGTATTTTGTAATTTGTGATGTGTACTTTAATCTTTTCAGGCTTTCATTGAAATGGAGACCAGAGAAGATGCTTTAGCGATGGTTGAACATTGTGCCAACAAAGCTCTTTGGTTCCAAGGCAGATGTGTGAAAGTGGATCTATCTGAAAAATACAAGAAATTGGTGTTAAGGGTAAGTTGTATTTTTAGTTGCAAACTGTTTTCTGATTGTAAGTGGAGGTGTAAGGTGAAATAGAAGACATCTCATTTCTTGAGAATTCAGCACAACTTTGAAAATTCATTATAGAATTTTCTGGCTGCTTAAATGATACATAGCAGGAGTGTGGTGTTCTGAGGTGTAGGACAGAATGAAGGGTTTTCCTTTCAGATTGAAAAAATGAAAAATCATATTTTAAAGTAATCTATGTAGCTCTTAACATTGTTTAAACATTCTCTTATGTGGTTCCTTTTTTCTCATCCTTCTCTGCAAATGATCTGAGATTTTAAAATCACAAGCTAGGTGGCAGGAACTATGTGTATTATAAGGTTTTGTCAAGTTTCTAATTAACAGCATATTTAAATAAGGGCTCTTTCTTGTGGAGTATGGAGAAGTCTTACTGTTGCATATGATTGTGCACCAAAATGAATGTTGTGACAAATTCAAACGCTTAGCCAGTGCATCAACTTGTGCATTATTAACATGGAAGATAAGTGGAATTTCCTATTCAGTAACTCCTAAATAAGCAAAGTGATGTGAGTCTTCAGCTTCCTGCATAGCCCGCTCCCAGTGGTAGTGAGAAGGTTAGATTGGCTGACTTGTACTGTTGCTTGCAGCATGCTGAATCGGCGCATAAACAAAAGATGTTGTACATAATCTTCTCTAGCAGACTACCCTATTTTTGTGCTGAGTTAGAGAGTTTTGGTGAAGACAGATAGGGTTTCTTGATCAGTGAGGTACTATAACAGTTTAGCAATTCATTGATGGGTTGCTATCTGGGCATTATAGAAGAGTGCTTATGGATTAATTTAATTGGTAGTGCTTGATATATTAACTCAAACCAGACAGAACAATGTTTCAACATTTCTATAAATAATATTTTGCTGTGACTTAAGACTTTTCTTCTTTTAATTTTAGATTCCAAACAAGGGAGTTGAACTTCTGAAAAAGGATAAAACTAGGTAACTACCTATTATTAAAACATAATGTTGTTTAAAAGGAAATATGAAAATACCCTACCCAAAGCATAGAAAGTAGACAAAAGAAGTCTGGCAAGCTCTGAGATCATCATGTTGTTTGTGCAAAAAGATTTACTGTTTTTATTATGTTACCTATCCTTTTCCTTTAATGAAAGAGACTTCACAGCCTCCCCAGGCTGCTCAGGAAATCTGCTGCAGTCCTTAATTATCCTTGCCTTCCTGCAGTTTAAACCCATGAGCAGTTGTCCTGTCTTGTAAGGACAGTTCCTCCTTGCAGCAGCCTCTTGCATGCTTGAATTCTGTTTCCCCCAAGCTTCCATTTTCTGAACTAAACAAACACAGTTCTGAAGCTTGTCTAAAAGAGCTAAGCCTGCTATTTTTTTAGTCACTTCTGGATGCTATTCAGATTCATAAGCAAGTGTTCTTTCTTTACAGAAAGAGAACATATTCTCCAGACAGCAAAGACTCTCCAAGTGATAAGAAGTCTAAGACTGATGCTGCTCAGAAACCTGAAAGTGGCACCGTAGAAGATAAAGCAAAAGAGGAGAAGCAAGATGATGCTGCTGAGCCATCAGGCACTAAAAGCAGTGAACAGGCAGACCAAGATGAGCCTAGTTTACTCCTTGAATCTGAAGATGAGCTCCTAGTGGATGAGGAGGAAGCAGCAGCGCTGCTGGAAAGTGGCAGCTCAGCAGGAGATGATGCAGATGTTGCCAATTTAACTGATGTGACTACTGAAGAAAAAAAGGACCCAGCTGATGATGTGACCGTAAAAACCGAGGGAAATGTTGTGGCCAATCCAGCAACAAAGAAAAAGCTTAAAAAGGTAATCATATTGCAAGCTACTTGAGTCTAGAAAACTCTATAAGTTGAATAGTGCACCGCAGTGTTCTATTTCAGATCTTTTTCTGTGGGTCTTTAAAATGTGTGCATGTCGCACCTGTTTGAAGAGAAACGGGTGTTAAAGCTTCTACGAAGAAAGAAGATCCCATTGGATGCAACTTGCAAATGAGATCGGTTATAAATCAGTGTTTCTATTTTGACAGAAGCCACTAACTTGTGCATTTCCACCCATATTATTTCCTGGGGTTTTTCTCAGCCATCTTTGCTCCTTTCTTCACTAAAGTTATGCAGCTAGGGGAGGTATTTATCCCTAACAAGCCTGTCTGTAGTTACTTTTTTGAGCATTGAACAGAACAATGACATTCGGCTGGGGGGATCATAAGAGACTTGAGGCTGTTTTAGACTTGAAGAAAATGGTATGAGTGTCTGCTAATTATGCTGAGCTGCAAAGGCAGACAAGTCCATTTGGGTCAGTCGAGGCCATTTCCAATTGAGAAAGGGAAAGAAAAAAAAAAAAAGTGTAGTTTTAAGGTCTTGGAAGCCATGTGCTTCTTGCTGTGAACTTAATTTTTCTCACCAGATGATCACATGCTCTCATAGTTGTTTCTCCTACCAGCTGCTTTTTTTCTTTTTTTTTTAAATCATACTTGGTTATGTGGAGTAGAGTGCAGAATGCATGCAAAACTTCAGTTACATTATTGGCTGGAATGTTTTTTTTTTTCTTTTTGGTAGGAAGGGGGAGAAAAAGAGCGTATTCCCTGCTTTTAAATGAATTCATAGTGCATTGTTTTCAGTCCTGGGGAATCCTTCTGTCAGGAAGGTAGTTGTGCAGTGTTGGGGTTAATATTGCCAATGTGAATGGCAGTGACTATTTCTTGTCACATGGCTGTATGTCAGGATAAGGCACCTGAAAACCCAAACTTGTTTCCTTGAAGAACTAAACTCCTGGAGCACAGATATAAAGCTAATGCTGCTTCTCTCACTGTTATTCATGATTGCTGTTAATTATGTGGAATACTGATGTCTCCCTATCAGTTTCACTGTCTGTTGGTGAAGCTGGTTTTTAAGAGACCTCCACGGGCTTTTTGTTTGTTTTCAGTGGAGAAGCTCCAAGCTTTCCACTGGTTGAAAGAGGGCTCTTAGTTTTTCTTTTTATGAACTTTCATACTATTAGTGTACCTATTTCTGGTAAGATTCTACCTTTCACGTAGGCTTGAATTTGAGGATCTTATGGGATTGTTTCAAGTAAAAACTGCATTCCAAAATGGCATTTGTTTAATTAAAAAAACTTCACGTTAGAGGGACTTTCAGAACAACAGATTTAAAAAAAAAAACGAAATTATCAAGACAAAAGGTCACATTGATGTGATAAAACAGTGGACACGATGCTAAAATGTTCATTCCAAATTGAACACTTGACTCTGGAAGCAGTGGAATACTTCTTTTAAGAGAACTTGTTACCTGTATGTCTGAGTAACATTTTGAACAAGTGAACTTCTTAAGATGGTTTGAGGGAAGCCATTAAGAATAAGGTGACTTAAGGAAAACGTTTTCTCAACAGCGATACGTGGGTGGCTTTCCACGGAGCATGGAAGGCTTTGTCACTCTAGATGAGGTTGGTGATGAAGAAGACTCAGATCATCAGAAACTTCGGAAGTCGGGTTTGGCAGTAAAATCTGCTGGCAAAAATGATGATAGTTTGGCAGAAATCAAAGTAGACAAGATTGAGGAGCCAGAGCAGGAAAATGAAACGTTAGAAAATGGTACCAAGACTGAAGATAATCTGAAGACTGAAGCTGTTGAAGCTTCCGATCCCACAGCAGCGCAAGATCCTGAGAAAAATGCCCATGAAAATATAGACACCCAGGATGAACAGGAAACAAAGAATGTCCAAGAGAAAGCTCTTATTCCAGATGAATTTAGGATTGGGCCATACCAGCCAAATGTTCCTGTTGGTAAGGCTGTTTTCATTTCTTTTCAGATCTGTCTCTATACATTGCAGTAGCATTTCTCATTTCATTTGGCTTTTATTTCTGGCACTGTGTTGCCTCTGAGCCTTTCATTTTAGGGCTCTCCATTCTTCTCTCCTTCACTCCTCCCCTACCTCTAGTATTCTCTTTTGTTTCCCCCCCTCATTTTCATTCAGTTTTCCATAACACTTTCCTTAGGCAGAAATTAAATTGGAAGAGGTATGTTTTAGCAACACTAATTCAATTAATAGCACAAATCACAGTAGTGATATTAGCCTAGATTCATACTGACTGCTCGAAAGGCACAAATTGGTCTCAGAACGCTATTAGTTCTTTTGAAGGAATCAATAAAACAGACCCTTAAACTGAAAGGTTGATTTAAAAAAAAAGTCTGCACATATTTAGCTATTACTGTAGGCCCCTGGCTTGACTAAACTAAACCAAAGATTTCTAAAGACAAAGCAGCTTTTAATGTAAAGTGGATTATGGTTTTAAGATTTAGCTTGAAATGACATATGACATTAAAGAAATGATGTAGAGTAGTTCTCTTAGTTTATTTTGTGGTGTTTACTTCTCTAGGTGTGAATTATGTGGTACCCAAAACAGGGTTTTATTGCAAATTGTGTTCCCTGTTCTACACAAATGAAGATGTTGCAAAAAAGACCCATTGCAGCAGCCTTCCTCATTATCAAAAGTTGAAGGTAAGGCAAAAACTTGTTCATTTTAAGTGGCGTGATTCTTTCCTTGGGGAATAGATCTGAATGAGACTGGACTGAAGAGGAAGAAAAAAAAAAAGCTTCCAGGCAGTTGAAATTGGCTTATTCTATAACTTCTAACTCAAACTAGACTTCTCTAAAACGTCATCTTTTGAAAAAAGTACCCAGGATACACACTGTGAAAGATGGGCTCCAGCATTTTTTTGCAAACTTGGATTAAAGAGGGCATTCTGATTGGAGCAGAGGCCAGGCTTAGAGTTAGTGGCACAAAGTAAATACTGGTGGCTCAGATCTTCTCCAGTTGGCCCTTTGAGAGTATTTTTTTAACTGGTCAGCAGACCTTAAGCTAAATTTAAATATTTTTGTTAAAATCCATATTTGCAACTTCTGATTTTGTGAGCATGTTTGACAGTTCCTAATTGGATGAGGTATCACATGATTGCATGGCATGAATGGTAATGCTGCTGCTGTATTTTTGTATTGTGAGCTGCTTTTAAATACCACTTCCCAGAAAGGGAAGTTCTAAACAAGGCTCTATAATGCAGTGTTCACATCATTTGATTTCATATCGGTTGATTATTGAGCTGAAATCAAAGCCCATGGGTTCTATAGAAAGGAAGAAGGTGGTATCTCAGACCTGGGAACATTTGCTTTCTCCTGTGCAATGCTAGGCAATCCAGAAGCAAATACAGGGCTATGCACTTAGAAGGCAGGTGGCACAAACAAATGTCTCAAAGCAAGTAACATTATCAAGGAGTAGATGAGAAAATCAATTACCATGCAGAATCCAGTAGTAAGAAAAACCCACCTCATCCATCACCCATAGCTTTTTTTTTCTTTTTCTTTTTTTTCTCCCATTTGAGGTACCTGATTTGGGGACATTAAAGGCTTGATGTAAATGGGGAAGTGGGGCAAATGATGCTAAGACCTGTTAGCAACTTACTAACTTTGATACTTAAATGAAACCTGATTTCCTTTTTCTGTGGCACAAATAGAAAGTGAGCTGCTCTTGAGTGCCTCGTAATTTTGGTGTGTTTTTAGAATTGGGGAGGGAAGAGGGAAAAGCAGCTTTTTATTTACAGTGGCAAAGCACTTTGGCTGGGAGTCAAAGTGATGCCAAATTCCTCAAATTTCTGACATAACCCTTCTCTAGAGAGGGGAGATAACGAATTTCAAGCAGGTAAGTGGCACAGCTACAGTCATAAATCCATGGCAGTGGGCAAGTCACTCCCTTAGCTTGCCAGCCTGTTAGGAAGACGGTAACGGCAGGGCCGAGTAAATACTTGCATGGCTGCCGTTCAGGTATCTGTTGGTGAGCTGTATGCTCAGTGATGTAATGATAACCTAGTGCTTCAGAGGAGCTCTGCTTCGTTTCTTCTTGTGAAGAAGTGCCAGTGGTGTTTGTTATTACCTTTGAAGGCAACATTCATAGATCTTTACAGGGTGAAAATGGGGTTCATCTTTATGGGCTTAATGTTGTGACTGTGAGAAACTCTGAGTATATCCAAAATGTGGTTGATTTCTTTTAACAGAAAATTCTGGATAAAATGGCAGAAGACTACAGGCAAAAGAAGGAAGCGTAAAAAGAAGGATGGATGTAAGGAAAACAGTGGCTTTGTTCTTAATGTTAATCTTTTTTTAAAAGCAGTACAAGTAGTAGATGGAAATACTGTATTCTTCTTTTTTTTGTTTGTTTTAGTGAGATACAGTAGATGTTATAGGTCTGTTCATGTGTTCAGTGTTGTAGCAAAAAGCATAAGCAGTTAAGTTAATGAAAAAAATTTGTTCTTAATGTGGGAATGGCAACAAGTTTTCGTTCTGACACTGAGCTGTTAAAGAAAAAATCTTGCATCCTTGTGGAAAGCTCATCTATGGCAAGAAAATTTCCTTGAAGTGAAATTTACTACTTTCAAGCTTCGAAAATTCGTCTATCCATTCTCAATAAAAAATAAAAAGTAACACTGTATTTTTATTTCATCTAGAACATTCCGTATTTCAGTCTGAGCCTAGCAGATACTTAATTTGGAGTGTGAGGCTGTCATTGCATTTCACTTTTGAAAAGTCTTTAAATGTAAGTTGCATTTTTAAATGTTGAATTGCAGTTTCTTTTAATGTCATTGTTGTTACATAGCAAATAGGAAAATTAGTGATTAGTCAGCTTTACAACTTTGTGATTTTTTTTCCTAAGCTCTTGGTAGACTTTCCTATTCAGCTGTACCTTGTATTTTTAGTGAAAAGTAAATGCCCATTCTCCTCTGATCAGTATTATTTCCTCGAGCTCTTCCTGCTTTCACTTGAATCTTGCAGCTGTCGTACACCTCTGCTATATACAAAAGCAGCATTTGAG
>JAOWBP010004313.1:1344561-1355054 GCA_028571105.1 Tragopan temminckii | reverse complement strand
CTCCCTGGCCGGGGTGGCAATAATTATGAAAACTTCTTGTGTTTTTTTTTTTTTTTTTTTTTTTAATTAGAGTGATCTCAAGCGACTGCTAAGGGAGGGCATTGAAAACATTTCTGCTACATGTGGTCCATGTGCACACAGTAAAAACAAGTTTAAGAGCAAAAAGCTCAAGAGGGGGTTGTTTTGCAGGCATTACTTGGCATTCAGCACTGGACCACCTCTGACTACCACCCCCCAGACTTGCAAACCCCACTGCTCATTTTGGGGCACAGCACTCCTCAGCTCGAGGTCTACATGAAAGACACAACACGGTGACTTTCAGTTGCACGAGGTTAATTAATATGATTTTTCCTGTAGGGAAAAAAATTCTATTCCTATAGCAAGCCCACACAAGAAGCCTATGTTTATGATTACCAGTAGCTACATTGTACATAGAGGCTGCCACTGCTGCCACAGGTGTACTGATATCACAAATCAAGTACAGCAAAAATCAAGGGAATGTTTGGGGTTTTTAGGGTTTCCACATTTGGGCTTCTTTCATTTATCCATTTTTTAAACTTCAGAGTCTATACCTGTGTAGTTCTCTTCAAAGCAAGATTGGTAATTTTGGTGTGATATAAAAGAACTGCCTCTGGATGAAGAGTGCTGACTTGAAATTGTTCACAGATTTTCTGATGGGAAGGGCAACACTACTGCTACCTCTTGCATTGGATTAAAGAACAGCAGTGACTAACAAGTGATACAGTGCAGGGTTACAATACATGCCTCCACATGTGGCACTGACTGACTTGGAATTAACATGAGGAGAATGACTCTGAATGCTCACATTTTTGTGGTTTCCCTCCCTGCATTCAATTCTTGTTTTTAAAAGGCTACAGTGAAAAACATGCTCTCGAATCATCTAAAGATAGAAAATGCAAATCAGTGCACAAAATAAGCCCATAGGCACTGTCTCTGAGAACTGATACCAGCAGCACTACAACATTTTCACAGACACCTGAGTAGGCTTTGGGCTCCTCCTGATGAAGTTTTAAGAAAGAGTTAGATGTCCTTCTCACAGAGCCAGCCAAAGTAAAACTGATCCTGCCTCAGCGAAGGAAACATTAATATCTTTTCTAGCCCAAACAATCTGTCAGAGCTAAATAAACGTAGCGGTTGTTAGTGTTTAAAACATCTTCACTAAGAGTTAGCCAAGCATACAAGTGGAGTGGAAAAACATCTCAAATAGCAGAATCCACTTCCCACTTCTCTTTCAATTACTTAAAATGAACTTTGACAGCCCCTCAACAAAGTCAGTGCTAAGAGCAGATGTGAGAAATACAGCTGCAAGATTTGAGAAGTTTGCTGTGCTGGAAAATGAAGCTAAAACAGCAGCGCTTTGCAAAGCACAGCCACCGTACAACTATTGGTCATAAGAAAAATAACTTACTTTGCTGCTTCTCTTTCCAGCAGCTGGTCTGAATATAGTCTATGTAATCTTTTTCAACTGTTCTCTCTAGCTCTTGAAGATCTGCTCCTTGATAATTCTTCTCAAAGTTTTTATCAACATAGTAAGGCACCTGCAAGTTCTCTGTTTCTCTGCTAATAACGTGGCCTATGGACCTGTGAAAACACGATGGAGAAAACAGATTTTTCAGCTGTTCAAACACAAAGAAACAGAGAGAGATATCTCGTTACTAACATTTCCAGAAGAGAATTTTTGCAACTACTTCTGAACAGTTACTTTCTGCAGGACGATAGCTCCCTCAGCCATGCAGTAAGGAAATTACAAGCCTCAGGCCATGAAAGCTTATCACTACAAACTGAATTCACTGAAAAAGAAAACCCACATAGTGAAAAATACATAGAATGGGAGATATCTACAAATAACTGATTCAGAGCTGACACTGTTCCTTTCCAATACCAAGTTCTCAGCATCTCAGTTAAGATAACTCCAGAGCCTGAGAACCAATTTTATGTGTAAACAGAAGCTCCACACCCTTTCTTCTGTTTGCTGTTAACTTCTGGCAAGCTAGGTTCAGAAATTCGTGGGAAACAAAAGTCAAATATAGAGACTATAGGAAAGGCAAGCAGCCCAATATTGTTTAGAGCACAATGTAAATGGATTTACATTTTCCTGATTTCTGGATCCTTTAGTAAAAATAAGAATTAGCAGAGGGGATTCTAGTTACACTTCCCTTCAGTGTTTCATAATTACCGGTAGCCTTGGTACTGTGTGGAGCATCCTGTAGGAGGGATAGGCCACAATGGCACAGACAAGAGGCTAGACTATTCTTCTTTTTGGAGTTTCCTTATTTGAACACAGATATCCAGGCATTTTTTCAAGTCACTGCCCAGAGAAAGAGGCAGGCAGCAAAAATGTGGAGGTTACATTCTACCCATGGAATTCAGTTGGCTCCTTCCATTTCCTGGGCTCTTTTTAAACTTTTCTCTCACTAAGCCTTGGAAATGTATGCTTTCCTTACATAAATTTATTATTTTTTTTTTTTTAATAAGATATGATTTAGAGAAACAGCATCTGTAACTGTACACCAGGCTCAAGCCTGGCTATCTCATATCAACAGGACAAGGGAAGGCAGTGAAGCAAGCCAGAAAAGATTAGCTGCTCAGTGCACAGTGTGTGAAGTTTCACGTGGGACGGGCAGATAGCAAGAACACTCTCTGGAAAACAGAACAACAACAGCAAAAATCCAAACCAGAAAAACCAAGCCACCAACCCTTTATTCTCTTAGGTCTACATACTGACATCTGGTGGTAAGGAACAATAAAGGAAGTTGGGCTAATTAAATCTATACTACCATAGCAGAAAGCATACAGGCCTAAACCTGAGTAGTTTTGTTCCTAAATGGGGGCAAGGAGAGTTTGCAGGGTACTCTGCTATTGCTGTATGCAGCAGGCCCCCAGCTATGGTACTTCAAACCTTGCCAACTCCCATTGCTATCTCAGTAAGAACCAGAGAAGTTCTCTAAACCAGCCTGGAGAGTTTCCAATCTCCCAGCACTGGATGCCAAGAGATTTACACGAGTTTTCCTCCTGCCCACCAACTCATATTGCAGCAGGTCTGGCATTCCTTCTGCTTCTAGGGCCAACCAGTTTAGATTGCCCCCCATAACTTCTGAATACTCCCTCTTTATAGATGTTAAGCCACACCATTTCAAAACTTTTATCATTTGCGGCACTTGACTAATTTCCCAGTGGCATTTTGGCTGAAGATATACTGCAAGACCTGATTTTCTAATTGCTTTACATGGGAACATGAGAGGCAGTCCACAGACCTTGAGGGGCTTGGCAGGCCAAGGGCTGATTAGTACTGTAGCTAAGCTACACCCACATTCCTTCCACTGTACCACTGTGCAAAAGCATTTCACACCAGCTGGTTAAGCTTTCTGGCTCAGCACCTCTATCTGTTCAGTACAGAGAGCAATAAAGCTCACTGTAGTTTACTTAGGAGAACTTATCAATAGAGACTGCTGGTATTTCCTTATCTACAGACTGATACCACTTTCTAGAAAGAGTAGGACAGAACAGTAATTAGCATTTCTTCCATTAAGACCCACTTCTGCCTACCTCCTTTGTCTCAAACAAAGAACTATTTTCAAGTGACTTACGACTTGTAGAACAGGCTGTAGGGTGGGTTAGTGGCCATCAGCTGAGTTATAACTGATACGATTATTATGATGAAAACGGGCATCAACTGAATAAATGCAGAATATGAGTTCTGAAAAGAACAACAATAATCAGTGGACAAATATAAGATGGAAAACAACGTGCATGTTCACAGAAATCAGGCTATCATAAATCAACAGTGTATTAAAAGCAAACTGAGAAAAGATGAGTATTTCCAAGTTTTGACCAGGATGACATTCTAGTTTTAAAATAACTTCTACTTACAGTCTCTGAAAGCTCTTTAAGGCCATTTTCTTCCAATTATGTTTTCAGAGCATTTTTTTTTCATCTACAGCTTCCTGCTCAAGGAAATAGATGCCCACAACACTGTGCCTGCCTGCCAGTTGACAATCCAAGCCAAAAGAACATTACAATTCCCATCTGTGCATTTTCCAAAGTTTACCACATATATTCTAAAAACCTCAGTCTTTGTCCAAACACTGGATAAAATGTAAAGGGCGAAGAGAACACAAGTAACTTAACTTGGGGGCAGGATGCATTAAGCATTTTATTTGCTTGGATTTATGCAGTAGGGCAAAAGAGTGATAAATGCCCAAAGGATCAAAGAATTCTGCTAGCCAGCAACCAAATGCAGGTCATCAGTCTGGCTCTTAATTGACTTTTAAACTTCCTTTTGTAATTAGGAACAAAACGTAGCGTGTACCTATTTAGGCTCTGCTCTCTGCCCTGGGTTAGCAACAAGGACACCCAACACAGTAGCAGGTGGGGTTCGTGGATTTATTTGTCCTAGCTTAGCTGTCTGCACACTGCCTAAGTCTACTTCAGAGCCAGTCTATAAGGGACTCACAGGAAAAGTTCATCTTCCCTTGAGAACAATCTTGTTAGACTACTGGACTGCCTGTGGAGGAAGATTTTTCCAAGGTAGGTAGCATGGGTGTATACACAGCTGTATTAGCAATAAGTGACACCTGGTACTGTATCTGAAGGTTTCAACTGGTAGAAATGTATCCCAGATCCATCCTGACCTGGGCTACAACTGTATGCTAATATACTGAAGGATTAAATATGCAGTGAGGACAAGGCAATACTACCTTATCCAGTATCAGTCCACACTTGGACTGATCACTGTTAGATTACTAAGCCCTTCTAGCCTGCAAGAACCAAGCACCAGCAAAATACTCGGTTGCTGAAACTCCAGGGCCTGTGATTCTATCAATAAAATCTATTTTTAAAGCAGTGATTAATAAAAGAGAAACAATCTAGTTCCTTGTGTAATCAATTGTTTGGGTACAGCACTTGAAGAAAAGCACTGAGCATAAGTCTGTAATGGTGTCAGAGGTGTGTGTCAATCGCTCACCCTGGTGAAATGTTCAAGCCCAGTTACCTGTGGCCTGTTTTCTTCTTCCTCCTGCTCCTGTGTCCATGCTCTTTCATTTCGGTGCCTCCGTGGATAATAGTGTGCATCTCTGGCTACATTTGAGAACATATGGATATTTCCTGTTAAAAGAAGCCCAAAAAGAGTCACAATTTTCATTCAGTTGCTGGTATTTACCTGTAATTCCATTTCTAGTTAATTATCCAGGTTTATACTACATGGGCTGAATTACACTTGGGAGACCTCAAACTTTAATGTCAAAATAAAGTTATTCCAATAAATGTTCCAGAGCAATGTGAATTTTGTTCCTCATCCATCTTAATTTGCATCAAACTGTAGAAACTGCTAGAGAAAGAGTATATAATTAAGCTATATTAAAAAACACATGTATATTATGTACAACATTACATAAATAAAATATAGATGTGTGTGTATACATAAAATAATTGCACCTCATACTTCTGTCATATTCACTTGACAGACTGCAATCTGTCTTGCATGTCCAGCCTTTAAGAAGGAGAATTAATTTCCTCCACCAGACTCAGGCTGTGAACTGTGGTTTCCTATAATTACTGCATATGCTCTTCCACACTCAGTTCTATTTCCTCCTCCATCTAGCTATTCATAATTTCACTTAATTATTTTATAATGTGAAAAGAGATGAATAAAATAGCTTTTTGAGGAAAAAGGTACGATTCAGATTTTCTTTCCTGCACATTGACTGTAGCTGATTTATTTTTGACAGTTCTAAAATGAGAAAAGAATGCAATGTAGGCATGTGATGTTTTGATTAGAAGTTTAAATTCTGATTATATCACAGTATGAATATCTGAATAGCAACTCAGCTCTCTCACTTTGAAATTCAGAATATTTTTTAATAAAGAATTGAAATGTATGGCCTTGTGACAACAGAAATGCCAATCTACTTTCGTGCCTTGGGAAAAAGGACACAACATTTTATGCATTTAATACAGGGATGCCATCCAGACTTGCAGATGTGGAATCAGAAAAGCCAAAGCAGAACTGAACTTGGCAAGAGATGCGAAAAACAATAGGAAGACATTCTACAGGTACATTGGCCAGAAGAGACAGGCCAAAGCAAGTGTAACCTCCTTTGGTAAATGTAAAAGAAGAACTGGCTTCAATGGACGAAGAGAAGGCTGAGGTACTGAATGAGTTCTTTGCCTCAGTCTTCACTGGCGGCAGGGTTCTAATATTTCTCACGTCCCTGAGCTCTGCATCCCTAAACCTCCAGGTGGGGACCAGGGCAGTAAATTTTCCCCCCACTGTAAGGGCAGAGCAAGTCCAAGACCACCTGATGAGACTGGATGTGTACAAGTCTATGGGGCCGGATGGCGTGCATCCCAGGGTTCTGAAGGAGCTGGCTGAGGTGGTTGCCGAGCCGCTCTCCATCATATTTGAAAAGTCGTGGCTCTCAGGTGGGGTCCCGGATGACTGGAGGAAGGGTCACGTCACTCCCGTTTACAAGAAAGGGAGCAAGGAGGACCTGGGGAACTACAGGCCGGTGAGTCTCACCTCTGTGCCTGGTGGGGACCTCAGACTTGAAAGGTGAGCTTTGGTGAACCTAATGAGGTTCAACACAGCAAAGTGCCAGGTTTTGCACTTGAGTCAGAGGAATCCCAGGCATCCATACAGACTGGAAGGAGCACTCCACGAGAGCAGCCCTGGGTCCTGATGGATGAAAAGCTGAACATGAGCCAGCAGCGTGCTCTTACAGCTCAGAAAGCAAATGGTATCCTGGGCTCCATCAGAAGAGGGGTGGCCAGCAGGGACAGGGAGGTGATTGTCCCTCTCTACTCTGCTCTTGTGAGGCCCCATCTGCAGTACTGTGTCCAGGTCTGGAGTCCCCAGTACAAGAAAGACAGAGAGCTGTTGGAGAAGGTCCAGAGGAGAGCCACAAAGATGACTGGGGGCTGCAGCACCTCCCCTACAAAGACAGGCTGAGGGAGCTGGGCTTGTTCAACCTGGAGAAAAGAAGGCTGCAGGGTGACCTCACTGCAGTCTTTCAGTACCTAAAGGGAGCCAACAAACAGGAGGGGAGTCAACTCTTTGAAAGGGTAGATAGATAACTGCAGGACAAGGGGAAATGGTTTTAAGTTGAGGGAGGGAAGATTTAGGTTGGATGTCAGAGGGAAGTTCTTTACAGAGAGAGTGGTGAGGTGCTGGAACAGCTGCCCAGAGAGGCTGTGGATGCCCCATCCCTGGAGGTGTTCAAAGCCAGATTGGATGGGGCCCTGGGCAGCCTGGTCTAGTATTAAATGGTGAGGTTGGTGGCCCTGCATGTGGCAGGAGGGTTAGAGATTCATGATCCTGGAGGTCCCTTCCAACCCTGGCCATTCTGTGATATGCTTATGCTGTCCTTTATCTGAATTTCTAAAAGAATCCTGCAAGAAACCTGGGGGAACTGACCTTTGCTGCTGTGTCAAAACCTGTGTTTCCCAGCTCATTCAAAGACCTAACAACACTGCACAGGACTAATAAAGTGCAGGAGCCAGCCAAACAAGACTAGATTGAAGAAGAGCACAATCCTTAAAAAATAAAGTTCCTATCATTTGATGCTACTCGGACAGTATTTGATCAAGCTGTGAAAGAAGTTGAGTCGCTTTTGCAGGGTGCCCAGAAAAAAACATTTCCAAATCCAAAGTTGCTCACAGAATTTCTGCCAGTTTTCTTCCTTTCATGCATGTCTTTTGTGTGAAGGAAGTGCAACTTCTAGCCCATAGCCACTACAATTACACCACTATGCCTCAAGTAGAGTCCTCCTTTAGACTTGCAAGTTGATGAGCCATAAATCTGCCCAGAAGCTGTATGAATGAGTTTTATCTTACACCAACACTTCTTATTCACATTTCTGGTGGTAGTAAGGTACCACAGGAAAACAAAACCAGCATAGAACTGCAGCTTAGCACAAACTTCAGCACACACAGGAAAATCCTACTTAACATTACAGTGGCCATTCTCTTTATGTTAGCTATTCTAGGCAAGTAGAAACTTTGCCTATTTGGAAAACTGCTGCACTGAAAAGTGAGATTTTAATTATAAAATGTCATTTATGAAAACATGCATGTATTTAGGCCCAGCCATGTTTTTGGCAAGGAACCTTTTGTTCATTACTGACAGCTATGAAATCATATTTATTTTCTTATTCTTTGACAGTCAGATAAAAATTCCTCTGTACTTCTTCAGGTCACTTTACCTATTACGTATGGGTCATACCCAGTATCCAAATCCCTACTGTACCTCCTGAGTTTTCTATCCTCAAATCCAAGCACTCCCACTGCACACAGCCATACAACTGCCATGTTCCATAGTGGTGAATGTCTCACCAGTGGCCAAAGCAAAGTCACATGCAGGTGCTCACAAAGTTGGGGGAGTTACGCCACACTGAGTCTGACACACCTTGCACACTTACTGATTCAATTCTGAAAGCAGTCTGAGATTCCCTTAGCTGCAAGATGCTGCCACACAGCAACGAGGAGCTTATAAGCCATTACTCGTACCCCCTGCTTTAGACTATAGTAATTGGCATGTTACTTTCTAGCTTGCCTTGGAAGTGAAAAACAACATACAAGAGCACTACAGCAATTTGTCAACGAATGCTGATAGTGGCAAGAAGACATCTAGGCTCACCACACCTTTCAGATCTACTTTTAATCTCAGCCTGTACTCCACTGATCTGCTATGGCTTCCCATTTCTACTATAAATACAATGCAGGAACACATCTCAAGGACAAAACCAACAGCGGAGATGCCTCATGCCCCTTGCATTCACATCTTATTTTGCTTCACAAATCATAGCTGACATCAGGCAGTGGAGAGAAAATAAAAGAATAACAAAGAGAAGGGTCTTCAGCTATAGATGGTAATGAAATTTTGCTCACACAAGAGCCAACCTAAATCCTTGCCAAATTAAAACGTTCTTACTCCTAATTTGTGCTGCCAGCGATCCTTGAGAGGCTGGGAGGTTAGGAACGTGTCACAGCAGTAACAGCCAATCCCTCATATGCTGCTCTTCTAGACAGCAAAGCTGGACTTTGAGCTTTTTTAGGGACTGGAGCTACTAAAACCTTAAATTGTGCATTTAAGGAGCATTTACAGGCAGAAGAAGATAGGAAGGAAAAAAAATTCAAAAGTGTTTTTTGTTCTTTTCCAAGTATAATTTAACTATTAGATCAATATCAAGTGGAGCTGAACCTGCTTTATGGCCTACTGTCAGTTCACGATGCTTGAAGAACAGCGTAGACAGATACCAACCTGTTGGAAAGTGCCCACCAAAAAACACGTTGAATATTTCTTCTGGTGTAATGTCTGCTTCAAATTCTGTGTAGTAATTGTAGTGCCTGGCTTGGCCAGTGCTGACATGCTCGTGGTCACTTCCATATTCATCATATCGTAATCGTTTCTCAGGGTTGCTCAGAACTGCAAACGCATTGCCTATTGCTGGAGAATGAAGTAAAGGAAGTGTTACAATGCGGTACTTCTGGATGTAAGCAGAGGAGCAAAATGCTCAAGTCGTAGAAAACGTGTGCTTGGCCAAAGACTGATTTACTTTTGAAAGAACTGCCTTTTTATAAGAAGCATTAGAACACCACCGTTACCTGCGATGAAACCTATCTCCTACCAGGAGAAAGACACAAACGCTGAAGTATATGGGGAGAGGTGAAGTATTCGGAAAACTTAAAGGCAAGAGTTCTCATCTATCAAAAGGCTGAGGGAGAATGTAGTTTTTTAATCAGGCTGAACTAAGCGCTGACATAGAAGTGCACCTCCACACACAAAGCTCATAACTGCAGAGAGTAATTGGCACGCAGACCCACATTCCAAGCTTTTCTGCCAGCAGAGATCGTTACGAAGCAGTACCTGCGCATCTATTCACAGTGCACGTCAAACCACCTGGAAGGAGCAGCCTGTCTGCTTCATCTTCTGCCTTCCTCTTTGCCAGAAAGCAGCTGTGAACAGTTCACACAGAAACACAACCCCAACACAACAAATAAGGAAACACCCTTCCAAAACCCCTCATTTTGACCGGCAGCGGGTGAAACCTTCGCTTTTTTAGGGCTGACTCACAACGCTTCTCACACAGCTGCAACACAGCAAGGGTGCAGAGGACACACGAGTTCAAACGGCGGCACAGGGCTGGGAGGGCCTTCCACGACCACCCTCAGCTGCCCAACACAGCGCTCAGGTCGCAGCCCCCACCTTTGAAAGCCTCCGTGGCTCCGGGAGCGCGGTTCTTATCGGGGTGGAACTTGAGGGCCAGCCGGCGGTAGGCCTTCTTCAGCTCCTCCTCGGTGGCATCCCGCTCCACGCCCAGGATCTCGTAGTAGTTCCGGCAGCTCTTTATCCTGGAAGCGCACACGGGAGCGGCGTCACCGCTGGGCCCGGAGCATCCATCCCCTGGGCCCGGAGCATCCATCCCCCCTGGGCCCGGAGCATCCATCCCCCCTGGGCCCGGAGCATCCATCCCCTG
>JAOWBP010004313.1:1318267-1337325 GCA_028571105.1 Tragopan temminckii | reverse complement strand
ACCACAGTCAGTGGAGACTCGTATTCTGTTGGAGTAGGCACGGGCAAAGAGACAGAGATTTCCAGTGCTGGGGTAACTGTTCTTGAGGTGCCTACAAAAGGGAGAAAATACCGTCATATAAAGCCCTTCTTCCAAGGTTGGGAAGAAGATTTCTGGTGGTACTACATGGTCTAACTCTCACTGAAGAGAATAACTGAGGATCACGGGCAGCCCAACCAATGTGAACATCCTCAGTGGAAGTCAGATCGCACTGGTGTGGCTCTACTTATCAACAATCTGAGAAAGTGATTCCCCACCCACAGGCTTTTCTGCTGGGGCAGCAACAAGGAAGCTGAGCACGGCAGGTAAAGGACTGATCTGGCACGTTTGAGGAAGGAGCTTGTCCTGCCTCCCCATCTTACAGCCTTTTGCCACACTGTCACCTTTTCCTGCTGTGACTCACAGCCACTGTACTCAGGTGTGACATGTAACCCCAGAGTGCTGCTTCTGCAGAGCTTTGAAGGCTTTTGAAGGGCTAGATGGGATGGCCAGCAGCCCTTGGGTTCTTGTTATCTCTTCATTATAACGCCTGAAAATAGCAGTGCTATGGCATTGCTGTTGGCCGTAAAAAGGGCTGTGAAACATCTGATGTCTGTTTCTATGAGAGAAAGGAGAAAGCACCTGGAGTTGCTGCTGCTGTAGTATTCTCTCTTCTCTTGGACTCTTCACCTGTGCAGAGGAAATGCAGAAATGAGTCTTGTCCTTGAATGTCACATACTAAGCAAAAGAATGAATGTACGTGCTGGAGAGTGGAATGTATTCACAGTA
This sequence comes from Tragopan temminckii, assembly GCA_028571105.1. Taxonomy (NCBI): domain Eukaryota; kingdom Metazoa; phylum Chordata; class Aves; order Galliformes; family Phasianidae; genus Tragopan; species Tragopan temminckii. The sequence goes on along the minus strand of JAOWBP010004313.1, from coordinate 1,336,518 downwards.
TGGCTGGTGATGCAGGAAAATGGGAAATTCATTTTCAGACTGAATCTCCCCACCACAGGATCATAGAATCATAAAGACTGGAAAAAACAACTAAGATCATCCAGTCTGACCCCAGCTCACGCTCACCATGCCCACTAACCACATCCCTCAGTGCTGCATCTCCATAGTTCCCAAACATCTCTGGGAATGGTGACTCCCCCACCTCCCTGGGCAGCCCATGCCAAATGCCCTTTGTACTGTTTTCCCCAAATTTTTCTTCAGATAAAGAACAAAGAAATTCAAATAGTCTTGTCTAAGTGCTCAGGTTTAGTTTCTGCAATCACTCATGCATTTTTTTGGCAGGTATAGGAGTTAAACACTGGAATAGTGAACTGGGAAAGCTATAGATTTGCTGTTGCTCATAAACGAACAAACAAACAAACTGGTTAGGGGAGGCAGTTCTGCAGAATGTGGGTATGGATCAGCTGCTTGGCTTGTTTGACTTGAAGTGGGCATGTCTTGCACGCTGTTTTAACTAGAAGTAACTAAGCTAGTTTGAGTTGGGCTAACTTGCCCAATATACAGTCCAGTTGTGGCAGCACAGAGGTTTTTCGAGTGAGGGCTCCAGGATCTTTTCTTCTTTTCCCATCCGCTCCCTCCCAAAAGCAATGTTGGCCAAAGTAGGTGCTGCCCGGAGAGGTGTAAATCAGCTCCTGGCAGTGGGGCTCAGGTGGGCAGCTGTGTGCAACTGGGGCTCCTGCCTTTGGGAAAACATCAGGGTTTGGAATGTTCTTTTGCCAGAAGTCATAAGAATGCAGAAATACAGTGAAGTACCAGATTGAACTAGTTAGAAATCAGCAATGACGAGGACACAGTGCTCCTGAGAAGCAGGAGCAAGTTGTACAGCTACCAGCTGCATTGTTTTCTAGCAGTCATCAAACCTCTTGTTTCATTCCAGAATGGTTCTTTCAGCCACAGGTGGAGGACAGAAGCTTTGTGTTCTGAGCCTGCCATGGGTTCCTCAATCCTGGGAAATGCTGAGACTCACTCAACAGGAGCTCTGTCTTTTGGAAGCATCAGCAACGTTTCTGTAGCTGAAGATGTATGGAGCTTTTCAGCTAAAGCAGGGTTATAATTAATAGCAATCTGCTGTGATGTGAAGGGCTCCTGGCTTAGCTGGGCACAGACACGCTGCTTGGACATCTGTCAGGCACGGCTGACCATGGGTTTTTAACCTTGCATGAGTGAGGGAAGATCTGAGAGGCAAAGCAGTTTTTCAGTCTCAACAACTGTAGGGCTGAGTCTTTAATGGAGAATCTGATCAGATCTCAGATTTCAGTCTTCCCACTTATTTGGATTCTGTCCTTATTCTGAGAAAACTCTTCCCGAATCCTCTAACTTTTGCTTATAAACCAGATTAAACAAACCATCAGAAGCAAAAGGAGGCTTTTTTAAAGAGTGCTAGAAGTGCCACACTGTTCCTAAATGTAAATCAGTCTTTCAACTGTTCAAGTTCATCCCAAGCAGGGGATGCAAGAAGATTTGCTCTTGTGTTTTATCACCACCTGTAAGGATAGCAGAGGCGATTTTGGGTGGGCTCAACACCAAGAGAGAGTAGTGCTTAAATAACCTGTGACATGTAAATAAAGCAAGCTAATTGCTGTGAAATTGTCTGCACCTATTGTTGGTCCATAAAAAAATAAAGTACCTGGAGTTGATGGAGCTGTTGTGTTTCTGCTTCCACTGGACTTCTCATCTGGGTAAAGAAAACATGTCAAAGGAGAATTAACTTTAGAAGCTGCTGTTAATTATGTTACAGAGATCTGTTGCTTATAGGCATGAAACAACAGGAGGGGAATTCCAAACCAAAATCAAGATGTCCAGCTGCCATATCCAGGCCGTGCACACCCAGCCACGCGTATTTGGTGAGCTGGAATGAGCTGCTTTTTCAGCAAAAGCTGAAATGTATTCAAAAGTGTGCTGCATTGGTAGCATGGTGTGGTCCAGTGAGGGCTTTATGATGCACCCACATTTGCATGGATGAGAAAGGATACATAGATAGGTCCCACCCGTGCAATAGTTGGGGTTTTCCTGCCTTGTGTACTTACCCTGTGCAGATGATGTTAGCAGGGTTGGAGAGATTGAGGAGGATTTGGTTGTGGTGGTCCGGTCCGTGTGAGTGAGATTCAGGTCAGCTGGTGCTGCTGACTTCACTGAAGCCTCTGTAAAGTAAAAGTAGCATTACTTTAAAGAACTCTGCTCAGAAACTGCTCAGTGGGGGGCAGTTCCTTCTGCAGTACACCCTCATGTTCTGTGGGGGCTGTGGGGAAGCAGCTACCCTGCTGAAGGAGTCAGGGTTTCCCTGCTTTGCTTCTTTTGGCAAGGTTGGCTGTGTGAGGAGGTGCTGAGCTGGCAGAGCTTGGGGTGCATGCAGACAGTCTGGCTTTCCTACCACCTCCTCTCCCCGCTTTGAAAATGAAGGGCTTTATCTCAAAATAAAGACAATTTCTTTATGTATGTTATCACTGGACACTAACCGGCTCGAGCTGCCTGGCACTCACGTGTTTATTTGCTCATGATGTGAAATGCCATGTTTCATTTTGCCGAGTCTCTATGCACAAATCATTTACTTCTTGCAGGCTGGAAGCTGACATCTTCCTCGACCACACACTGAAAGGAGCCAGAGCATGAACCCTGCAGATCCAGAGCAAGATAGCAGGGGGAAAGGGAATGCTGTCATAGTCCTCTCCAAGAAAAGCAGATCACCAAGGTGGAATCTATAGGCAAGTTACTCATCTAGGCTTGTGGCTTTCCAATAAAATGAACAAAGAGTGAGAATGGTTTTAAGCCTTTTCCTTTTATCCAAATGGTTCACTGAAATGTTGAAAGGGGGAGTCATTCTTTTCTTTTTATTATTCTTTTTCTTTTTCTTTTCTTTTTCTTTTTTTTTCTCACCTGCATGGCATGGCAGCAGAATCTGAGACCGTTTTGGGGATCTTTTTCCCTTATTTATTAGGGGTCTCTCTGTAAGGGGATCTCTTTCTAAGCAGAGAGAGATCTTTCCCTGTTATATTCTCTTCCTCAGGGAGAAACAGGAAACACACTGACCGGTTGTGTGGGAGGTGCTGAGGCTGTGTGCAGAACTGGAATTTTTTGTTTAAAAAAAGAAGTGGTTGTGCTTATCGAGAAAGCAGTATTGAACAGTGAATGTAATGCAGGGAAACTCCTCTAACAATGGCTTAACTGCTGGTACTTCCTTCATGGCACCCAACAGCCAAGGCCTGACCTGGTGTATGAGGCACTGTGCTTACAAGTATTGGGCATCAAGCTCTCTGTGAGTTAAGGGCTGCCCAGCAAAGTGGTGATGTCAGGTAGGTGTGGACGCAGGCCAATCTTCTTCCCTTTTTGGAGGATTACAGACACCCACAATCCTTCCCTGTTGGGGTTTTTTACCTGAGGTATTGTTCTGTACTCCATGGCTGCGTGCTGTTGGTTGAGGTTGATCTGTAACACAAGCAGAGACATGGAGGTGACATCTGGAGCTGCTGGATCCCTGCAGGAAGGTTTGAAGGATGGGCCAGAAAGGGGTTCTTATGGCCCCCAAGAATGAAAGGCGGTGATGGGAGCAAGAGGTGCTAAGGAGTGGTCTCTCCATTTGCATCCCCACGTGGGCATGTGCACCCACATCCCAATAGACATTTAAATCGGATCACAACCCAGGAGGTACCTGTGACATTGTGGATGGAGGAGTCTGTGGCAGCTGTGGTACCTGAAATGGAACAACAGAAGTGTTAACAGTGCCAACCTGTGACCGTAACTCTCACCAGTACGTCGGTGTTCTCGCTGTGTGATTTGGGTTTCCCTCATCTTCTGAAGGAATGACTATGAAATACATAATTTCCCCAAAAGCACTGGGTAAGAAATAGTAACCAACACTGTTGGAAATTATGTGCTTGAACACAAGGACATTCATTTCTGAGTAGCTCAGAACCGGAGTTTGTTCTGTCAGGATAAATGCCCTTCTCTCTGCACAAAACCAAACCCTTTAGTCAACCTCCTTCCACTCTCATGGAGAAAATACAAGGCCATACAAATCAGTAGTATTGCTCTCTCCCTGTGATCTTCTTGCCTCCAGCTCAGTCTTGGCAAAGAAAGGCCATTTGACCTGTTTTTTCTAGAGTTGTTTAAAAGAGTTGTTTTGGGATGCTTTGAGACCCTTGAGACCTTAATGAGTGGATAGATGAGGTTTGTGAAGGAGCTAATGGGCCTGTTTTCTCAGCTGAATGTTTTTGGATTTACAACAAGACATTCCTTCACCATCTTCCGTGTTGTCTACTCTCTGATGTTTTCCTCAAGCTTCAGCTCCTGGAATCCCACGATTAGACAGGTGCCGATTAAAAACATTGCCATATAAAAAGGGAAAAGAAGAACTACCCAGTTCCCATACTTGGAAATGAGGACTGCAGGATGTAAATACACTTGATGCTTGAATCAAAACCAACTGGCTTAACGCTGAAGAAGTGACCTTGTCTGCCGTTACTGAAACACATATCCTAATTGTGTAACATTTCAATATGGTTATTGCTGGTGATAGTAATGCTGCCTGTAGTTAAGATGCATGAAAGAAACTACATTACAGCCACAGAACCCCAAAGAATCCAGCCCTGCCGGTGATCCATCTCACCAGAGTCCCACAACAGCTGATAGTTCCTCCAAGTTTTGGACAAAAAGGGACAGCAGTAAGGGCTGAGTCCTCTTTGCAAGAGCTGGCAGCCCATGGGGAGATCCAGCAAAGCAGCACAGTGCTTGTGTGCCTGCTTGCAGCCAGATTCTGTCCTTCCAACATGCAGCGTCCATCTCACCTGTTCTCACACCTCTTTTGTGAGCCCGCCTGCAAGAGAACTAATCTCCAGGCTCCCTTTCTCATCAAAGAGAGGATCAGGCACTTCTAAATCCCCACTGATCTGATCTATTTTAGATTTCTGCTGTACAGGGAGAGGAGCCACAGCCTGCGATGTCCCGTCTCTTGCTGGGAGCTGTAGAGGTGATGATGTACATCACGGTAGGTACCTGTGCTGTAGAGATTCCGAGAGAGCTCAGGTGAATGCCCTGATGTTGGTGTGTATCTGGAATGGGATCTGCAGTGTGTGTGGGTCATCATTGCTGGGCTCAGAGCTCACCCCACAGGGGACTGTCTGGCTCTGGCGTGCTCCCGACTGATGTCATTTTTCTCATGCAATCGTCTTGGAGCCATAATTGTTTTTTCCTCTGAGGGTTTATGACAACAATCCCAGCCAAACAGGAACCAAAAGAGTGTGTAAACTACTGAGTACGTAATAAAACAGCCTCTTTCAGTTTAGGGTTTGGCTATGAGCTTGGCTTTTCAGAACTCTTCCATGCTTTGATGTTGTGGTTTACTGGACATCAGGTCGGTGAAACATGTCTTGTCTAGTCCTTACAAGAGAAAGGGGAGAGGATATGTGATTAGATCTTTAATTACACAGACAGGAAGAGACTAATCTGATTTCTGCATCCATTGGGAATAGGATCAGAAAACAAGGACTTACACTGAAGCCATAAAAAGGGGGGCAATAGGAAAATGTCTTGACATAAGGGTAGGGAATTGCAGTGAGTGATTGTGTAGGAGAATTACGGGATATCCTTTGCAGCTTTTGAAAAGCAGGCTAAATGAACATCGATTTGGTAGTGTGAATGAGAATTATAGACAGATGCAACACCATTTTCTGAATTGACAGCACCCCAGGGGAGGACGAGATCTTTTGGGCACATGGTTCTCCTTAAAGAAGTAGAGATGCTTCTTTAGGGGAAGAGGAGTGCACACAATTGCAACGTGGGATGCTGTCCATTGATCCCAATAGTTTGCCAGGCTTTCTCTTTGGCACTGGCTTCTTCTAAAGGAGCTTTGCAATACAATTTCTGGATGCTGGTTTGCACGTGCCTTAAAATACTCTGCAAACAGCAGAGATGATCACGGGACTGTATCCTCCGGTACCTGCCAAACTCAAACAGCTCGTCTTTTTCAGACTTCCTTACAGAGACCATCTTGTTCCTTCATGGGGAGAAGTAATTACTTGTGACACATTTGCTTCTTGAAGTTGTCATAGGCTTTTTAGTGTAGACATAACATGAAAGCATCCTCTTTGTTGACGAAAAGGGGGGGACAAAGGCTTCTGAGCTGGCAGTTTATTTTTGGCGTAACTGAGAAGAAATCCAAGAGCTTGAGCTGGGCCTCTAGGGACAGGAAGCACTGGGAAAAAGGAGATGGCATGACTGCCCTGTGCTGTAATGCCCTGCACTACGAAGCTCAGGATTTTCCAGTGCTGAGATGAGAGGCAGATGTTCTCAGTACTCTTCCACCACAGCCTGCTAACCAAGTCACCCCTGAGCACTACCTCATAAAAAGTCCTCAAAAATCACTCTGTCACTGCAGTTCCCCAGGCAGGGAGCTGCTCACCCAGGTTTGCTGCATTGGAGCTTTGCTGCAGAGAAGTGACCGTCTTGCTGCAAAGAGGCCAAGGGACGCAGAGCTCCTTTTTGGCACTTGGCTTCGTAATAAATGGCCCTTCTATAAACACAGCAGCATGTTGCTTCAAAGCAAAGCACGCCTGGCTCCAACTTCTGGCCCCTGCTTTTTGTTACACCTTCTCTGCCAACTTAAATAATCAACAGCCCCGCTTTGTTAGGTGTTTTCTTCCAGCAAAGGTGCTCAGCATCCCACTGAATGATTGCAGACAGCTGTGTGCACAGCAGGAAGCAGTGCAAGCTGTGCTGTGGGGCTGGGCAGCAGGATATGGGCACAGCACGGTGCCACAGCTCCCTGGGGACCCCACTGCCAATCACACCACAGTGTGACAGCAGCCTGTCCCAGCACAGCCCCATTCCCCCTGTGGCACAGTGGCTATATAAACAGTTAATGACGATATGCAGCACGCAGCCAGCACAGCTGTAATTGCAATCAACATCAAAGCCATTCAGGCGACTTCTTGCTGCTGAGCAGAGCTGTTTGTTGAGTGTTTGGGTGCCAGTGATTTACAGAGGGATTGTGTGTTTCTAGGTGGGGACGGCGAGCTTGCTGAAGGACTTACAATGGGAAATCATGCTTTCTGCTCTTGCTGGAAAGGGAAACTCCTGATTAGTGACAGGAGCAATAGGGCTCCGGGAAGCATATTGAGGCTGCAGATGCATTTTGTCTCTCTGACTAAGAGCTAGTTTTTCTTAGTTAATTTTTTTTCCAGAATGTAAGAAGGGAAATTTGGATTTCTGTTGTTTGCTGTAGTCCTTCTGAAATGCTGGAAGTGAGAGTTAGGCTGCGAGCAGAGAGGCCTTTCCATGGCAACTGAGAGGTTCCCAGAGCCATACAGATGGATTCACATAGGAAGATCTCTGGCATCAGTACAAAGGCACTGGTCTCATCCACTCAGAACTGATGGGGGGAAAGACCCTCTACCCCTTGTGGGTAGTGCTGGGCTCATTGCACTCTTTTCCCATTGCAACTGGGGGGGGATCTGATAATGTTCTGCCTGTGCTCACTGTGTATCAGTCTGCCCTAAAGTCTACATGGTGATGCACAGGCTTGCTGCACCTCTGCTTGCAGCTTACATAAACAAAGGCTTTCAGAAAGAGACCCAACCATCTAAAATTAGACAACAAGACAAAAATATGCTGACCCTTAACACAAGTGCAGCTGTTTCCTGGGTGAAACACAGCAGCTGTTCAAGCAGCAGAGAGCAACAACACCAAACTGTCATCATTTTTACATGAAAGAAAATGCTGCATTAGGAAACCTGGAAAATGAAGAGCTCTGCAAAAGTCTCAGTCCCATTTTAATAGAAATGGGAATAAATAAGAAAAGGTGCCTCTGCCTGGCAGGTCTCACAGGTTGAGGTAGAAAAGGTGGGGAAGAGAGGAAAAGTGTCATTATGCAGACTTGATAACTGACAGTCTAAATTAGGTCCCAGACCCACAGAGGTATTAAAACACCTAATTCTCAGCTGACATTCGAGGGGTTTGGCAATTCACTGCTATGTGGTTCTGAATGGTAATGACTTGGTCAAAGTGTTACGGAAAGTTTAGAGAGCAGGAATTAAATCTGGATCTCGTTAGGGATTCAGAACCATCCCAGCCTTCCTCTGCCTCCCCAGGGCTGCACCTTGCGCTGGGCATCCTCTACAAGCATCCTCCTCTGTGATCCTCTCCAGTGTTCTGCTGTGAGCAGGTCAGGCTTCTTGCAGTAGGCAATTAAAAACCACTTGAGTTTAGAAAACAAGCCAGAAGAGAAACAATTTGGGGAAACCACATGCATAGAACGGGCCCTGTAACATCACTGTGTGTGTCAGCATGCTTTTTCTTCCTGGCCAGTGCCCTCTGCACCCCTCTGGGCATTTCTCTGTAGGGACTGGGAAGTAAAGCTTCTCCCAGCAGGCTACTTTGCTGCAGCCCTCCCAGCTGCTTACTTCTTTCTGCTTTCTCTACAACCTGTTTGTTTCAGAATGCTGCTTTTGTATAAATGGGGAAAGCGGGGTGCAGAAAAGCATCACGAGTTGCAGGCTGGTTTAGCACTGCTGCTTTCACACCTTAATTAGGCTCTCAGCCAAGGCCCTGCTGATGTACAGGTCGCCTTGCAGGTGGTCCTCATTATTTTGTAGGATTTAGTTCTTAACCAAATGTCGCGTGTTCCAGCTGGTGCAGGAGATCAGCTGCTGAATTTGCTCCTGTTCTGTTCCTCTGGGCAGCTATCAGCAGAGCACGCAAATCACCACCCCCTGCAGCAGCACAGCCAATGTGATGGATCAGGGTTGGTACCTCTCAGATGTGTCTCACTACCCTCCATTCATGGAGGCTCTATGCCACAGTTTATTCCACAGTTTTCTCTTTCCAAGAGTTCTAAGATTTCCCCCACATTCACACTGGCAGACTGGGGTGTTGCTGCTAACAGCTAACTGTGTGATGTTCATGAAGCACCACAAAGGAATAGGATCTGCTGGATGGGTTCAGTTCCCACCTCGTGGGCTGGGAGGTGAGGTGTGTCAGGGGCTGGTGCCATGGGGAGCTTTCCTAATTCTCATTCTTTTTGCTTTCTCTTCTCAGATCACCTGCCTTGAACCTCAGGGGAGTGGCTGAAGGACAGGTGAAGCACTCCCTGTTCAGATGCACTCATTTTCTCTGCATCAGTGCTGTGGAGGTACCTCTCTGCTGCTCCCTGAAACACCATGTCTTGTAGAAGAGACAAGTAAAGCTTCTTGACCTGACAAACTTCATCTGGCTTCAAATTTTAGGTGAGTGACCCTCATATCACCTATGTTTTATTCTTAGATTCCAAAGCACTCCTTGGAGGAGGTCTTTTTATCATCCTTATCTCACATCTGGGGAAAACAAGGCACAGGAGTGTTATACCATTGTGTTAAGAGGCAGGCACAGCATGCAGTGGTCCTTGGTCCCCATCCCCTGCATTGTCACTATGGCATGCTGCTCCCTGACTTCTGATTGCTCTGACTCCAAAGTTTTTTGCAACTCCAGAGTCACATCTGTGCAACGTGAATGTATTGATCTGGGTGCCTGGAGCTGCTTGCCCAGAGCTGTGCTGCCCATAGAAATGCATGTAATTTTCAGTAATGCCTCGTGGTGGGAAAGCGTCTCCTCCCTCACTGAGAACTGCTGGTTGCTGTCCCAGCAGTGGAGGACTTCCCCCGGAGAGCAGGTGGACGCACTCCACATTTCTATGTCACAGAATTACAGGATCACAGGGGTTGGAAGGGACCTCTGGACATCATCGAGTCCAACCCCTTACTAAAGCAGGTTCCTTACAGCTGCTTGCACAGGAAGGTGTCCAGGTGGGTCTTGAATATCTCCGGGAAAGAGGACTCCACCAGCTCTCTGGGCAGCCTGTTCCAGTGCTTTGCCCCCCAGAGACCACTGCGGTCTGAGATGGTAGAGGGGGCTTTGCTCCTCTCTCTTCCTGAAGCAATTCGGCTGAGATGTAAAAACAGCCCCCAGCCCATAAGTCTACAAAAAAGACTAATGGGAAGTTGCTTCTCATTGTGGTTGGACCATGCTGAGTGGGCCCACCTGGGAAGTGGAATAAGGAGATCTCCTAGCCAGGGCTTGGCAGTGCTAGCACTGTGTGAGGCACAGATCTTCCTTCTGCAGCCTGGGCTCAAGCCCACGTGTGTGTTTTCCCAGCAGGAACATTCTCGCCTTTGGGTTACCAGCAGTGTCTCCTGCAAGGACACCTGCTGCTGACTCACCTATTGTAAGGAAACATAATTGCTGGAAACGATCCCCAGTTACTTCTATCATTTTTGCAGTGTCATCGGCAGAGTTTCACCTTACTAGAAGGGAGCAGTTTGTTTTCTGAACAAACACTTCAAACCACTCCTGGTTTCTCTTCCTGGTACACCAGACAGGGCTGTGCTGACCTGCCTTTTTTGGCCAAGAACAGTCAGGAAGGGATCCTGGGGATATCATTGGGTGTCACCTGTTGTGGGCAGAGACCAGCAGCGAAAATATCCCTCTGCAAAGACACAGGGGTCTTCTGCCACTGCTGAAAGAAGCAGGATCTGAACAAGATGCATTCCCTAGCATGGCAGCAAGCATTAAAGACATCTTGGCAAATGCGTTTTAAGAACGTCGTAATTTGGTGTGATTGGGGCTGCGTAAGTCTCTTCTGTTATGTGATCTCACAACCATTGGAGAACATAAAACTCAAGTTCTGTTCTCATTGCCTGAGGAACAAGACAGCACAAGCAGTAAGACTCAATTCTAGAGTGCACTCGATACTTGTTAGGATAGAAGTCCTGTCTGGGAGGCCACATGCTAGCTGGATGTCTATCCTCTGCATCCCATGGTTTGGATCATATCTATGGCATCTTCACTGTGGCATTATCCATTCACTCGCAGACTGCAATGCAGATAAGGAGAGCAGCAGTCAGTGGGGAAATCCTGCTGGGTTCTTCTCAGCTTGTAGTAGGAGTTTTTCAGTGGAAAGCTTTTGTCTGGGAAGTGCCTGCCAGTCGTAATGGAAACTGCTCATAGGAAGAGGTGTGTTTGGATACATTTTCATTAAGCATTTCTGGGGGATGAAAAATAGGTTGGAAGAGTTCCAGAACTTCCCACTTGAGAAATTCCACAGTAACAGCAGTTGAACCTTCTTTTAGAAATAACTGTAACAAAGCTTTAATGAATTAAAGAACTTGCAAGAGGTACCCAAGGCCTGCGTGGAGGCAGTTACAAATTTATGGCTTTTCTGACCAACTTTGGACCTCCAACATGTTATTTCCACTCCTCAGGTGCATGGAGACCTCCGAGCTGCCTTGTCTCATTTAAGAGCCCTTCAGCTGCCCATGTTTTGGGAGCGGCGTTGCTGACCAACCCGTGCCCCTTGCTCTGAGCCTGCTGCTTTGCCTTTTGCAGCAGCTATCCCTCAAGTACCAGGCCGTGTTGATTACTTTTCCATAGCACCAAAGGTGAAGTGAAAATTATGACAGTTCTGAGCTGCTGTATCAGTGGCAGTGCAAAGATCAGAGGCAAAGCACGAGGTGATGTTGAAAGCTGGTTCTACCTGAAGCCAGAGAGGTGCAACTGCAGCACAGCAATGCTGTCATCGTTTGCAGGTGCTGGCAGTGAGAGCAGCCTCTGCCCCATCGTTTGAAGCAGAATGCAGAGGACAGAGTTCCCAAGCGATGTGCTTGGGACCAGAGGACAGAGGTGACCCTTCCACCCAATCCTACAGTGCTGGGGTCAGCCTGAGAAGTGAATCCTTTGGGTGGTGCAATCAGCTGAAGGTTTGGTGCAAGGCAGTTGTTGGGTCCTGGGATAAATGCAGCTGGTCAGAGTGCTGGCAACCTACAGGACATTTCTGTCCTGTGTATGCCATACCAGATATTTTTAAGGAGGGAAAAAAAGCATCCTGGCCAGGTATTAAGAAGTGTAGCAGCAGAACCAAACGGCCTCCTTGTCTGGCACACTTCACCCCTCTGCTGAAACCAGCAGTGTTGCCCTCTAATAAAGAGAGAAATTTTCTAATTGATGTGCTCTTCTTTCTGAGAATTGCACAGCGAGCAGCTGAATTGTCTTTATATTCTCTGTCCTTTAAAAACCCTGTTACTACCAACACAGGGGCTGCAACCCACGGACATCTTCCATGGTTTAATGATTAAAGCTTTGGATCCAAGGCACATGATATTAGTTTAGGTGGCTGACTAATAGAAGTAGCAGTGATATTGCAGTATACATTCCTCTGAATGCCTTTAAGCTGAAAGCTGCTACAGCTGTTGCTGACTGCAGGACAGCGACCTGTCACACTTCAGCAGGAGCCTGGATCCTTGGGTACACTCACTGCATCCCATGCTGTGAGCAGAGGGTGACAGGGAAGTTAGAAGCAGAGTTATGGCAATAAGGTACTGCATGAGTCTTAGTGCCACGTGCTCTTTGTGTTTACATCAGCAAGAGGAGGATTTAAAGGTGAAGAAAACGTCCCATACGTTTAAATTTTCACCTTCCCCCTCAGCTGACAAAAGTCACTTGCTATAAAACACCTCTGTATCAGTAACAGAAACAATCCTTTCTTTAACCAGGAAACAGGTTCTGTTATTTCAGCACGTTCAAATAAACCCTGCAAAACCTGCTGGGGCCGGATTGATCCCAGCACCCTGAACGTGAAGGCTGAACTCTCTGATGGCAGCCACTCCACCTCTGGCTGCTTCCCTTCGGTCCCCACCGCTGGGCTCCCCAGAGCTGCCCCCTGCCCTTGCCCCATTGCTCCTTACCTCTGAGCAGCACGCAGCCAAACAGCCACAGGAGCGGATGGAGGGCTGGAGCCAGCATCGCAGCGTGGAGCTGAGCAGCCTTGCAGAGGTTCTGTCCATCCCGAGTGTGAGAGGGTGAGGAGAGGTCTGCCTGCCTGGGCTGATTCTTGCAAAGCTTCCTGTTAAAGAATAGAAGGAAACGGGCTGAATCCACAGGGGAACTGTGTTTTTTAGTCCATTATGGTCAAAGAGGATATGAGACATCGCTTACCGACGGCAAAGGAAACCTCACCATTGATTTGTTGGGGAATTTGGTTCACATAGAGGGGGAGAACAGAGGCACAATGGGCCTGCCTGGCTTTGGGCCTTGGTATCTTCTGTATGGTACTGCTTTTTGGAGATGTGTTTGGAGCAAGGATGTGTGCCACAGGTCTGGTTCTGTTCCTCATCAGTCATTAGAGCTGTGCTGGGCCATGGGAGTTGCTCCTGCCCACCCACCTGAGAGGGGGCTTCTTAGAATCCCTGAGAGGGTTTTGGAAGTCTCTGAAGTGGGGCAGAGAATCTCACAGCTGGAGCTGCCTTGTGCTGTGCCCATGTCCTGCTCCTCCCTGTGCAGCTCCAGCAAGGCTGGGCACTGGCATGTGCTGGCTGTGGGATGCGGTTTCTTGGGCAGCAGCAGCATGGACAGCACAAAGCAGGCTTCAGCCTCCCCTAAGCTGGTTCCTTAATGGGAGGAGGGTCCCAGCTGGGCTGATGGATCAGGCTGACAGCAATCCATCCCATCCCATTCTCAGATGACTGCTGGTAGGAGCTGCTTCTTCCAGCCTAGGACCCTTGCAAGGCCATGCTCTGGCAAGGTGCAGAGCCTTTTGCTGCCTTACAAAATGCCATACTTAGGAGAAATGGTGCTGCTCCTTTGGCAGCCCAGGGGAGACTGGACACTGGGGACAGGTGTTTGGGGGAGTGCAAACTTTGCACCTCCTGGCCCTGGGCCATTTGTCACAGCCCTTCCCTGTCTTCAGGGGCCACATCTTGCCCCTCCTGCAGCCCTGGAATGCTGCAGAGCCCCAGCTCTGGGCATCAGGGCTGCTCCTTCACTGTGTGTCGCTGCACAGAGGGCACTGGGAGGTCCCCATGCTGCTCACAGGGCCCTGCTTTCTGCAGCCATGAGGTGGGTGCGGGAACCCCACAAACAACATGGGGCTCAGCGCATGCCAGTAAGCCATCAGGCCCAAAGATTTGCTTTTACAAAACCTCTGTGAGCAGCCTCCCCCCACAACCTTTATTTTTTTTCCTCTTGCACAGATGTGATGCTCAGAGATTATGCTGTAGATTAAGGTTTTACTGAATCCTGAGATGAGTGCAAATTCCCAGAAGCAGCAGCTCTGATGTGCAGCCAGATCTCTACTGGAAGCTTGCTGGGCTGGGTGGGGGACGGGGCATCACTCACTCTGCAGTGCACAGGAAGGATGGAGCACAAATATTCCAGGATGGTGTGCTGAGAGGCAGGAGCAGGTAGGAGAGTTCTGTTCTGGGATGGGAAGCGTTGGGAGGTGTTTCATAACAGCTTTGCAAAAACGAATCATAGAATCATTACAGTTGGAAAAGACCTCCAGGATACCAAATCAAATTGGTAGCCCACCATCACCACGCCCACTAAACCATGACCCTGAGTGCCAAAGCTCTGTAAGATCCATCTTTTCTGTGTGGTGATGTGCTGAGGTCACTGCTGGTCAGGGTCTGACCACCCTGAGAACAGCACCCACCTGCAGGGAGGTGATTGGTGCTGGGCAGTGCCCATGGCCACATTGCGAGGAAAGGACATGCAGGCACTGTCTTGGTCCTGCATTGCCCTGAGCAGCCCTGGGTCTGCAGAGCTTCTTGTGACCCTGCATCCCAGGAATGCTCACAGAGAGTGTGTGGTGTCTCTAAGGTGCTGGACCTCAAGATCTCTGCAAGCCCGGTTTGCAGCTAGCAGCAGCAGCGCTGTGAAGTGCTCATGGCCGAGCAGCAGCTTTCTGTGCGCAGCAGCGAGGGCTCCTCGGCTGCCCTAAGGCGAGAGGGAAGCTGGCCGCGTGCGCTCCATCCATCCGTGTGCACGGCGCTCTGCCTGCTGCCTCGGTCCTGCTGCGGGAGCGCTCAGCCTCGGGGCTGCCTGGTCTGAAGGCGAGGATCCTCGCAGCTCGGGGAGTAGCGGAGATACCTTTTGCCTAATTGTGCAAAGAGCTCACGCACAGAAGGGCGATTTTTACGCTAGTTTCTAAGCGCAATAACATTTCAATCCAAGTCAGGGAAAGGAGGGGGGCTTCCTGCGGTTGCAGAGCCGGGGCTGCGCGCACCGAGGGCCGGGAGGTGCTCTCTCCCCGAACAAAAGCCGCTTGTCTGGCAGGCGGCAGCGCGGCGGGGCCGGCGGAGGTTGCAGCGGTGTCCCCGCACATGGCAGCCGGGCGTGCTGATGTGGCACTGCGTTAGGTAGGGCAGCACCTCTCGCTGTGGGATGAGCAGGCGCTTCCTCCTGCGCGGGGAGCCCCGGGCGTGACGTGGCAGCTTGAGGTGAGCCCGGCCGCCCCGCAGCACCTTCCTGCAGCTGCTCTGCTGCCCTGCCCCGCTGGAGGTGATGCTTCCCCCGGAGCAGGACGCCCAGGTACCCTGGGGCGAGCTTTCTCTCTTTCCTTTCCTCTTTCCCTCCTGCTGCTCCCCGCTCCCCTTTCTGCCCTGCCTGACACGCAGATACTTTGGTAGGGTTGGGCCTCCCACGGGGTTCGGTCTGGTGCTGGCTCTGGGGATGGGGGGATGGGGGAAGAGGGAGCGGTGGAGTCCTCCCTTCTAGGAGTCTCCATCAGCGGGAGGCAGTGGGGAGAGGAGGCCCCCACTGAAGGTGCCTGGGATAAGGAGATGCAGGGCAGTGCCTTCCCACTGTTCTCTGCTGACCACCTGGCTGAATGGTCACCGTCCCTGCAACACAGATGTGAGCACCAGAATTTACTCTGTCCTGTGAGCCTGGGGGAGGGAACACCAGGGACATCCCCTCAGCCCACTGGGGCTATGTTTCTGCCAGCAGAAAGCACTCGCCTGGTCACGCTGGGCAGCCAAGTGAAGGTTTTGCTCATGTTTGGTCTGGTTAAAGCTCCTGGGTGCCACTGCTCACTGTGCAGGGGTGTGTGACAGGCTGCTGCCTTTCTGCAGGACACGTGGTTGGGGTGAGCACTTATCCTGACCATATCTAGTCTGGAGTTGCACGTTGCTATGCAGGGCTTGCTTGATGTCCAGAGTCCTTATCTCAGGCTGAATCTTTCCCTGCACCCTGAAGCAAAAGGCACAAAAGGCATCCACTGCCTTCTTTCAAGATTCCATGCCCGGGGAGCTGCATGTGAAACTACAGGCAGGAGCTACGGAGCTGAGGGCAGGAGATGAGGACATCAGACAGCCCCTGTCTGACAGTAACACCTTTCTACCCTCTGTCCCAGGTCACCTTGCTCAGCCATGAATGCCTCAGCACCCAGCAGCCCGCTGAGGCACCCCGAGCCCCAGGACGCAGCTGCCTTCACTCCCATCTCTGTGGTCAGGAGCATGACAAAGAAGTCTGATGCCCTGCCCGTCATCTCAGCCATCGTCGTCATCTTTGTCCTTCTGGCCATCTTCATCATTGTCGTGGTGCACTACGGCCCGCAGCTCCGCACCATCCAGATTACCCTTTACCATGAGCCCATGCCGCAGGACCTAGACAACGGGGTGCACCTCATGGACTGGAGGAAGCTGGGCTCCCAGAAGAAGCCCACTCAGCCTGGGCAGTGGGAGCCGGGTGGCAACCTGGGCTGCCAGTGCTCCTGCAAGCACCACCTCCCCTGTGGGAGCATTGAACCCAACGTCATCGAGGTCACGTATCTGTAACAAGGTTTGGGCAGGACCCAAGGGAAAAACAGTGACTGGACTGTTGGCTCAGCCCAAGACTATCTGGTTCCTGCACATTGGGGTTGTATCTGTCTCCAGATGGGCTCACCTAGGGAGCTGTGTCACTGCAGTGACCCATCGTCAGCCCTGACATCCAGACCGCTGTCACCAGGCAGTGCACGGTACCAGCCGGGCAATGACATTGGTGTTTGGTTGCCCCGAGCCAGAGCTGGGAGTGGGTCAGCCTGCGTAGGACAGCATCAGCATCCCTTCTGGTTTTTCTCGCCCTGCTTTCACCCACGCTGCCTGGGAGCACCCAAGAGAGCTGCCTCAGTCTTCTCTCCATCTGGGGAGTGTCGAGTGAACGCTCAGCTCCTTGGCACAAGCTGGAAGTTGCATCATTTGGAATTGCTTTACGGATTAGGGATGTTTTCACATACAGTGTCCTCGTTATTTTGTTTGCGTGGCATGGAAAATCCACCTGTCCCATTTTTGCTCCATGCCACAGCCCACCTCCCCCTGCTGCAGAGCTGTACGCTGCCGTCCTCCCTCTTGCTGGCCCCGGTGCGGTCCCAGCTGCCCTGACAGCTGTCTGCAGTGCAATGTGTGCAGTGATGGAGATCGGACAACAAACTGGGGCTTCTTCCCATTCCTCCAGGTGCTGGATGTTTCTGACCTGGCTGATGTTCTGGCTCCCTTCAGCTCACACATTTCCAGCTTGTTTTACTTTAAAGCGAAGTAGTGGTTGGACTTGTTGGAAAATGCTGGTGTTCATAATAAATGTAATTTATATTTTTGTTGTTGTCTTCTCTTCTGATTTTCTTCTGTTTGTTTTCCAGAGGTGACAGTGTGTTTCCAGCTCCCCTGTGCAGATAAGGTGTGCTGTTTGGGCTGGAACCCTCTGAGGGTCCCTTCTATAGAATCACAGAATCACTGGGGTTGGAAAGAACTGTTTAGTCCGAGCATAAACCCGAAGAATGGCAGCACAGAGTTATTTGTAACTCAGCACACCTGGAATTAACAAGCCCTGAAGAGCTCACAGCCTTCCAGGGGCAAGCTCTTTACGTGATGGCTGTAGGTTGTGGTGGTTCCAATGCTCACCCGCAGCACAGGTGAGGAACCAGTGGATGAGCTTTGGAAAACCTTTCTGGTTTGTGCCATGTGTGGAGTGGGATCACCCACGCGGGGGCATCGCAGTGTCCTGGTTCTGTGGGTTCAAAGCTGGGATTGTTTTTGATAGATGCTTTAATAGAGAAACAACGGGAGCTTTGGTTGCAGCTCCCCCTAAAGGACAACTTTGGCACCAAGACGTCGTGTTTGCAAAGGTAAGATTAAGAACAACTTGCATGTTAAGGAGAAAGATAAAACGAGTAATTATTACTAAGCTCATCAATCTGCAGACACTCAGGGCTGAGTGATGTTGTGACGTGCTTTGGCCCACATCTGTCATTTGTGTGGGAGGAGCTGGGAAACCCCACCTCTTCCAAACTCATTGCCATTGCTCAGGTGCGTCAAGCTGTCCAAATAAAGCCAACAAAACCGGCTTCATGGGGCTCACTCTCATCTATTTGCTCTGTGCTCAGGTCCCCTGCCCAGCCCAGCAGCAGAGGCTCTAAC
>JAOWBP010004313.1:1288029-1318023 GCA_028571105.1 Tragopan temminckii | reverse complement strand
GCTCACACTATATCCACCCACAGTTGCCTGCCTGGGCAGCAACCAGCAGCCAGCAGGATGAGTGCCTGCATCCCCTCCTAAGGCTCATCCTGTCGGGCCTCTGACAGTGCGTCCCTCCATGGAGCAGGGAGGGGAACAAACAGCTCCTGCATTCCTGCACAGACTTGGGATGAGGCTTTTATCATCTCAATGAAGCCAAATCTGGGGACCTCTTCACGCGTGTCCATTTTGTACTCCTCTCCTCTGACTGATGTTGTTTTTGAACTCTTCACTTCTGATGTCAATTTTCATTATTAGACTTGAAACAATTCTTTTCCCTTCACATTTTCACTCCTTATGGTAATCACGAGAGCAATGCACTCTGGTGTGACACTCCCCTCCCACTGCACCGGAGCAGCACAGACCCTCCTGCAGCTTGTATCCAAACGTGACCACAGCTGCCTACAGCTCAGTCCTGGGGAAAATCCATCTTTTGAGCTGTCTCTGGAGCTGCTGGGAGATTTCATCCCCAAATAACCCATGCAACTGGAAAGCCACAGCAGAAATTGATCCATTGTGTCCAGGCTGGGTCTGCCTGGTGATGTGCAGCTCTGGGATGGTGGCGTCCCTGTGGTGGAGCTTCAAGCAGCCAGACTCTCACACTAGTGAATGGCTTCTGCATCCGCTTCAGGCATGAGCAGCATCATGAGGTGGCTGAAGATCTATGAAACAGCTGAGCAGAACAGGTGCTTATCCTGATCTGCCTGTGGAGGGTGTGAGATGCAGTCTCCCAGGGGGAAGTCTGGAGCTGCAAGTTGGCTGTGAAGGTCCTGGAGCACCTGCAAGCTGGAGGCCTGCCTGTGGGTGAACAGGAAGCAAGAGCGGGAGGAGACCTCATTCATTTTGAGCATTGAATCTTATATTACTGGCAGTGCTCCTGGCACATCCCAGCTCATCACCCACTCACCTTCTCTGCATTTGTTTGCGTCACTTTGCTTGCCACACCACAACACACAGCAGCTCCTGAGGCCGTGCTGACCCCAGCAGGAAGCAGCTCTGTCCCTCCCCACCACCTAAAACCACCCGGGGCTGCGGGACATCCTCTCCTCCCACCGCGGGCATCCTGAGAGCATCCCTGCCGACAGCTTGTGACTTTGCCTCCCTTGGCCATAGAGGAAGCCACTGCACAAAGAAGGGAAATGACTCGGCCAAGGTCATCTGGATATGGGGCTGAGCCCAGCATCTTGAGTCCTGGTGCCATGGCTGAACTGCACCAGTCTGTACACTGCAATGAATTTCATGCATTTAGTCTTTCTTGAGTCTTTCTTGAGTGCCCAGGGGAAAATCCTGAACACTGATTCACTCAAAAGCCATGTGATGGAAAATGTGGACACATCACCCTCAGAATCAACAGAAAAAAGCAGAGGAGTGAGGGTTACAGCTGGGTTTGGACAAATTAGAACAAATGAGAGCAAGTCAGAAAGACAACAGCGTGGGGAAGAAGCCCTTAGGGTGATGCAGGAACAGATGCCCATTGTCACCTCTGGGCTTTGTAGAGAGCTTCCCCCAGCATGTATTCCCCCACAGACAAAGAGCAGGATCCCAATTTGGGATGACAAGCATGTGTGTGGGTTTGTTGTTGGACCCAGAACCAGGTGCAGGAACCACATGCTCTGTCAAATGCATTTTGCAGGTGAACACAATGACAGTCCCTGCAGGCTGGAGATGAGGAGCACTTCCATACCTCATAGACCCCATGGCCTGCTGACCCATGAGCCCCCACCCCGCCGGCATTGTGCTGAGCCGGGCCTCCCTTTTCCTGTAGGTGGAGTTTCCATAGGAAGCTCAGCCGATCCACCTCCCACTGCCGGACACCACTCCTGGCTGCAGTGGTGGCCGATCCCACTGCTCCTTGTTGGGATGCTCCAGCCCAGGATGCTCGGCCACCCATCCTGGGGCGATGGCAAGGCAAGGGACAGCCTCCAGAACCCCTCGCTCTTTCTTCTCCTTCCCAACTGGTGAGTGGCAATGGGCAACAAGTGAAGACACGGTGTCTTGGTGTTCACCCTGAGGTCTGTGCAGGATGCAGAGGCAGGTGGCTGAGCCCACAGCCACAGCCCACAGCTGGGCAATGGGTATCCTTGGTGAGCTGCTGCTGCTGGGTCACTTGGCTCTACAGCTCCGGGCCCTCTGGTGGCTCTTCTTCCTCTCCACTGATGCACAGGAGGTGGCCACCATCACGGTGCAGTATCGCCTGTTCGAGGAGGTGCCGGAGGGCACCGTAATAGGGACGTTGGCTGAGCATTTTGAGCACGGTGAAAGCGGTGAAATGGGGGAAAATTTTCGTCTGCTGCAGAGCCCTGGAATGTTTCCTCTGCATGTGGGGAGCGGGGATGGCGAGCTGAGCACAGCCGGGCGTGTGGACAGGGAGCAGCTGTGCCGGCACAGCGATCCTTGCTGGGTGTCCTTTGACGTGCTGGCAGCTGAGCAGATGGCTCTGATCCACGTGGAAGTCCAAGTTCTGGACATCAATGACCACGCGCCCCGCTTCCCCATGCCTGAGCTGGAGCTGGAGATGTCAGAGAGTGCATCGCTGCAGATGCACATCCCGCTGGACAGAGCGCTGGACGCTGACACCGGCCCCAACGCGCACTGCTCCTATGCACTGTCCCCCAGCGAGTACTTTGCACTGGAAGTTGTCTCCAGCTCTGACGGCACAAAGCATGCCGAGCTCGTCGTGGTTAAAGAAGTGGACCGGGAACTGCATTCCTCCTTTGACCTGGTGCTGACAGCTGCCGACCACGGGGAGCCGCCTCGGTCAGGTACTGCTTTAATCAAAGTAATTGTCCTTGATTCTAATGACAACAGCCCTGTTTTTGTAGAGAGCTCACTGGTGGTTGAGGTTCGGGAGGATACTCTGCCTGGGACGCTGCTGGTGACAGTCACAGCCACTGATCCCGACCAGGGACCCAATGGGGAGATTGAGTACAGCCTTAGTAAGCATGCACCCCCAGAGGTGCTGAGCATCTTTGGCATCGATGCTCGTATGGGCAGCGTGGTCCTGAGGCGCCCACTGGACTACGAGGAGATCCACGCCTATGAGCTGGATGTGCAGGCCAGGGACCTGGGTGCCAACCCCATCCCAGCACACTGCAAGGTGGTGGTCCGGGTGCTGGATGTCAATGACAACGCTCCTGATGTCCGTGTCACCTGGGCGGCATGGGAACCCGTGCTGTCCGAGGCTGTCCCCAAAGACAGCTTCGTGGCTCTGGTGACAGCCAGTGACCCTGACTCAGGGAACAATGGGCGCGTGCACTGCTCCCTGAGCCCAGGGGATGAGCACTTCAGGCTGAAGCAGACCAACAGCCACAGCTACCTGCTGATGACCAATGCTGCACTGGACCGGGAGCTGCATGCTGAGTACAACCTGACGCTGGTGGCGCGGGACCAGGGTGAGCACTCCCTGGCAGTGTGGAAGCACCTCACCATCTGCATCAGTGACGTGAATGACAACACTCCCTCCTTTGAGAGGACCTCCTATGAGTGTGCTGTGGAGGAGAATGGCGATGTGCCGGCCTTCCTGCTCTCTGTCCATGCCACCGATCCTGACCTGGGCTTCAATGGGAAGGTCACCTACAGCATCCGGGACTCCGCAGTGTCAGGCCTGGTCTCCATCGATCCCACCAGTGGGGACATCATTGCCCTCAGAGCTTTTGACCATGAGCAGATGAGCAGCCTGGAATTTCTGGTGACTGCAGAGGATGGCGGCCACCCCGTGCTGGCCTCCAACGTGACTGTTCGGCTGGAGGTGCTCGACCGGAATGACAATGCACCTGTGGTCACTGAGCCGCCGCTCGTTGGGGGCATGGCCACGTTGTCCGTGTTGGTGGGTGCAGAGACAGGCTGTGTCTGGGTGACCTCTGGCAATGGGAGTGCCATGGGGACAGTGTTGGCCAACGTATCATGCTCCGACACTCCCCTACTCTTCACCATAGTGGCCAGGGATGGAGACTCCGGCCGCAATGGAGCTCTGCGGTATGACATCGTGGGTGGGGATGGTGCAGGGCTTGTAGTGCTGGACCCGCTTTCGGGACAGGCCTTCCTCAATGCCAGCAATGCCAGTGGGCTGGCTGGCACCCAGCGAGACCTGGCTATCCGCATCAGTGATGGTGGGGATGAACCACTGCATGCCCAAGCCTGCGTGCGTTTGCTCTTCCGACGCCATGGAGCCTTCTCCAAAATGTCAGCTGGGGGGCCGGGCTGGCTAAGCCCACCTGTGGTGGCCGCCATCTGCCTGGCTGCACTCCTGGGCAGCTGCCTGCTCCTTTTGGCCCTCACCCTGTCCCTGCGCAAGAAGGAGAAGAAGGATGGCATGGCCTACAACTGCCGGGAGGCGGAGGATGCCCACAGGCAGCAGCAGCTGAAGAAGCCGCCCCGGCAGATCCAGAAGGCTGACATCCACCTGGTTCCCACACCGCGGGGCTGGCCCCGGGGGGCTGAGTCCCAACAGCCCAGCATGGAGGACTCCCTGCAGCCTTCCCCACTTCTCACCCCTACTCTCTACCGGACCCTGAGGAACCAGAGAGTCTCCAGGGACTCAGATGAAGAGCAGGGGATGTTCACCCTCCCCGTCGTTCAGCGCCAGCCCTGCCTATCCCACAGGCCAAAAAACAGCCCCACGGACATGGTGGGGAAGCTACCGCCTGAGGAGCCTCCACTGTCAGCCCCGCAGCCCCGGCCGCCTCAGCACATCCTGCGCAGCCTGGTGCGGCTGTCGCTGGTGGCCCTGGCAGAGCAGAGTCCCAATGGGGAATTTGCCATGGAGTCAGCCCCTGTGCAGGTAGGCGATGTCCCATGACCTGTGACAGGCATGGAGACCCCAACATTTGCCTGGGAATAGGGGTGGGATTGTGCAGCTCAGGGAATGGAATGGTGGGGGGCCACCCCACCAGGGGAAGGGCCTGCATATGTCCCCAGGACATGTGGGTAGCTGGAGTGATGCTGGGGGAGGACAACCCACCTCCCATGGAGGGGGCTTCATGCAGGGATGGTGCTGGGGCACAGGGGAAGTGCTGGGGCCAGGTGGGCTGCGAGGGGCCTTGTTTTGCCCAATGTGGGGATGCTGAGCCATCTGCAGGAGGAGGAAACGCTATAAAAAGGTGGTGCAGCTCAGAGGGGACGTCCGGGCAGGAAGCAGCTTGTGCAGTGTTTGCAGGGCTCAACGTGCTTTTCCTGCCTTACAGCAAATCTCCCAGCTGCTGTCTCTGCTGCACCAGGGTCAGTTCCAGCCCAAAACAAACCATAGGGGAAACAAGTACGCGTCCAAGAATGGCAGCAGGTAAGGTCTGCTCAAACCTCCCTGCAGGTCCTCCTCCCCAGGAGATGTTCCTCTGCTCTCACCTCCACACCAATGGACTCAGATCCCTTCTAGGAATGTTCTCTGTCTCTTCCCCGGGGCACCTTTTGCAGCTCCTTCTGTACCCACCTGAGGTCCCAATGGCCATGAACTGTCTGTCTACCATTGCTGAGGAAACATCAGTGTGATGGAAAGGTGAGCAGAGAGGGTCCCAGCTCTGGAGGGAGCAGCACAGGGATGAAAGGATGAGACGTCTCACTGCTCTGGGTGCATGTTGATGTTGGTTCAGGGCATCTCTTCCTGCACGAGGTCAGAAGACGCTGCTAGAAGACACAGGAAAGTCTGAGATACCCCAACTGTGTGCTGGAGACTTTCCCAGAGGCATATTTTACGCTGTTCCCATTAAATTATGTTGTTGACAGCTCTAGATGGAAGCTCCTGAGGATGTCAGGTCTTCATCTCCACTTCCCTGTGTCCCCTCTGTCCCCATTTTCCATGCCATGGCCAGACACAGCTTTCTCCACCTTTTCCATCATCAGCTCCCTCTGCTGAGCTTGGTGAAAGATGAAGACCTGCTTTGGGGCAGGACTGGACTTGTGCGCTCCTCACCTCGTCCTGCACACAAGCAGTTCCTCCAAACTCAGGTTGCCCAGCACCCAGCTGGAGCCCAGTTTTCAAAGAGTCTGTGACACCCCTGATCCCCATGCTTTTGCTCACGTTTTCAAGCATAACAGACTAAAAAGTGGCATTTCTGAAGACACATACAGGCCTATCTGAAGGGCCGTTTGCAGACGAATGGGGTGCATGGAGCTGTGGGGTGAAGGCCAGCTGGAGAACGATGCTCACAACCCATTTCTTGGTCATTTTATGGGGGATTAGGACAACAATCTTCAAAATAAGCAAGGCAGGGGCTGATGTGTGACTTGGGTATTTGGACACTTGCAGGGCAGCGGGGCTGGATGCTGACTGCCTGAGCACGAAGGACAGCGGGCATGGCGAGAGCGAGGCTGAGGACCGCGACTCGGAGAGTGGCTTTGAGCTGTCGGTGCAGCAGCTCGTGGGAGAGGAGCTGGAGACCCTCCTGGAGCCACAGGCTGGTGAGGCAACCTTGCTGCATGCGCTGGGACTGGGGCACAGCAGTGGGATGTCCCCACACAACATGCTAACCCCAGTGGGAAGTTAATACTGGCTGGGCTGAGGGATGTATGCCCAGGGAGGTGGTGGAGTCACTGTCCCTGGAGGTTTAAAAGGAAAGGGTAAATGTTGCAGTGACGGGGATGGTTTTGTGGTATGGTGGTGATGGGTTGGTGGTTGGACTAGATGATCTTGTTGGTCTTCCCAACCTTAATGATCCTCTGATTCTAAGGCAGGGGACAGCTCATCATAGCATAGTGCTGGTGTACTCTATGCTGTTGGTGCTGCACCATTTGACACCAAAGAGACTTGCTAATCTTCATACTGGATTTGTCCATGCATCTGACTGTCCTTGGTAGACTTTCCTCCTCCATAGATCCATCTGGTCTGATTTGTGAGGTTGGCCTCTGCTGTAGCATAAGGGTGAAGTTCAGCTTAACAGCATGCTAATCAAAAACTCTGCTTCCCATGTTGGTCTGAGACCTCTGTTTTATGGCCTTCTGGTCCATGTAGAGTAAGAAAAGTGAAGAGCTCTGCCCCTTGTGATCTTCCAGACCCCCTGAGCCCCACCAGCTCCCTCCTTCCTACCAGGCTGAATAGGTTCGCTCTTGTCTCCTGTTACCATCCTGGTTATTTTCTTCTGCATTCTTACCAGTTTTTTAATGTATTTGTTGAGATGTGCTGACCAGAATTGTGTTCAGTGTTTGGGATTCATCTGTCTTGGTGGTATAAGGAGGTTTTTTTGGTTGTTCCTCATCCCTTTGCTGCCCAGGCTGCACACTGATCTGTCATTGAACACGTTGGCCCCAAATCCCTCCAGGTCGGAGTAACCAACACATGATGTGTGGTTTCCCATGTTGGTTATCCAGAGACAGAGAAACCCACCAGTCATTTTTTGCTCATGTCACTGGGATTTAGGTCCTTCAGCAACTTCTCACTTTTACCACTCTGGGTGTTTCAGTGGAATCAGTGCTAACACCGCCACTGCTCTGCATCGTTTACCCCTATGGAGGACAGTGCAGGTCTCAGACTGCTGATTCTCATCTAATGACTCTTTCTGGGGAAGATTTACTCCTTCCCTTTCTTCCTAGCTTTTAACATTCCTTAGTTCCTAACACAACCTGGCTGTTAATTCAGGTTCAACTCAGGTCCTCTGCAAACTCAGGTGTCTTCTATCAGCCAGGACTCATCATCTACCTTCTTCAGAGACACCAACACATTTGGAGAGCACAATCTTGCAAATGCCGTGTCAGTTCCTGTCTGTGTAACAGGTATTCAGCTATTAGCTCGTATATAATGATTCCTATGAATCTGCCCAGACCAGATTCACCTTTATGAGTTTAAAAGCTCATGTCATCATTTCTACCTTCTGGTCCTCTGATACTGTATTTATTTGAAGCAGTAGTTAACGAACAACAGCTAATAAACTGAGCAATTTCATATCTGAGTTCCTCCAGCACTCTGGGGTGGATACCATCTGGGCCTGACATTTTCTACATGTTCCTTTTATTGATTTGTTCCAAATCTCTTCTACTGGCATTTCCATTTGAAAGAGTTAGTCTGACTCACGTCCTGCAGCAGAAATTGCTTTGTGGAGCCTCTGTGCTCCTCCACAGCAAGCGCAGTGATGAAGAATTCATTGAATTTTGCTGCTGCAGCTTCACCTTCTCCTTTCACACCGCAGTCAGATCTTGGGCTGTAACAGCTCTCCATGCCCACCGATCAGAACAAGGTTATTCAGTGTTCCTCAGCAATTTTTATGGCCTGCTGTGGTTTTTTTTTTTTTTTTTTTTTGTTTTTTTTTTGCTTGGCTTATAGCACTGATTTATATATTCTCCATGCCACTTGCAAGCAAATGATTTAAACTGGGGGATGACTGCAGCAAATTGTGGTAACTTAAGTAATCTGTGCTATGGCCAGGCATACCCAAAAAGGCATGCCTCCCATACTTCTTGCAGTTGGTAGGAAAGAAGCCTTTTACCAAATCACTTGAATTTCACCGTAAATACCAGTGGTGCATGCTGAGACTGTGCTGGTGCCTTCCTGCTCATGTTATAGTGCTGGACGTGACGAAAGAGGCTGTGGTGAAAAATAGTCCTAACTGCGAGTCCAGACCTTCCCAAAAAGGCAACAGAGAGCAGACAACAGAGCTGCTGGACTCCTTCCTTCTCTCCCAAACACAAACAGAAGTGGACCTGCATCCTGAAAGAGGGAGGAAGGAAGCATTGCTTGTGCTCAGAAGTATCCTAACAGCTGGCTGGGGCTGTCTGGGCCTTTGTGTTATTCACAGTGGGGAAAAAACTGCAGGAGTGATCTGGCCCAGCCGGCTATTGGGTTGTTTACACTGTAAAGCAGCCAGCCCCCACCTGAGCTATTCACACTCAGAACAGCATAGCAGCACCTATCCCCTACCAGCAAAACAGAGCACTCGGTGGCTGGCAAGAGATACATCTTTATTGATCATAAAACAAAACACTGTTAAAATAAGGCAGTAAGGTTATCAGTCAAATTCAACATATCTAATTAAAGGATTCCACGGTCGCAGGGGCCAGAATAATCAACCCACTGAGTCTCAGCTCTCCCTGCAGTGAGCAGGCTGCTCTGCTCCAGAGCTGAAGCATCACAGTACTCAGTGAGCACAGTGGTTGCACACAGACTGAAGAAAACAGAGCTGTGACTGTTTTAAAGCAAATGCATGGGGCTTCAGCATACTTGGGAGAGCTCTTAAGAAATAGTCACTGTGATGAAAAGGAAGTGCTGAGACTGCAGAAGGAAAGCTTCAAATATGACAAAATTTTGAGGTTTCCACTGAAACAAAACGTAAGTAATGCATCTGCCTTCCTCTCCTTCCCAAGTTTTGAATTCCCAGCTCCCCCTCACCCCATGCACACTGAGGCACAATTCTGTCTCAGAGAAAAAAGGTAACTACTTAGCTGGCTGAGGAAGGAGACTTGTCTTTGAGGCTGTCTCAGGTTCCAGCAGGTCATTATCTTCTAGAAAGAGTACAAGCACATGAGACTGGGAACCCTCCTTTCTGAGCTCATTGTAAGTCAGTGAGAGAGGCATACTTCTTATAATGACACCAGCTCTTGCCCTCTGATTGAGGCTGTTGTGGTGTTTCACATTTTTGTTATGAGATACCAGTTATTTTGCTGCTCTCTTACTGAAGGAGTTTCACGAACCTGCCTGTCCCTTCACACCTTCCAGCAGTTCTAGGCTCTGCTTAGGATATGGATCAGAGCAGGGCTGGAGAGCAGCTTCTGTGTACATCAGTCTGTTTATCAACTGCAAAGCTCTACTTTAAAATAAGAATCCGTTTCCTTTCCTGCTGCCTGGTGAGGAAGATATTCCAAGCTCACTCTGCTATGAGGTCCTTCCTTTAAATTCCAGTATATGTTTATTCACGGACATTTTTAATCATTTCTTCTTTTGCCAACGCTATTTTAAGCATAGAGATTTCCTTTGTTGGTGCTTAACTCATCAAAATAATGGCAGGTTGCAGTCAGATCCCCAGTGAGCATTTGCTTCAGCAGGCTAAGCAACCCTATCTCTGGGGTCTCCATCTTGTAAGCTCAGGCTCGTTCTTGTTTCATCTCAACAGTATTTCTCTGCACTTCTGTCATTTTAGATCCTCTTTCTTAGGGATGGATAATCAGATTTGTATATAATACCTCTAATCAGGTTTTGCCAGACCTAATAACAATGCCACGGATATGTCTTTATGCCAACAGGGAATACCTTGACCAACACATTGTATGATTTCATTTGCCCATTTCAGGGCAGAATCACATTACTGGTACATTAATGAGCCTGCAGCCAACGCCCACACTAGGCTCCCACTGCTGCTCATCTGTTTCCAATTGATGAACAACTACTTTATAGCTCAATATTTTGTTACTAGCTCTCAACCACCCAGCTGTGCATTTCATAATCCAGAATTTCATTCCACTTCTATTATTACTGTTTTTGCAATAACCCATTTCTTTTCGGTCTCAACCTGACTACTCAGCAGCCAATCCCTACTCCAGAGTGACCTGTAAGGGAAGTCCACCACTGACCTTTTTCTGTTTGACATTTCCCCTTTAGAAGCTTTCCGTTGTTGTACCCCCTGTAGTCCTAAGCCTTCACTTTCTTTGGCTTTGCTCACCATTTAGTGAAGTGCCACTAGAAACCACAACAAATGCGAATGCAAAGAAATCCTAATGGTTATTCAAAACCAAACAAAACATAGGAGTTTTAAACCAAGTTTAGTTTGTTTTTTAAGCTGTCAGTTTGAACGATGCTGCTGGTAGCTTATAATCAGTCTTCCAAGACTCCATTTCAGGAAGTCTCCTTGTTTCTCGTCTTTTCTCCTTTGGTCTCCTCCGCCTCATGTCTCACCACCAGTTCTTGCTTTCGCTCCCTCTAGAGCTGGCCCTCAAGAGACTGACGGCTGATCCAGCATGGGTGGCACGGCTCTCCCTGCCACCCACCAGCAATTACAAGGACAACGTCTTCACCCCTGGCTCCCTGCACTCACCACAGGATGAAGAAGCTGTGGGGCGGGAAAAACCACGGACCTTTGAGACCTTTGGGAAAGGCAATGGGTCTGACTCAAACGCTGCTGGGACAAGACTGGCCAGCACCTTCCTCTCAGAAATGAGCACCCTCTTCGAAATGATTCTGTCCCAGAAGGTCCAAGTGCACAATGAAACAGGCTCGGGGCTTCTGCGACAGCTGTCAGCACGTGGGAAGAGCCTTGGACTGGATGACAGTGCTCCTGTTCTGTAGGCAGCTTGGCAGCTGTGGCAAGGAGACGAGAGTCAAACAGAGCTTTCTCTATTTGGGTGCACACGTGTTTTAAGAGGTCCAGAGCGTCATTCATGTCTAGACTGATCATGATAGGCATATATCTTCCTTTGCCTCACCCCATCAAATTTCTCCATGACTGATTTCACTGCGTTTAGCTCCCTTCCCCCTGCCTGTTCCTGTCTCTCCTCTTCTTCCACCCTCATCTTTCACCTTATGATCACACACAACTCACACAACAGCAGGAGGGCCCTCTCCTCCCAGGGCAGGCAGATTGAGCGAGGGGGCTTTGTCAGATCACACCCAAGAACGACACAGATATATACATGTGACTACAGGCTGTGCAGCACAGAGGATAAACTAGTATGGTCACGGACCTTGCAACATGCCGCAGAGTTGGGCTCCATGATCTCAGTTCTTATTTAAATAAAACAGTTTGGTTTTTTTTTTCTAACACTATATTTCTGCAACAAGGTCCAATATAACTGAGACAATGCTGTGTTTGCAGAAAGCCTGAAAAGGCAACTCAGAAAGGGGTTTCTTCACTGATGCTTTCAGCTTTTTCCTAACACTGGGAACTTGGCATTTTGTAAAATGCACCAAAATCACCCCCTTCTACTCTGGCATCTCTCCTGTGGTTACACTAGGTGCTCACAATTCCTTTCTCTGCGCTCTTTTTTGAGGGCCACTGGATTTTGGAGCATAGTCCTTGCCCAGAAGCAGACAACAGATGGCTGGAGTCTGTCAAAGGTAACCTGGGAAAAGGGAAGCGTGAAAACAGCTTTGAAATATTCAGTCACAAGCTTCACCCATACTATAGGTTTTCATTTTGTTTCATGCATATGTGAGCTCTTAAGACTGCTTTGGAATAATAGCATGTGTCGAAAAACTGAGATACAGATACTAGTAATAGAAGAAGAGGCATACAAAGGTGCTGTTAACCATGGGGACTTGCACTCAAAATGGCAAGACAAACAGGGCCACAGGCACCGGGAGAGGATCTGTAGGCTTTGGCAGTGGTACACAGTTGGCACATGGGTAGAGGAGCAGTAGAAGTTCTGGGAGAATGGAGACCACAAGTAAGCACTGCTGGATCACACACATGCAGGACTCCTTTCTCTGTACCATTGTTTTTGCTTTCCAACTAAGATACAAAGCACAGAACAAACATGTGTCACTCTAGCAAAGCGATGCTGTGTAGAATCATGCTATGGGAATAAAGGAAAGCCATCACTCCCACTGCTAACAACACACAGCGCTGTTGCTTCCTGAGTGACTACAAAAGATACGTTGAGAAGAGACTGCCAGCCTCCCCCCCCATCACAGCACAGGGCCAGCAGTGCTCTGCACACACTGCTTCTTTTGCCACACCACCTTTACATTAAAAACACTGCACTGAGTTCTCTACAGGTACCGCAGTTCACACAACAAAGGTTTCTCCAAAAGCAATTTGCTGGCACTGAAGCTGCTGCATCAGGTGTCCTAGGGGGGTATTTTTAGCCTTCATTTTTATTGCTAAGTTGAATAAGAATGGGCAGTGCCACCCAACAGATATGAGCTGGAGCATTTCAAAAGCATCCTACCCACACTCCCTTTCCATGCACCTGGAGGTTACTGTGCCCTGTTTTTAGCATGCACATACACGAGCCACAGCAGCACAGAATCAGATACATAAGAAAAGTAAATGAAACCTTTTTTTTTCCCTCCCTGTTGCTCTTGGGACCAAATAGCAAGAGCAACACATTAAGATTTCCCCAGGTGGCCTTCTTAATACCCCAGGTACCCACTGCTGTAGTTGGACTCTCCAAAATGCTTCACAGATGACCCCATCTCTGTCAATAAATTACACTGATGAGCTTACCCTAGCATGCTCATACTGCCACACTGATGATACAAATGTCTTGCTGTTTTGTTTCACAAACAAAACAGGCTCTTGCACCAAAACAATGACAGTGAGCCAAATTCTAACTGAGATGCAGCTGTGCAAACTATGAGGGTGGCATATCTGCGACAGCAAGGAGTTGCAGCCTGACAGGATTCCTCTGCATCTTGGGGATGCACAGAGGACAAACACATGGCAGAGCCTCACATCTTCTTCTGGTACATTACTTCAACGTGCCTGTCAAAGGACAGTCTTTACACAAAAGTACATTACAGCAAGCAGGTTAAAAGGGAGACAAATTCCCCTTAGTTCAGTTTCCTGATTCTGCAAATTGCTTCCAGCTCCCCCCATCCCTCACTCCTGTCCTATCCTGATCACTGCGTAAGCATACTGTGGATTACTGCAGAGTAGGAAATACACCCGAGGAATTTCCTGCTAATTGTATCCTGCTTGATAAAGGAAACGGTCCAAGAAAGTTTGGTATGGGCAGAAAGACCAGATTAGAAGAACAATCTGAGCTATCGGATGCACTGAGCTGTGGCTGTGCCCCTCCCTTGCTGGATGGAGACCACAGCATGTTCAGGATGGAGCCGTTGCCTTTGTTTTCAGAGCCTGATCTACACAAAGCACCAGAGCAGCACAGATAACTACAGGAAGCTGGACAGTTTGTACAGATGCCCTTGAATCAGCTTAAACTTGTGTGGACAAATGCCTTTTTCCGGACTCAGCTGCCCCAGTGGAAGAAATTATCATACCAGCTGCTTGCCTCTGTCTGCCTGACGTTGGCTACTGCCTGCTGGGAGTGTCCCTTAGCCACTTTGGTGGAAATGAGATGACGTGCTTAGCACACACGTACAATATAAATTTTGAAGCAAACCTTGCTTACTGTGACTCAAAGGGGTGCCCCCATGAGAGCAACTCACTGCCAGAACTGAAGGAATAATAACTGGGGACTGAAGGGCACCGACAAAGGCACACGATGGCTGAAGACGGCATTACTTCCATCAGCACAGGTGGATTCATCAGTTGCATCCCACAGAAACCTGGGCCCTAATAACCAGAATTTACTCTCTTGCTTGCGTTGCTTTGGACAAGGTATTAAAGTAGACTGAACTGCTGCAGTGTTCACGTAGAGAGAAGCCCAGATTGTGCTGGAAATCTACCTTGAAGTAAGATCAAACTGTCTCAGGGATTGCAGGCCAGACTCACCCAGTTAGTTGCCAGCATCACCATACAGTGCCTTGCAAGCATTTCTCTGACACCATGTGAAAGATGTACAAAGCTACTGAAATTATAGCCCCAAACTGTACCCACCATGGCATTAGCTTCACATGGAAGTGAAGGAGCATAAGAAAGGGCCTTGTGTTGGCAGGGAGAGGGCTAAGCTACATGGTGGCATAGGAGATATCACAAGCTTTAATTTGAAAACCCCTGTACTGTAAAATAGCTTTCTGTTAACGGAACAGGAACCTTCTCTTACCACTCACTACTACCTTGCTTCTGGTCCCACACAACAAGAAGGCCCACCTTCCCTTCTGCCTGCCTGTTCCACTTACCAGCTGCTCTAGTAACCACAGTGGTGGGGCTCCAAACCCTGCAGCTCCAGTGGACTCGCCCTGTTTCCTAGGGCATGGCTCCATTCTGTGCCGCCGAGTGTCATCGTGTGGAGCCTGTCTGCACTCCAGGAGTGGGGCAGGGTGAGGGCAGGTTGTCTTGGCTGGAACGTATGGAGACCTGCAGGCATGTGCTTGGTGGCCCAGACACAGGGGCTGGAGGAAGAGGCTCTCATTCCGAAAGGGAACGGGTGCTTTCTTCGCACATCTGAAAGTACATTAAAACGAGATCTTCATGATGTATCAGACCATGGGAACAGCTTTTCCACTTAACTGGAAATAGCTGCTAAGAAGTAAAAACAACTGAGAAAGAAAAGTGCCTCCTTGTCTTCAATAAAAAGGATTCCTTTTTGCCATGGTCTTGCGCCACCTTCCTCTGGCAATACAGGCCCATGTCACGATGCAGTCCCACAAACCCTCTTCACCCACGGCCCATTGTACCTTCCATCTCCTCTTCTAGCACTCGCAGCCTCTCCTGAGCGTTCCTGTTCCCTGCAGCAGCTGACTGTCGATAATGTCTCATTGCTTCTGCCAGGTTCCGCTGCACCCCAAGGCCCTTCTCATAGCAAACGCCCACATGGTATCTGCTTTGGGCATCCTAGCCACAGGAGACAGCACAGTAATCAGCCCCACAGGATGGAGAAGTGACGACAGCATACAAAAGGAGAACAGACAGTCCTTAGCACCAACTTTGAAGTTTATTCCTCTATCTTTGGTTCTTCAGACTGTATCTTTGGTAACTTTGTCCCTTCCTTTGACAAGCACATCATCAAGCAGAAATTCTCACCAGATACCTCTGACTCCACTCCTCCCTATCCCTTTGTAATTAAAGTCATTGATTGCCCTTCATTGTCCAGGTCTGTGTCACAGGAACAAAAGAGCAGCTGTCTCCCCAGAGCACCCAGACTGCCTTGGGGGTCAGAGCTAAGAGGCCTCACTGCGCCCACATCCTGATCACACCCAAACTGTGAACACACCCTGTGGAATACCGTACTACAGTTCACACAGATGTCTTGTAAAAACAGAACAAACGCCAGAGGTCTTGTTACCAAGACTGGAAGATTCCCCTTGGCAACCCTGCAGTCCATCAGGCCTGCAACACAACAGTGCACCACTAGCACGCTCGGCCCCACCTAATTATACTCCAGAAGAAATCTCAGGCAGCAGAAAGGAAGTCAAGCAAGTAAGTGTTACAGAAAAAGCATGAACTACTCAGGCACACGCAACTGCTGAGAATGAACCAGAAACTGCAGATGGGTCAGCAAATCCAAACCCATGAATATGTTTGCATGTCAGCTGTGCACTTTATGTTTCTCATCCAATGTTGGGAACATGGTCTCATAGCAAAAAAGAAAGATGACAGTCCTGAAGACATTGAAAAAAACCCACAGGCAAGTGGTCATGCAGACCTTTTCCAGTGAAAAAGCCAGCAATGCTACTTGAATAGTGTAACTGCCAGAAAAGTGATCTAAATAAGGCTTTGGGGGAAAAAAAAAGTAAGTGGCAAGTTTGCAAGTGTTAATAAAGCCATAAGAAAGGAACATATTGCAAGTGTTGCTGTCTGGGATCTAGCTGGTGGAGGAAAGCAAAGAACTCAATGAGTGGGCGCCCTGCAAAATGTTTCAAGTCTCAGTTTATGACAGCAATAAACTTCTTTAGAGATGAGGTAAGCATGTTGAAGGTTTGACTGCTCAGATATGACAAGATACAAAGTTAGATAAGTATGAAATATTCCACTAGCAGTTTCTTAACGTGATGAACACCACAAAGACCACCATCAGGAGAGGAGATCTCCAAATTAGCATGGCATGTGTGACTGTAATACATTTTGAAACCTGACTACGTTCTTTAAGAACACTCTTTAACATGTTTCTTATATTCTGTGCTTGTTCTGATAAAATTAGGGAGAATAAAATAGATAAAATGGTTACTTTGGTAACCAAAGTAAAACACAGTTCTCTGAAGTGTTGCAGTGTTTGGAAGAAGCTTGTCAGAGCTACCCCTGTGGCTTTCGCACAGCAAAAACCTGAAAAATATCAAACCCCTGAATTTTTGTGTTTGTTTTCTCCTTCTTAAGTTGTAGTTAAACAGTGCCATTTCTCCTTTACTCATAACCAATAGTCTTTTAGCCAACTAAACATAAGTTCTACTGAACTGAAACACTCCAGGGTGCCAAGGGTAATTGAACACACTCATGGAGGATTTTTTCCAGCTGAACACATGGGGTTACATCCCAGGGATCCTGCACATATGCCTGTCATCAAAGACAAGGCTGCGGTACGTCTGCGGCCAACATCCACTGGGAAGCAAAGTTGGGGAAACATGACTGGCTTCTGAGAACTGTCTTGGCTGTGACCTAAACTCTGACCTACTAAGGAGTACTGCTGGGACCAGCAGTTAACTTTCGGATTTTCTGCTTTCAGGGGTTTACTGTGTATCCAGTAAAGACAATCAACTATTCAATGAGATGATTCATTGATATTTTGTGCAGCATACGCATGTGGCATCAGGCTGGAAGGAAGAAATCATCTATGATGCTTACAGGAGATCTCTAGCAGAGTTGGAATTAAACACTATATCAACCATCAAGAACATGATGTCTGAGCATTTGGGGCTATCCTGGTCTAGTGTCTTCACTGGTCTAATATCTGCATCCTTAAAAGTGCGTGAAAACTGAAGTCATAAAGTTTGCAAGAGATGTAATGTCATTAAGAGTGATCAAACTTACTGTAAAGAATTAATTAATGAAGACCTCACAACACTATGAGTGGGCAACACAACCACAGATGAAACTGCTGACAAACGCAAAGGAATGCATATAGACACGAATTTGGGAATCACTGTGATATCTACCTGAAACCATCAAGTCACCAATCACTGGCAAGCAAACAGGAAAACAGCAATAGGAACTATTAGAAAGGAATACAGAAGCAGAGAATCTCATTATGCCATATCCACTGCATGCCTTCATCCCAAACCCAGTTTTAGTCCATGTGTTTTAAGATGGATGAAAATTAGAAAAATACAGAGAAGACTGACAAAACAAATGTTACAGTTTAACTAAATGGAGAGACAAAATAAACTAGTGCTCTGCAGCCTGCAAAAGAAATGACTCACAGAGGACATACTGAAGGCTGATAGAATCAGAAGTGCTTGCCAGAAGAGGGAAGTTATTCATTATTTTCCATCACAAAGAAGTTGTAGGAACTCAAGTAAAAATGAAAGAGTTCTTCAGAAAAAAAAAAATAGCTCCTTATAACACACTGCACTCTGAGAATGAGTGAACAATGTCACAGTGCTGTAAAGAAAGCAGAAACCAAGCTGCAAGACATGAGATGTTATACTTCTCTAAGTACGGGTAAGACCACAGGAGCAGTATTGTGTCAGGTATTGTCCTTTAAAAAACAAAACAAACCAATCAAACAAACAAAAAAAAACACACAAAAAAGCATGGGTCACTTGGAAAAAATTCAACAGAGAAAGAAGATCCAGACAACATGATGTGTGAGGAGAAACTGAAACAACAGGAGAAGGTTGAATGGGGATTTAAGTATTTAAGTACATAAAAGGTCCCTGTAAAGAAACAGAAATAGTTTCTTCATCCTCTCTGTAGGAAGCAAGAAATCTGGGCTTATTTTGAAGAATAGATTCAAGATAGGCACAGCAAAATTCTCCCAGTGATACAGTGGTGAAAGATTTTGTCTAGAAGGGTGTAAAGACTCCATAACAGGAAAGCTTTAAAATTATGCTAAGGGAGTATTTGTTGGAAACTGCATAAGCACTGGTTCTGTAAGAACTGCTCCAACCTAGTATGGCATTTTCTGTGCTCATGTTTTGTAGGGTGTGTGTCCCAGGGCCTGCTTCCTCCCCAGGGTGTGCCAGTGCTCCACTCTGACCTTTCAGACAGCACAGTGAAGTCCTGGCAGTCACTCCCACCTCAAGAAGCCCTGAAATCTGCCACCTGTAACTTGCAAAAATCCCAAAGTCAGAACAACCACAGCTTACAAAAGGATTACTTACGCCATTGTTTGCTGCCAGCAATAGATACTTGAGACCTTTCTCTTCCTTAGGTTGTAGCCCCCTCATGTAGAACACTCCGAGATAAGCCTGTGCCTGCAGCAAAACCACATGATACAAATCAGCCAGGATTTTCCACCTTAATTACTCCTGTTTTTGCAAGTTGTCCAAATGCCAGTAAAAGCTCTGCTGCTGGAGCAGAGCATAATCTCTGGCAACTCATCAGGGACACCTGTGAGACTCACGTGCACAGTATCGTGATTGCAGCAGAGCTTGCTAGGAGAATGAAGGCTGTCCTAAGAAACTCAGTTTGTCATTATAAACATGAAAAATCCCATT
The DNA here is from genome assembly GCA_028571105.1 of Tragopan temminckii. Lineage (NCBI taxonomy): Eukaryota > Metazoa > Chordata > Aves > Galliformes > Phasianidae > Tragopan > Tragopan temminckii. The sequence continues at coordinate 1,298,915 of JAOWBP010004313.1, read as the reverse complement.
TGATCTACAAAACTCCACTACACGCACAGTAACACCACCATACTAACAGTATGAGATCCAGAATCTTGTTTCAAACTGTACTGTGGAAGTCAGAGCCAGAGAACGGCTCCTACTCGTGAGCTGTCCGTTAGACACAGCAGATGTACTTCCTGGAACAGTGTGCTACATGAGATACAGTCACTGCCAGAATGGCTTGCATTCATAACACAAGATGCCACATGCCTAAATGTATCCCCTAAAGAGTGGGAAAGGAGGACAGGGTACACAGATCTATGCGGATGAATCATCCTGAAAAGTCAGAGATACTGTACGAGGATCTGTTCCTACCCAAAGCATCTCACGGAAGTTCCTCCACCAAAGCAACCTGTACTCTTGCAATTGAGGGGCAATAAAATATAGTTTTTCAACTGTAGGTCAGTTTTCCTAAGCTGCCGGTCTAATCTAGGCATTGGAAAGAACAATTACATGCATGTTTGGCTCCAGCTTCAGAGCTGATGTAATTCAAAAGCAGGCACCTGAGTCATACATATCCTCTTGCAGTTTTGCAGTCAGACTCATGCTTGTAGAGCAGGATGATAGACTAGTCTAAATGGGGCAAAACTGGGATCCTTGCACTTTAGGAACAAAAGATATTTTGGAAAGTTCTCTCTACTATGGCTGCAGGCAAGAGAAAGATCTGGAGAGATTATTCTAACAGAGTTTGAACTGCTCTTAATCCTCAAGGTAAGAACAGCTTTTAGTGATGTAAAAAGTATGCCAAAACATGATGTTTGATCCAAATACAGATGTTGTGGAGATCTGTGGTAACTGAGGATACACTTTGCATTCTAGGAACCTGAAATCTACTTTCAAGAAGACCCCTATCTTTTGGATGCAGCAGCTTATGTTCACTGACAGCTGATGCATCCACGCTGCACATTCTCCAGGCACAGAACATAAAAGGTTGCCACCTGGCACTAGAGAATGGGCAACCTAACACGTTTCTAAGAATTGGTGCATCAAGCTCTGTCCTCTTTTATAAAGTAAAAAGAGCCTTGTATAGTTGGTTTCAGTTATGGCTGCATCCTCTCTTCAACCAAGAAAGCTAAGAAGCAAGTATCTATCTCAGGCACATGATGGGACCAGAAATTGCACATTACTAACAAGCAGAAGTCCCATAAGCATATAGAAAACCTTCTGTTTAGGGGGTTTAGGAGAGCCACACAAGGCAACAAGCCAACAGCAAAACAGACAACCAGCACTGCTGACAGAATGGGCACCTAGTTGCCTTGCATATGCAGGCAGGGCTGTCCCCATACACAGGCAATAGTAGGAGTATTTAGGAAGATGCTTTTAGTCCTAAAGAAACCGCTCTCTTTCCTATGAAAACGTTCAGCTTTTATAATCACTCCCACATGGTGGACACTAACCTCTGTAAGTCCGGCCTCTGCTGCTTGCTCCAGGAAAGTCACTGCCTTCTGAAGCCTGTGCCATTCATTTTCAGGACTGTGGCATAAGAGACATCTAGCATAGCGGTACTGTGCCATGGGGTGACAGCTGCTGGCTGCACGGTAGTAATAAAAAGCTGCCTAGAAACAGAGAAACATGCTTGTGTCAGTCAGGTAATACATGCCCTCAAACATGATGTCCTTTGGCCAGGACAAGCTTAACCTCTCTGTCCAGACATAAGCTGCACATGTTTACCCTGGCAACCCTCCCACACTTTCCTGCTGAAGAACATGAGGTTGTTCAATTGAGACAGTGCACTACCACTGTACAAGAGCCCTCTAACCACCTCTGCCTTCTCTACTCAAAATTCCGAGTTTTGAAGGGTATGGCACTGGGCCATTGACACCAAAGCTTACTTCATGCCAGTGGGGATCTGCAAAATTACTCAAAACAAGCAGTCTTTGCAGATCTTTTCGGGTACAGAAGGATGCTGACTATGGCTGCGCTCACTAGGTGGCAGGCTGTAGTTAAGGCAGCCAAACTGGAAGGCTCGTGATGTAAAGAAATGCTTGGATGTGCAGTGGTGTTTTAAATACAGCAACATGACAGGTTTCTCCTGGGTACTCTTGCAGCTGCTAGTGGCACAGCCTGTGTACCTGCAACAAGACCTCAGCAGCTATGAGAAAGGGGATTTCAGGAGCACATCTCTGAGGGGATCTACAATACCGAAGCCAGCACTGCAACCTGCAGCTTATACTATTTCCAGCATTTTCCAGTCAGACTTCGGAGACTGTCACACCCATTCAAAGGGAGAAAAGTGATTGCACACCCAATGAAGACTGCCTCCCTGGTGCGTGCCACACACATACATGACTGTACAAGCTGTGGATACCTTTTCCAAGTCTTTTTCTGTGCCTCTGCCATGCTCATAACACAGACCCACATTGAACTGGGCTTTGCTGTAGCCTCGATCTGCTGCCAGTTTGAAGCAGGTATAGCCTATCTGGTAATGGCCTGTTCTCATACTTTCAGTCCCTGGGAAGAAAATGGTGTGAAAACAGAGGAAAAGAGCAGAATGCAGTCTCAAATGCAGCAGACACTCCCCAGAGCTACTGACCATCCTTGCCCAATGCCAAGTGGTCTGGCCCACTCCTAGCAGGCTCACCAGCCCCCATACCACATAATCAAAGTTTCCACAGGGAAAACAGCAACACTGTATTTTAGGAACTATTCTGATCTCATTGCAAAGAAGGACCATGTACTAGCACAACATATGGTTAATGGAGAAGCAGTTTACTTTTCTAGTGCTGCAACTAGTGGTGTATGTAGGGCAGGGAGTTTTTTCTTAGATCACTACATCTTCCTTCAGCTCTTCTCAGAGTTGCAGTTCTGCAATTGCTTTTTCAGCTTGCCAGGAAGACTGAGATCTCAGACAATGAAAAAAGAGCTATGAAGACAGGACAGCTCATGTTGCAAAAAGGACAGAGATGACTTAATTTCCAAATACAGATGTCAGGACAACAGTGCAGATTTCAACCAAGCCTGGATTTAAAAATGCTGACATAAATCAGGTGGCAGGATGAGACAAAGGGCAATAAATTTCTGAAAGTACAGTTGAAATTGCTGAAAGAAGGCTTCAGTTTGGGTATACGCCATCTCTGCCTTCACATAAGGCCTGCAACCATTTGGAGGCCTTCCAAAAAGAGGAACGTGTGGTTTAAGGACAAAACAAACCCAAGTCCACATTACCAAGGATATTGAATGCAATGGAAATATCAACCCGGAAAATCTGCTGCAACTGAAAAGCAGCTTCCTCCAAATGCTCTCGCTGAGCTGGGTTTTCCTGCAGAGTCAAAGAAGAAAGTTATAAGACAGCAAAAACATACAGACCCTAAAAGAGATTTTTCTTGGAAATGAAGCAGTCTGATATTTGTACTGTCCTGTAGTAAATCAAGAGGGTGATGTAATCTGGTGTCATGTGTCCACATAAAAATCTCCCATACACAGACACTGCTCACCTCTGAGCAGGGAGCCTGGTGTACTCACTCAGACATCATTAGAACATATCAGAATTTAACAAATACCACACATAGTTCTCCTCCTCAAAAGTAAGATTAGCCCTCATTTGCCCTCCAAGATCAATAGACAAGTGGCATTTCTCTCTGTCAAACGTGCACTGACATACCTGTATGTCCTTTACACAATTCAAGCTGAGCCCACACTGGCAGCTTACTGAACACTGCAGTCTCCCTAATAAAACCCTGTGCAGCAGAAACAATGTATTTTCTTCCTCAGTAATGAACAGTATTTTTAACTTCACTGGAGCTCTGGGAGGTGGGAGGATTAGCCTGGCCTGCAGCTTTCATTTCCAAGCTTGAGTACAAAATTAGTGCCATCGAGCGGCAGCAGCACACACTGCACATAAGCTGAGATGCCTCTGCACGGGGAGTCACACTGCAAAAATGCCCCTTGCCACCAAAGAGCTTTACAGCTCACCCAGCACTTTGAGCTGCTCACAGGAGGACAAGACACAGACTGACTCATCTCCTCTCCAGAGAGCCTCCTGAGACCTGCCCCACTGCACATGGCCCTGCAGATGGATGGGGAGCTCATTTCTCACCTCCCTGGGCAGACCAAGTGAAAACCTTTCTGGTAGAGGAGGTCACATTCACGTCAGTGAGGATCTCACTTTCTTAACTGCTGAATATATTTCCATTCTGTTCAGAGTGTCCTTGAGTAATTGCTAAGCTGACTGACTTTTAAAATGGGGAGCTCTGGATTGCAAGGAATTAACAGGCTTAATCACAACAAAAACAATAATATGATTTACAACCTCATGACTCAACCTGATATACTCTCTTCAAGCACAAAGTCTCTCTTCCTCTCTCTAACAAACAAGTCTCAGTCTTGATTTGCAGCTTTGGGAGGGGTGACACCTCCTTCTCCAGTCATGGACTTGCCTGGAGAAAACCAAAATAGCAACAGTACACAGACACCTACTGAATGATAGCATCAAAATGCAGATATACCACACTTGGTGGTTTTTTTTGGCACATTTTCTTCCAGTGCTTCTTTACTAGCACTGCTGTTACACAGACACTCTAAAGGACGGGGACGTCAGTTTGTGGCTCCTGGAACTCTGCTCTGGCTAAAGGGCAGCACATCACATCTTTCATTCTCCCGGCCTCCAGCTATGCGGTGCAGAAAGCAGTCTTGCGTGTGAGTGGATTGCTCTGCTTGGCGTTGCACTGAGATGCCTTTCTGTACCAAACAGGCCTCAGGCACAGACGGAGCTCACGAAAAAATGAAAGCTTACCTTTGTACTGTGCGGAACTGGCCTCAGGCTGGAGCACTGAGGGACTGGGAACTCCCCTACATTAAAAGAGGGACAAAAAACAGGGTTAAGCAAGGCTGTATATTCATGTCTCCCTTCTGATACCTTTCTCTGCTCTTCAATTCTTTCCTAGACTACTGATAATGTGCCCAGTTAGGGACATTGACAACAGAAGGAACTCTGACTGATCTGACCTTGGTATCATAGTTAGCTAAGCACCATGTGAATCCAGCCCTGGATTATGCAGCCAGCTAATGCACCTTCTCCAGAAAGGGCCCAATCTTGACCTGCTGGTACAAAGAGATAGACGGTCTCCCACTTCTTCTGAAAGTTTGTTCCAGCAACTCGTAATCATGGCTTTAAAAATCTGTGCTTCATTTCAAATTAAAATACATCTGGTTTCTGTTCTCCGTCACCCGCTCTCCTAGGCTTTTGTCTCTTCACTAAAAAGCCCATTCTCTTTTTCAAAGTCCTGTTACAACTAATCAACCCCTCTTGATTCTTTTCTGTGATTCTAAACAGACTGAGCTGTTCACATCTTTCAACTGAAGTACTTTTCTGCCTGAGTTGATTAATTTTATGACTTTTTTTTTGCCACTATTCCTGAAATTTCAACATTGTTATTGAAGTGAGGACACTCTCACCAGTGTCACGGAAAGGATAAAATTGCCTCCTTATTCAAATTCATAACTGCCTAGTTTGCATGTGTCAGAATCATATTCTTGTTCCTGCTGGCCACAGCATCACACTGAGATTGTATGCCTAGGTGCCTGCCTACCCTAGCTCCTTTTCCAGGTAATTTTCCTTGCAGTGTACAGTCCTGCTTCTGCAAGGGGATGATTAGACATGCTATTCTGGCTGCACTATTTGCAGGCTCATGTTATCACCCCACCTACTCACCACTGCCCCCACAGGGATGGTGGCACAGCCACCTGTTTAGCCACCACCTGTCTGAGTTCAATCAGAATCATCTAATGAAAGCATCTACAACAAAAGCTCAGGCACTTTGCTCTCGACAGCACCGTGCTGGAAGTGATTACACAAGCATTTATGCCAGCTGCTCCAAGAGTACAGTGACCTCCAGCAAAAAGGACGAACAGCGAGGTTTGACTGAGGCCAATTATTTTTTAACCTGAATCACCATAAGCAGCTATGTCCCACTGGGCACCTAACGCCAGGTGGTGAAGCCGGGATCACTTTAAGCTGGTGCTGCTAGCAGAAGTAGCTGTGTCCTCCCCACACCTTCCCATCACCCTTTCAAGCTGCATGGCTGAAGAGCAGGGAATTAAAAAGAATGAGAAGTCAGTCCTTTTGGAGCTTCAGTGCCTTGACTTCCATCGCCATAAGGCTCTGCAAATGCCTGTGCTGGCACAGGGGCAGAATTGAGCATGGGACAGGCAAGATCACTTCTTCTACTGCCTGTACCAAACTATAGGGCATGAAGCTGTGACCTGCCTTCCAGCTGCACCCTCATTATTCCTGGATAAACAATTCCCCTCTGACAGTATTAGAATGTATTTTATCTAAACAAGTCTCATTCACCCAACAAGCAAGATCCCTATGGCAAACACAAGTTCAGTTTACCATTCTACCAAAAGTAATATAGTCTGCAAATTTATTAGTTGTACTTTACATTTATTTTCAGATCAGACGTAAAATGATCTGATCTTCCTCACTGCAAGTCTCTATCTTGTCAGTATTTCCCTCATGATGTAGTTTTCTTTTCTTTCTTTCTTTTTTTTTTTTTTTTAACAACAGCAAGTCTTGTGAAAAAATAAATAAATTGTCTGTATTAAAAAAATGTCCAAACCATTCGTTTAAAAAACATTAATCCTTTCATGTGCTCAGGAAACTATCAGACTTATCAGACTGTAGAAGCATCCCATACATCCTATACCTCTCCACAACTGGAAATCTCTCCTCAAATCTAATCCCAGTAATCTTCCCAGACTAGAGTTACCACTCCCAGAGATCAGAAGATCATTTGGAAGAAAACAGAGGGACCAGCCAATCCTGACACTCAGTCCTATCTCCTGATGGATTAAATCAATGAATTCTCTTGGAAGTCTCATTTGAAGCTGGGCAAGCCACAAATCAAAACTCCTCATGGAAATCATTACTCTTAGAACTTGTCTCACAGCAGCCCTCTCAAAACCAGGCACACAATCTAACACATTGTTTAGGCTCCTTCAGTCATATGTAGAAATAAAGGCACCCCCAAGCAGCACAGAATCTTGTTCTGCTTCAGCAAATTGAGATTAGAATTTTCTGTGCAAGAATATTTCTACCCCTTTAAATCTGTGTTATGCTGTAACATGACTATGCACCCTTTTTTTTTTTTCCCCATGAGATCTTACAGCTAATAAATATTTTGTGTTTCCCCACTGTTCATCCTGCACTTACCAAATGTTACTTGAAGCTAACTCCAAATGCAGATTTATTAACCTTCTCATAGATAGTCTAGATTGCTCACAACGAAACATCCAAACACTTCACAGGAATTAATTCACAACAAGAGCTGGCCACAATCCAGGATTTCTGCCTCATGGAAAATTTGAGTGTTTCCAATTGGTTTCATTGTGTTTTGAAATGAAAACACACTTTGGAAATGCCTGTAATCTCAGAATTGAAATAACAAATTTTACAGTCCCGTCAGGGGTAAAAAACAACTCCCCAAGGCAACATTCAGCTGCTGTACCACTGAGAATGGCTGTAATCACCTGCTTCTGCACTACGTGCCTTTAACTTTCAGAAAGAAAAGCTCTGAGCGAGACAAAAATTGGATGAAAAAATAGGATGTGATCATGCACCTGAAAACTTGCTGACAGTAATACCTGGAATTATATGTTAAGCAACTTTTCAACAAATTTCCTCAAGTTTTCTTTTTAAACACACTTTTTGGGTTGTTTTTTCTTTTTATAAGTAATAGATTCCATCCTACTGTGTTATACTAAAACTGGGATGGGTTATCTGCGCAGCTGGGATGTTTACATACATCACAAAGGTCTTTGCCACTCAAGAAAACAGAGTAGCTGTTTCTAGCAGTTTCAGAGTAGCACACTTCTGCTGCCTACCACCCTTTGTCACTACTTTAAAGCAAAAGAGTCAGTCTTTCTTTACAGTTAGCTCTTTCTCATCCTCGTCTGTGCCATTTTGGTTACTGTTTTTTAAGACAGAGTGCTCTTCCTAAATTGTTCAAGGTGCAGCTATGTTACACTTACACAGATCTATGATACTGTTTTGGCCTCAGCTCCTTCCTTTGCAACAAATAACATTTCACTTATCTCACTGCTGTTGAGCACTGACTTAACAGTTTCAATGTAATCATTAATTTGAGACCCTTCACTCTGTATGTATATTTACAGTTACAGTTCCCTGCACATAGTCGTTTAACCTACCCGGAGATCACCCTCTTAGGTCTTCTGCAATCTTTTGCTGTGACTTTTAGGTTTGACTGTCCTGAATAATTTTGTAATTCATTTGCTTCTCCTGTCACCTCACGCATCACCTTTTTCCAAATCACTGCTGACTCTGCTAAGCAGAACAGATTTCTGTAAAGCACTTGGGGGAATCCACTAGTAATGGCTTTCCATCATGAAAACTATTTCTTACGCTTTAAGGAATTTCTAGCCGAAGAGCAGTCCCTCTGTCTTCCCTCACAACAGCTTTATTCCTCCAGATAGCTTTGGCTTAGGTCCTGGTTGAAAGATTTTCAGAAAGCTAAAAGCTGGATAATCTTGCTCCACATGCCTGTTGACTTCTCCAGAGAACTCTAATAGATTTACAAACTCTAACTCTGTTCTCTGTTAAGACTCAGGTAATGGAGCAAGCTGGTCAGAGAAATGGCTTCCTAAGTCCTTTCAGACCTTTGATATAGTACACTCATCCAGGTACCTAACATTTCTGTTCTATAATACAGTTTCTATCACCCTATAATTACATTTTTTGCAGTTCCATGGCACAAACAACCCTGCTTTTCGAAGGCTAGTGTTTAATTCGTCAGTGTTCAGTCTGGTCATACAGCAGATTTCAGCTCTGGATTACATACCATCATTAGAGACTTAGTGATTTCATAGCCTCCAGAGAACATCTGAACAAAGAGCATGTGGCCTTAGTGACTTGTCATGGTTCAATTTGTCAGTTTGCCTAAAAGCTCTCCCTATTGACTCTCACTAGGAAACTGTTAGATATAGACACACATTCACTGCCAACTGTGCCAAGTGAAGACAGACCTGTCTCCACTTATTCCCCACCACCTCTCCCAGAGGTCCATGTCCAGTCATCTGCCAGCAAGGCAGTGTATCTGAATGCTTCTTAATACGCTTCAGGCAAAAGCAGATGGGTTAAACAGTCTAATTGGCAGTTTAGGTAAATTAACCTGGCTGTTTTCCTGGAGCTAATTAGGAACATGGAAACAAAATGCTCCATTTGCCAACTGATGAGAATGGTAACCTCTGGCAGGAGATGGCTTTGATAAGCAGTGATGGGCAGTAGCTTAAATCAGCACAGAAGCAAGCAATGAATGGGGAACCCCCCTGACCTTTCTTGCAACACGTTACATCATCTAACATCTGTGAGCTGTTTATTTAATGTGCCTCATCTACGCCACAATCATACGTTCCTGCAAAGCTACTATTAGTAGTCATACATCTAGTGAATAAACCTATTGTAGGCTTAATCTGACCTTCCTTGATATGACTTAATGTTTTAGATGTTAGGACACATTTTCCTGGATGACACTACTTTTTAAAAAGTATATTTTCTTGTTTTTATAAGACCTACTTTAATAAGAATTCCTTTAACACCCCCCCTCACCACCCTGTCTGCAGCATAAGCGCTCATTTTCATACTCCTGGAAGAAAATAATTTCCTTAGCATCATTTTGTATAGTGAGCCTCTCAGATCACTCTGCAGTATTCTCCTGAGCCCTCTTGATTGCAAATGTCTGTCCACAATAAAAGAACAAAAACTGGATGTTGTATGCTAGTCACAAAGGCAGACCAACATTGGGAAAGTCAGTACAGCTGCACAGTTATACCACGGGCTCCTCCCTGCCTTCAGGAGCTGTTTTCTCCCTGTCTCTGGACTCCTGATTCATCACTCCAGAGTTCTGTCTTTCCATTCCCTCTTCCATGTTTCAAGAAATGGCTACATGTTTCTTGGATCCTAGCTTTGCCTTAGGAAAACTCTGAAGTCCTTCCGCTACAGGCATCCTGCCCTGTAGCACGTTGCACATACCTTCTTCTTCCCACAGCTGCCTCTCTCCTGGCCCCGAGGGGATGCCTGAGGATGAATTCTCTGGTGCAACCTCTGCTTTCTGCAGGAAGCAGGGACCCAGCTGGGCACAGGGAAGGCCGGCTGAGGCGTCAGGCACCACTGAAACACAGAGCACAAGTCAGCTCCCATGAGCCATGCTGCATCCACTCTAGGAGGCAAAGCAGAACTTATCTATTCTAGTTGCCTTCTCTGCTCTGGCGACAAAGCCGAGCAGGAGAGCTCACGGCGTAAGGCCCAGATCAGAAGACAAATATAATGGGAAGCAGAATGTAACGTGGGATTGCATCAAATAGGTAAGAAAGAGTAAGATTCCCCGAGCAGATACCAGCCCTCGATCCCTCCAGAGAGCTTGAAAGCTGCCTGTCAGCTTCTGACAGCAGCAGGAGAGATGTGAGCTGTCGGGAGGCAGAAATCCTGCCCGCAGCCGGGTCCTCCCAACCCAGCGCTGCTGACCTGCGTGCTGTGCGGGCAGCGAGGGCAACCAGGGAGGCCTGGGCTCCCTCCTGGCGTCCGGCAGCGATCGCAGCCACGAGATCTGCCTGACCAGCTGCAGCAGGAGCGCGGCCAGTGCTCCCTGAAACAGAGACAACGCAAGTCAGGGGAGTTTCCAGCCTACTGGAAACCCTGCGCCCGGCTTGCTGCGCCACGGCACCCGGCGTCCCTCGCCCACGGCCGCTCCTCACCCAGGTGACGGCGTCCAGCACGGAGTAACGCGGCAGCAGGCCGGGCAGCGGCTGCCGCCGTCCCTCACGCTCGCGGCCATCGCGGGCCCCGCCGTGCCGGCAGCCGGGCGCACCGCAGCACCTGCAAAACACAAGGCGGTGACGGCGGGCCTCGCGCCTCGGTG
>JAOWBP010004313.1:1260310-1287685 GCA_028571105.1 Tragopan temminckii | reverse complement strand
ATAGCTCACGGGGATAAATCCCCTGGGGCAGGCGGCTGTGCTGCATTCGGGGCTCTGTGGGTAGAGAGGCCTCCTGCTTGCCTGGGAGCGTCCCTGGGGGGGGGGGAACGAAGCGTGCCACAGAGTGCACGGGTATAGCACCTAATCATCTCATAAAGAGCCTTATTTGTAATGCAGGAGGGCCTGAGACAGCATCTGGGCAGGCTGCGGTTCAGTTGCACTAGGAGAAGTGCAGGAAAGACACGGATCTGTTGGAGGGCCACAGAAATGATCCCGGGGCTGGAACACCTCCCAGCGAGGACAGGCTGAGGGCTGGGGCTGTGCAGCTGGAGATGGCCCTGGGGAGACCTGTAGCAGCCTGTCAGTATCTCAACGGGCTGTAGGAAAGAAGGGGACAGGCTATTTAGCAGGAGGAAATGGTTTCAGACTAAAAGAGGGGAGATATAGAGTGGATACAAAGAAGATGTTTTTATGAGAAGTGAGGGACTGGCAGAGAGTGCTCAGAGGTGCAGTGAATGCCCCATCCAGCCTGACCTTGGAGGTCTGTATGGATGGGGCATTCACTGCACCTCTGAGCACTCTCTGCCAGTCCCCATTCATTGCAGGGAGTGGGACTAGATGACTTTTAAAGGTCCCTTCCAACTCAAACGATTCTATGATTCTATGAAAAAGGTCATGTCAGGTGTGATCAGAAACTTGAGTAATCCTGCAATCAGTGGTTTGATTAGTTATGAACATTCATAAGTGGGGAAATTGAATACGTGAAACGTTGGAGAATGGAAATGTATGAAATAATGCATTAAGTGAGCCCGCAGCACCTCTATCAGCCCACAGCCTCGCTCAGTGGTGGAGGTGCTCACAGAGGGTCCTGGGCTCTGCGTACTGCTGTGTTTGGTTCAGCTGTGCTGCAGCAGGAGATGGCAAAGTTCCCAATCAGCAGCACCAGTGTGAGAAATAGATGTGCTTCCTATTCTCCTTACCCTGGTGGATTCCTTCAGAAGTATGAATGTTGCTGCTCCTGTGCTCATTGCAGCCGAACTGTGCACTTTCATATCTGTTTCTTAGTTCTGTAGGCACATAAATTCTTGGTCATTCTGGCAATTTGTCTCTTTTTCAAGAATATGGTTTTCCCTTTGCTGGTAATTCTTGTTATGAACTCGTAGTTCTTGTTCAGCATTATTCCTGCTGTCTGCGTGGATGGCTGCAAGGTTCAGCTCTGAATGTGGCTTTTAAGGGGATATGGAATCACTCTGCTGTCATCCTGAAAGCTTTATCCAACCACTAGATTTCTTTTAGCTCTTCATGCTTCTTTTTCTTTTTTTCTTTTTTTTTTCTTTTGTTTTTTTTTTTTGTGGTATCGTATGGGGCACGTTGTTTACCATTTTCTCCACAGATCTGTCCTGATACTGTAATTATAAAGTTGTTTAGCTATCTGTTTTAGTAAATGTATCTGTATAAAACGTTGGATGTTATGATTGTATTGCTATAATGTTACTAGATGTATTTCCCAAGCTACTAAGTTTGTTTGGAGATGAAAATTAGATGCAAAATAGAATTATAAGCACCTCCATTCTGTAATCTTGCCATAATTTTCTCTCTCATCAATGTAGTATCAGTAATTAATGCTCCTAGAAACGTACACTTTCTTTGTTGCTATGGGTTTATCCAAGATCTCAGCTAATCACAGAATTATTGTTGCTGTTATCCTAGTTTTCTTTCAAGTCCCCAGCTGCCTGGTGTGTGATACTCTGTCTTTTCTGCAACTGGCAAGTCAATAGCAAAGCTAATCTGTTTTGATTCATATCATGAGGATGCCACAGGAGTTGGAACAACTTCAGTTGTGCAATTGCTGCGCATTTATGGCTTCTACTCTGGAAAAGGGAAATAGCTGAATGAAGAGGAGATGAGAGAGGCTCTGAGCAATGAGGCAGGGGACTGTCCAGAGCGAGAATCAAGTGGAGATAGCCAAGGTTGGTGTGGAGTAACGTGGCTAAGGGAGCGAATGTGGTGGTGGAGTGATGTGACTGAGCTGTGCAAGCAGGAGGGCTGCATGTTCTGTGCTCACTCAGGTCAGCTGCTTTGTGTCCTTGCAGTGAGAGAGCGGAAAGGACATGGGGAACAAAGGTGATAAGCCATGAGGAATTGCTGCAGGTGCCGGAGTGCCTGACTACAGCTTTTCTGATAGTAGGTAGTGGGATTTTATTCCTTGCCTCCAAGGATGCTGAGGGAAGTAGGCAGTGTCACTGCAGGGTCACTTTGAAAAGTCACGGTAATTCAGGAGAGGTTTCCGTTGGTTGGAAAAAGGCAAATATCATGCATATGTGCAGGAGGGGTGGGAAGAGGGATTGGGCAGTTTTAGAGCAGTCAGCGTAACCTCAGCCTCTGGAGAGGTCGTGGCACACCTTTCCCTGGAAAGCCAGGGCATGTGAAGGCCAAGAAGGTTTGGGGAACAGCCACTGTGAGTTTGACAGGTGCAAATTGTGCCTCACCAGCCTGTTTGCCTTCTGTGATGAGACAGGCTCAGTGAACAAAGAGAGAGCTGCGTGTGTTGTGTACATTGACTTTAGCAAGGCTTTTGACATTGTGTCCCATAGTACTGCTTTACCGGGTTGGTGAGGTATGGGATGGATAAATGGGCTATAAATCAGATGGAAAATTGCTTGGATTCCTGGGCTCAGATGATGGGGATCTGTGGAATAGCCCACCGAGTGACCTGAAGAGGCAGAGAGATCTGAGTTTGTTATCACATAATAATTTAAAGAAAATAAATACTTTGCTCCTTAAGGAATATATTTATTTTGGTGGAAAGAAGAAACCAGGCTGGTTTTAGAAAGTAAGCTAAAATCAAACATTGAAGTTCTAAGAGGTCATACAAATTCTCAGATCTTATAAAAGCCTTAGAATTGAAGTCACTCTTTTATTTGTTGGTTTAAATACTTGTTTATGTCAGTCTCCCTTTACAGTCTGGACAAAACCAACTTATCCAAGTTCCTCACTGTTTCTTTAAGGCACATTTGCCACTGGAACTTTATTTGCTGTGTGCTGGAACTGTTTCCTCCTGTCTCACAGTGATCTTTGGGTGAGTTGGATAATTATTTTGTCTGTTTCCTTTTTCTGCATCTTGAGCAAAGTAGTCCAGTGGAAGATGCAAGCTTTGATGCACATTTTTTCTCTAGTTAGAAATTTATGGTAAAAATATCAGGCGACTCTGACCAAGTCTACTTGAAACACTGTAATTACAGATGATCTAGTTTCACAGCTCACAGACAAAGAAAATGTGTTTGTTTTACTTTATTAGATTTCTTATAATATGTTCACTCAAAAACAAATGTACATATACACACTCTGTCAATACTGCCAACTGCAATTTATTAAGGTTTATAAATTTATTCCACTAGGTCACTTTATTGTTAAACAGACAGTGAATGCAGGATCAATGCTAAAAATGGGAAGCCTACGTTTCCAAGTAAACAATCTCATCTTTCTGCTAAAAGGTTTATAAGGGATGTTTTTGAGGAGATCATAATTAATCACAGACTTAAAACCTGAGCTGTGTTTCTCTTAACGTGGTTGTGTTTTTCTAATATGAAAATAAGGAAAGGAAGGTATTTGGGCATAAGCTGGAGCTTGCACTGCTGCTCGCTCTTCCCTGCCTGCTGCAATGCCCCTCAGTCAGTCACTGTAATCCAGAGCTGATGCTGAGAACGTGGTTGGGGGATATATCTTGTTGCTTTGTGATGAACTCTGAGGCCCTGGGAGAATCTCTTGGTGTTGACAGCCCCTGACAGTAAATGTCACATGAATTCGGAGGGAGCTCAGAGCCTTTTGGTGACTGCTATGAGAAGAGACATAATGACAGAAAACCTGATTGATGAGCAGTGCCACAAGTAGAGGGAGTGCTGTGTGGTGATTGCCTATAATTGAATGGTCCGTGGAAGTTATTTCTGGGTTTCCTTTGAATGGTGACATACACTCCCGAAGTGTTTTCACATGGGAGACCTGCAGATTTTAACCCTTGTACTCGGCAGCTCCCTGTTAACGCCGCATTAACAGACCTTAAAATTTAATGGGCTGTTTTTACTTCGTGCCCCACGCTGAGCTGTATCACAATAATTAAACAAATGTCGACAACCAAAGATGGTCGGTCGTGCAATTACCTCTGGAAATGTTTCGTTGTCAGCTTTTGCCTCCTCTTTTTATTGCTTCCTCCTTGTAGCTCAGCTCTGTGATCTGACAGCACGGAGACGTTGATTATCAAGGTTCTCTCGAATCTGATGATGTGCTTCTATACCACGGGCTTGTCGCAGCCATGTTAAGCACAGCGGTGATGCTCGTGGCATTAAATGGGAATGTGAGCCCTTCTAGAACCCTCACCCAGGAAAGCAGCTGCCCTCGCTGACCAATTAAATTGCCTTCCTTCTCATTAAAACCCTTGTGCAGGCTCTGGTATGTCACAGATCTTTAAAATCTCCATTATAAATTCCACTTTCTTCTGGGTATTTTTAGCTTATACTTGAAGAAATGATTATTGTCTCTTGCACTTAACCATATCAATTTTGGCTCCACAGACATCTCCTCTGGGCCATATTGAAAGACCTGAGCTGATTGGAACTGCTGAATCTGTAGGGAGGATTTCAACAGAGCTCTGAGTACTGGGACATGGGAGGTGTGCAAAGAGTGGGGAGGAAAACTCTAGCCCTCCCCCCTTCCCTTTGGTAAGTCAGGAGCACATCCCTTACAGATTTACTTGGTTGTGCCAATTTAATGTGATTTCTTCTGAGGGCCAGGAACCACTCAAGGAAGGCTGACAGGTTTTATCAACAGAATGGAAAGTGAAGTGATAAGGTGAGAGTTATTGACCTGATAACTAACAAACAGAAAACTTCAGTGTCCCTCAAGCTAAATAT
The DNA here is from genome assembly GCA_028571105.1 of Tragopan temminckii. NCBI lineage: Eukaryota > Metazoa > Chordata > Aves > Galliformes > Phasianidae > Tragopan > Tragopan temminckii. Next base: position 1,282,778 of record JAOWBP010004313.1, on the reverse strand, counting down.
TGCACTCAGCAGGTAACTAAAAGATGGCAACAGCTGTGGTCTTGTCACTGAGTGAGAGTATGTTTTCATGTAGAGGAGCAGGAGGTGAACTGTGAAAACAAACACATTCAGTTTGCTACAGACTATTTCCCTCTATTACTTTTAATGAGAGCTAAACTCCAAAATGCACAATGGGACAATAATATTTTAGATAGAAGGAACTCTTTGTGCAGATCCTAAATTCTAGACACCAGGTTGCAATTAAAATGATTGCTTTCGTATTATTAATAGCTCACCAGTAGTTTAAGGCTGTCAGCAGGTAGGGGACCAATTGGTCCAATTCACTGCACACCTGACTGGAAAGAAGTGCTGTCCTTGAAGGAGCCAAGCTAATAACCCGAACCCACAATGCTCAAATGAGTTTGAAAAATGAGAGAAGCGTAAAAAGGTGAAAGGAGCTGTGTTAAAATGCTATGGAGGCAACCTGGCTGGGTTGCTGTAGTCAGTTAAATGTTAGTAAATGCTGCCTAAGTGTTCTGTGGTGATGGTTTTGTGGTGGTTTTTTTTTTTTTTTTTCTTTTAATTCTAAAGTTGTAGTGTGGGAAGGGCAGATGGGAAAGGAAGCAGAGACCTCTAATGAGTGATGATTTAGAAGTAACAGGCACAGAAAGTACTGCAAGTACAGCAGTCTTTTGTTCCTCCTTTACTCCCCATATGTTTTTTCCTGAAACCGTGCTGGGATTGTCTGAAATCTGTGCCTGAAACCTAGCTGTCGTAATTCTTACACATGCTCTGAAATTCCTGTGACAGAATATGAAGGCTTCAGTAGCTGAACAAAAAGGCAGGTGACAGAGTGCTTGTGCAATGTCCATTTCCCCTTGCTGGCACCTGGCCTGCTCAGTACAATTGGGAAAGACAAATGGCAAGTCATTGCTTCCTATTCAACCTCTGCATGCTAACTTTGTTTTTCACTTGGAAGTGTTTTTGTACTCCTTATCATGTTTGTCATTCTGCCATGTATCATTTCATTCTCCTTTTAGAGATTTTTTTGTTCCTTCTTTTTTATTTTACTTGAGGTGAGGATACCAGAACTGCACTTGATATTTGAGAAGCAGATGCAGCATGAATTCACAGTGACGTAGTCATACTTTTTTTTTGCTAAGAATTCTGTACTTATGATTTTATTTCTTTTTTTGACTGCTATTGAGCAATAAGGTGATGTATTCATAGAACTAACTTTATACTTTCAAGATGTGATTCCTAAATTGTGCAAACTGGTTCAGAGTGCATCGCTCTGTTTGGAAAGTTAGTGTTGCTTTTCTTAGATAGCCAGATTGTAGTTGTCAGCACTGAAATTTCTCTTCCATTTTATTGTGAGTCTGCTCGGTGTCATCATGTCTTTACATTTTTGCAGTAATTATTTTCCTAATGAATTCCATTTTAATCAGAAATCTTCATTTCGCTATTCCACCTTCTTTCCAGATCGTTTTTGAATGCACTGAACACTATGGGCCTTATTATATATCCCCATGGGACTCCACTGATGGTCTTTCTCCTCTGAGAAAACTCATCCTTTAGTCTAATCTTCAATTCTTATATTTAATGAGTTATTTATCTCTGTGAGGTCTTTGCTTGTAGACCACAGCTGATTAGTTTTGAGGAGGGATCGCCTTAAATGTCTGAGGCTTATGGAAGCTTGGGGTGAATTGGAAATACAGGGAAAATTTCTCAGCTGGATCTCTGTTTCTCACGTGCTTTTGATGCCTTCAAAGAATTCCAGCGGATTTAGTAGGCTCAGATTCCTTTTGCAAAAACACTGTTTACTTTTCCTTAATGTGTTGCATTTATTCATGTATTCACTTATTCTCATCTTTATGGAGCTTCCACCAACGTGACCGGTATGGACATTAGACTTAGTGTTCTGTGGTTTCTTGAGTTGCTGCTGGATTTATTTTTAAAATCTGATTTCTTGTTAGTTACCTTTCAGCCCTTTGATAATAGCAGTGATTTTCAGCAAAAGGTTACATACTGTAAGTATTAGCTCAGATGATTCATGTTTAACGTTCTATAAAAACCTTGTATGAATATCACCCACTCCCAGTGATAGATCGTTATGCATTTTGTCTGCTTTGTAATCTACTCTTAACAATGTTTTAAATTAGGGCAGGCCTTCTATGAATCTCTTCCAAATGGCATGGTGGTTTCAGAGTTTCTTGAGATTCTTCAGGTAAATAGTGATTTAAAAAATGTTTTGGATTTTTTGCTATGGCATTATCTTCTCTGAGTATTTCTTTCATACGTACATAGCCCACTGGCTCTTGTAAGCGTCTTGCTCTTGATGTGTTCAAGAAGGATTTATTACAATTTTTTTATTTCTTCAGCAAACTGCTTCTAAACTCTTTCTTCAGTCTACATTATTGTGCTTTTACATTTAGTCTGCCAGAATTTATGTTCTTTTTAGTTTTCCTTTTTCAGACACAACTTCAGCTTTTTGCAGGATACCTTTTAACTTCCAACAGCCTCCCTGATCCTGCTGTTTTATGATGCTAGCTTTTTGTTTTTCTCTCAAGTCTTTTTTGACAGGTTATATGCATTTGCTTTGAGCCTCCAATATAGACTCCTAAAATAGTCTACCTGCCATCTAAAAACATTTTGCCTTTCTGGCTGCCACTCTGAGTGTTTTTTTTTTTCTTCCTTTTTTTTTTTTTTTTTTTAAATATTTATTTTTACAGTTTTTTTTTTTTTTTAAATTTTGAATTCCCCTTCTCTGGAATCAAGCGCAACCGTTGCAATTGCCAGCATTTATTTTATTTTATTTCAGAGTCTGTAATCACAAACTGCATGAAAAGCTTAAGGATTTTGGCCTAGCTCAATGTCTAGGAAGGCTGGAAAGATCAGCCGCTAAGATTTCACCGCTAACTGTGAACAGGAAGGAAGTGGCTGCTGGGGCTGGAGACTGTGGGAATCCCTGCTCTCAAGCAGTGGCTTCTCTCTCCCACCTACAACAAAATAACAGGTAACTGGAAAAAAAGCAGTCTGGGCTGATTTGTCAACACGTCACTGAAGTTTGATATGAGGTTGAGTGTTTTGGAGCAGAGACTGTTTGCACTAGGCTGTGGGAACCAGGGTGAGATATAGCAGAGTCATGCTGACAGTCCACTTCTCAGGTTACCTGACATGGGATGGTGTAACAAGAGGTCTGGAAGGATAGTGTGTGATAATGCCAGAGAAGTGAGAGTTCTGACTACTTTGTAACTTCCTTTTGCACATAACAAATCATGGGTAAGGCCTGACAACCGAAGAAGGAAAACTGCAGGTAGTAGAGGCTGGCTTTCTAGCTGATTCTTTTCGGATCTCTCCAATTGCACGTTGCAGAAAGTAGTAGCTGCTTACTAACAGCTCCAAAGCTTCTCTGGAAGAGGTGGGGGTAAGCAGTCTTTACCAACAGGTGCTGCACTTCAGCATGTGACTAAAGCTTGCTTACTGGTGAAAAGCATTTTCTCGGAGGTTGAAAGGCACCACCAGTCAGATGCTGCAGAATACACTTAAAGCCAGAGTGAGCCATACAACGCCAGTTACTGTGCCACTGCTGACTGGCATTGACTGCTTAGCAACAGTGAGAGTGAAAGGGATACAGATGAATTGACTGTTTTCTGAGCAAGCTGGGTAGGAGCAGAAGTAATTAGCTGCTAGCTGATGAAAAGGCATGCTTAATTATTAGAATAATTGTAGATATAATAGATGAGGAATTATTCAGTAAAAGTAAGAAAACCAATATGTTGCAAAGAAGGTAATCAGAATGGAAGAGAAAATGACAGCAGTGTGAATTCTTGAGAAGGTGATGCAAAGAATTAACATGATAAATCTGAAATCTTTTGGATTTTCTCCCTAACATATCAACTCAGTTTAACAATGGTATAAGGAAGTACAGAGCTAACAAGGTCTGTGGCTTGTATTATTTCTGGTTTAACTGATTGTATGCCAGTGAACTTGAGCTTTATTTTCATATCTCTCAGAACCTGCACAGCTTTATGAGGGTCATCGTTCTCCTTCCAGCAATACTGCAGTGCAACCATTTAATTTGCTAAGTCATGTGGGGAGCTGGTTCTGATCAATATTACTAATTGATTATAACTGTTTGATAAGGCAGCACTGATTTCCCTTGGCACCTGAAGCAAGTAACTGCTACTAAGAAGCAGTCGTGTCATTCAGTTAACTTATTCTGTGCACACTGGAGATAACAGGTTGAATTGCAGTGGCAGACATTAGGAATACATTCTTCATTTGGGATGTGTAATCACTAAAATGGATAATCTGAGAAAAAATTCAGGTAGTTACCTCTTGATGTCAGAATGGGTGTAGGTGTTGCTGGTTCTGTTTTTGTAATAGTGAGTAGACCAGATACTAATGGCAGCACCAGTGGTCTGGTGTCTTCTGTGAGTTTGAATCTGAGAGGCCCAAGATTTATGCTTTTTTTTTCTTTTTCTAAAATTGTCATAGCTATAGATGTGAGTGGAATGGGAGACTTCATCAGCAGCAGCTCTAATTTAGGCTCTGTGAGACTGAAAGCAGTGGTGCCAAATGCTTATAGGCCCTTTTACCCATTGTGCTGGTTAGAAAGGAAAATTAAAATACAAAGATTTTTATGAATTAATATTTGAGCACTAATTATTAAAATGGCTTCTGATTAATGAGTTGCAAGTCAAGTCGGTTTGGCAAATAGCATTTTGATAAGGTATTTGTAAGACAGATAGTCGTAAGATGGTAAGTTGAAGGTATAACACTGTAACCTTAATGATGATGTTAATGCAGAAATGATGTAAATGTGTATGAGCAATGACTGTATGAAGTCACTAGGGTACATCAGGACAAATTGAGTACAGACAAACTGATCAGCATCAGCTAAGCACAGAATCATTGTAGAAGGAAGCTGGAAGAAATCGCAGCAGATTATTACTTAGTCCATCTCCTTTCATAACCGGATCAGACCCGCTTATGGCATTTGTGGCATAAGCAGAAATGGTATTTCTCTTCCGTTTTGTGGCAGACTTTTGTGAGCGACAGGACAGTTCTGCACCTGTCCTGACTGTCCTGATCCTGTCACTACTGTTATTGCCTCTTTCCTCAGTCTTCTCTCTTCTGAGCACTTCCTATTCTCAGCCTTCGGATTCAGGTCATGTTTTCCAGACCTCTAGCCATTGTTATGCTTGCTGCTTGCCCTGTCAGCCCTTCCTGAGGAGCATTATCCAAGACTGGACATGCCTGTGCACTGAGGCATTACTAATATTGAATACAGTAAGAAGACCTGCAAGATGTCTTGTAGGTAATTCTTCTGTTAATGTATCCATGCAGTGCTTTCTCTTTGTTCAAGAGAACGACTCCTGTTCAGCTTTTAAGTTATCACAACCTTCAGGTTTGGTTTTTCTTTTTCTTTTTCTTTTTTTTTTGCAGGCTGCTTTCTGTCCACCTGATGCATGTGCTGTATTTGTGGACTTTGCTCCTGCCCAAGTTAAAATGCTACACTTATTACAATTGAGATGATTCCTGTTTTTATAGACAGCTTGTCCAAGTTGTCAAAAGTTTTTAATACTTCTATCTCTTGTGTATTTGTAGTCACTCTTCAGAGATTTAATCTTGGCAGGTTTAATAAACAATCCATTTCTTCAGCCCAGCTATCAATAAAATATTGAATGGAACCCATGAAAGCTGAATAACCGTTCAATTTCTCCTTTAAATTTCGCAGTGAATCATTAGAAACTGATCTCAGACTGTGGATTCCAACCAAATTTGTGTTGTGTCTTCAACCTGGGCATTCATGCACTCGTGAATGTCATGTGGGAAAGGTTACATGCCTCAATAACACTGAGGTATGTGGCATCTGCTGCTTCTTCCCTATCTGCAAAGTCTTATCTACCAGAGGGGGAAATTAGTCTGAATCAACTTGATTTCTTCATGAGGAGTTAGTGTTGACAAGCCCTCATCTCCTTATTAGTTTCTGTGTGCTTAGAAATAATTCAGCTTATTCTGGTGTTTTTTCTCTTCCTGGAAATTAAATCTTTTGGTGCCTTAGCTATTCTGTTTGACTTGCAGAATATAACTTTTAATGATTCAAGTTGCTTCAACATGTAAGAACTTTAAGGAGAGTTGTGAAGGCAATGATATAGACTTCTTACCAGGATAAAACCTGTGCTAAACAAAAAAGACACAAAAGACACTTTAGAAAATGGTGAAAGGAATATTTTAAAAAAAAAAAAAAAAAAAAAAAAAAATCAGTCTGAGAAATTAAGGAGCAAATTCAGTTTTACATGAATAAGAAATTTCAAGTTAGCTTGGGAGTATTCTGAACATTTTGTCCTACAACTCTGAATAGTCTTGTATAGATACGATCAGAGTCATATAAAAGAAGAAGTTGGGAAACCTTAAATTTAGCTGCTGTGACTTTTTTCCCTGTAATAGATTGGTAGTGAAGATCTAAGAAAATAGAAATAGAGATTAGAATAAATTTCATAACCTTTTAACCCAGAAAGCCTGGATCTCTTCAGCAAAGTGTTTTCTGAACTCTAATATATGCTCAGTATTGACACGGGCTTATTCACAGAACAGAATGACCTTTGCACAGCTCATTGTAAGTGCATGTGTGATGAGTTCTCCTATCTCCTGTTCAAAACAGCCACCTGACAGTTAAGTTTGATCTCACCAAAGCAAAGTATTAGGCTTTGTCTCAAAGCACTTCTGCTGGGGCACTTGGTACTGTGTGTACAAGAGGTGTATGTATATTTATATGAATGCTCTCGTATATCAGTCAAACGATGAACATGCATTGCATCAGTATGAACCCTTTTCTGGATTTCAGAAACTTGAGTTTTGCCTGAATTCAGTATTCTAAAGGGCAAAAAAACCATGCCTCAACAAACTCTTAATCATGCATTAACAAGCCTTGTGGTCAGTACCTCTTTTCTGTGCATTTTGTTGTGTAGAATTATCATAGCTGTGCCTTGCAGTGTTTGGAAGATGTAACCTACTGTCAGTGGAGGGAAATGCAAAGTATCCTCTGAGTCCCAAAATATAGGCAGATGCATTCCATTTTGAGAGCAGGAATTTTGAAGGGTGTGCGGGGGACCTGTTAGGATGCTTTACTACTTCGTCCCTTTTTTTACTATCTTCTTCAGCCTAGGTCCCCTTCTCCTTCCTGGCTCTTATAGCTTGAGGAGCTGCGAAGTACTGTAGAAATCACTGATGTGTGAAAAGTGTTCTGTCATTCTGGCATCCTTTGTTTTTTTGTGTGCCCTCCACATGCAGGCGCTCACCGTGAGCCTGGAAACGTTCTTGGTGATGGAGCTGAGACGCATGAATTTACCGAGGGCAGGAGTGAAAGGCAATTCAGTGCAGATTTTGTAACAGAGAGGTGAGTCATTTCTTAATAGTGAGGACTTTTGAATATTACCTCTAGGTGACTTCTATTACAAGGCAGCAGTTAACATATTGCTGTGAATTGGCTTGGAAAAAAGATTAAATTGCAAAAGTACACGAATTTTAAATAGAAATAATAATGACAATAAAATTGGTTGAAAGAACAGAGCTACAGTAACAAGGTAACATTTTAAAAATAAATGGGTAGCTAGGAAAGGTTGTAGAGAGACATGCTGCTTGGAGATCACAGAGGCACCTAGGTTTGACAGTTTCTGTGACTGCATGAAGCAGAGACACGCAGCCAACCCCCGCTCTCTCCTGGTGTATTATACTGCACAGCAATCAGGCTTAGTAACACATTGCTGAGAGAGACTCCCACTAGTTAGTATTCATTATAGATGGCATTTTTCAGATTGCAGCGCAGCAGTGTAAACAAGTGATGCTGGAGGAAGGGTGGAGAACAGCATTTCTCCAAGCTGTGATTTATTTCCTGTTGATATTTACTTGACTACACAAACCTTTGGTATCACCAGTTTTAGGAAGGGAAAGTAACTCTCAAACCAGCATTTTCCAGCATTCTTGTAGGAGAGCAACATGGCAGGAGGTAAAACACAGTTCCAGCAGTAGGACATCCGTGTGGCTTCCTTGTGAGGCTGAAACATCTGGTAGACCTCACTGTGTGAGTTATTGTATGTCTGCAAGGACTGCCTGGGTGCTGCCAGCTGCCTGCTCTGCATTCCCATTTACACTGCACTTTGTACATCTTATCTGCACAAGTAGGGAGCCTGTCTCTGCAGATGGGTGCTGTTGTGCTGGGACACCCTCAGCTGTGAGCAGAAAGCTACCCAGACACACTGGTATCCTGAGAAGGACCAGAATCCTAAAGGTGCTGAGTTTGACCAGCTGCTAACATGCCCAAGCCCGGCTTAGCTCTTTGGGTCACCAGCCAATGCTGTTACCCCTGCATGCTTGCCCTGGTTTGCAGAGAGTGGGGGTGTGTGGCTCACAGTGCATCCCATAGAGGCTGGCCCAATGCTAGCTGTTTTGTTTTTGTTCTTGGGTTGGTGGTTTTTTTGATGTTGTTTTGTGAGACCAGTTTTTTTTTCCACATGAGCCTGCTATCAGCCGCTCAGAAAACAAAACAGTTTAGCCATGACATATAAATCATTAATTCCTGTAAGCCACAAGGGTGCAGTGTGGTGGCAGTGCTCTCCATCCTTTCCTTTCCAGCTGGGAGTGTTCTCTTTCCTCCAAAGCCTGCTTGCTTTTGAAATACCTGGGTTCATACCTATCTTTTTTTTCTTTTTTTCCTGAGGTGTTAATGACAGATTGTCTTAAGGGTATTTGATTCCCCCCATAACTACTTCACAGTAATAACTAACTTATGAATGGGACCTATTCAAAAATGCAGGAGCTTCTTAAAAGGAAATTAAAAGCAGCGGATATAAGCATGCAGAAGATGAGAAACTAGATGAAAACACCCTATCCGAAGCTCAGAGCAATATATCACAAAGTGGAATGATTCTGCAGGGGACAGAAAAGGCAATATTCCAACTGCCGAGTGGAAGTCAGTATTCAAAGTCTGGGAGTTCTGAGCAAATAAAGAAACTATTTAAAAAGAAATACAAAACAAGAGCAATCCAAAACAAACAAACAAGCAAAACCTACAAAAACAAAACAAAAAAACCCACTGAAACAACCCACCAACAAAAATCATAAACTGTCAAGCTAAACTTGTAGGGCAGGCAAGGGAAACTGTTAAGAAAAGACTTGGTAAAAGAATAATAAAAACTGCTGGTAGAAATATTTAAAATGGTCACAATCAGCTATTTTTCCAGAGATTTGTGAATTACTGTAAGAGAGGAAAAGCAGTGAAAGGCATACAAAGCTTTGTTGATGTTTGCTGTGGTTAAGGTTGGTTATTCTCCCTTGAGAGCCAAACTTATGGGGACAAATGTAAGGAACTGTCTCAAATTAAGTGACATTAAAATGCATTTTAGGACTAATTGATAAGATGAAGAGTCAAAAAGTGCCAAGACCATATGGTATTCACTCAAGAGCTCTGAAGGAAAACAAATATGCAATTATAGAGCTACTATAGTTTGTAACCCGTCACTTAAATCAGTCTCCCTGCAGGAGGCATGGAAGATGGTTAATGTGACAACAATTGCTGAGAAGGTCCCCAGGAGTGAAATGGAGAACTGCAGACCGTCACATTGGAGTCTGCACTGAGCAAGTGAGTGGAAATTATAAGAATAAAATGCATAAATGGATAAAATCTTGTCTGTTAGGGAACATTTTTCCAGGGAGAAACCACATTTCACAAATCCACTGTGGAATCCAGTGAAAGACTACTGAAGATGCAGGTAATCTAGTTACAGCAAGTTAAGAAATGCTCTAGTGGGTCAGACTGACAGTCATTTGCCTGGACTGTCCACCTCTTGTATCTACAGCCACAATTTTATAAGCCTTACTCATATCCCCCTTGTTGCCTCCTCTCCAAACTTCAGAAGCCCTCTTAGCGTCTCTTCCAAAGCAAGAACTTGAAATCAATTTGGCTTATGGTTCTTCACAAAACTTGTAATTAAGCTGCAAAATCTTAGCTGTGGGATATTATGGGTGCTCAAAGTTTGCTTGTGTTCTGGGGTTATTAGAAAAGTTAATGGAGAGAAATGAAATTATGGCATAACCTGTTAGATAGTAAACCCAAAGACAGTGGTTCAAAAAGTCCAAAGGCATGCTGGGAAACAGAATAATGTTTCAAGAAAGCATCACTGTATTCTGGCTATGTTCTTAAGCTCATTCCCCAGACATTTGTATGTAAAAGCGGGTGCTGCAGTAGGGGAACCTTCGATCTGACCCAGTGCAGGCTTTCTTGTGCTTTGTTATGTTCTGTCAAAAGAAAATGAAACGTAGCTGTGAATGTAAACACTTCTGATGGTAACAGTAAGCACTGAACTCATCTCCCCCACTATACAAGCAGGCGATGAATTTTTATTTGAATGCTAATGAAGATCTCACCAAGATGCTGCTAGGTCTCATCTAGCAATATAAAGAGAAAAGCTTACATGGTGGAAATGAACAAAGGACCCTTATAAAAGGATGAAAATGTGTTGCAAATATTGATGTCGTTAACCACTCACAGGTCAAAAACATACTTGAAGCTACTGATGTAATTTGAAGTAGGTAACCAAATATAAAGATGAGTGTTTTCTTACAATTAATCTATGTTTTACTCTAAAAGAAAAAACTGATATTTCTTATGTTCCTTTAACTTCAAACAGTCCGGGGTTTAAGTCAAAAAGCAGATCTTTCTGCAGTAATATAGTATATACTAGATTTCTTTTAGTTTTTGGATCAGAGCTGAGGCAAGCTTCTTTTACAAATTTGTGCTGCAGTCTACTAAAAGAGCTGTTCCCTGCCAGGAGAATATTACATACAGTACTGAGAAAAATGAACAGAGTCAGCTTGTTTGAGAGCTAACTGATGCTTACTCACAACACTGATAAGCCTGACATTTACTGAGAAGTGCCACAATTCTCATTCCAATGAAAATTCCCGAGAGGATATTTTTTTTCAGTTGTACTTCACATTCTATTGACTCAGGATAAGCTGGAATTTTCTGAAGTATGTTACTCAAAAAAAAAAAAAAAAGTGGAACCCAACTCCTCCGCTTGAATTACACACAGATGTACTAGCTGTCCTTGGCACGTTTGTTAATGATTGTGGTATGTTTAATGATGCTCTACAAGTTGTCTGTGCCTTATGTGCCATATTTCATTCCTGTAGTGTATTAAAAGCACTTGCACAAGAGTTCTTGGTGCCTTGATTGCAATTATAAAAATTATACTTGGAATACTGTCACTTAACACCGCTACATAAAAGCTAAATCTTGTAGTGAAATACCTGTTTGTAATATTAGGCAGTGTTCTGGCTCTTTTTCTAATCTCTGCATGCCGGTTTGTGGTTTGACTTTATGTAGCACCCAAAATATCTGGCCATATAGAACTCTTCTGAAATAGGCCTTGCCTGAGAAAGGCTGTCAAAAGGTTTTTGAATATTCAAGTAGATTATGTCAAGCAGTTCCCTTTTGATCATTATTATACAGATATGTTTGAATAATTCTAAAATATTAGTGATGCAAAATGTTCATTACGGACGTTGTGATAATTAGCTCCTACAATATCGTGTTTCTTATCTAGGAATTCCATTATTCTGCTTTTAATTATCATTTTTCCCAATTTTCAATGTGCAGAGCAATTTCTCTGGCTCATCTACTACTCTTTTAATATAGAGAGGTAACCCAAATAGCAGCTAGGAATTTTCTGACAAAATTGTTTGGTTTCTTTTTTTTTTAAGGAAAAAGATATTCTTATTTATCAAAACTTGAACTTTTCACAGGAACATATGTTCCAGATGTCAAGAGTTGCAAAATCCATCACTTCAGGTGGTAGTTTGCTCCCAAATTTAATCATCACTACTGTTAAAAAATGTGTGTTTCATTTCTGGTTTGAATCACTTCCATTTTTCAGCCCTTAGTCTTTCCTATGTCTCTGCTAGATTAAAAAGTGCTGGTTGATATTTTCCCCTTGTGAAGGTAGTTATCGAATCACCCCACAATTGAGCTGTTTAAGTTTCTCAGTTACACGTTCTTCTCATATACTTCTTATGGCTCTTTCCTGCCCCCAATCTAATCTTTCAACAGCTTTAAATGTGAATATCAGAATTAGATATACTAGTAGTTTCAGCGGTGCTGTACCCAGAGGTTGAACTGATTCCTCATTTCTGATGACTTCTCCCATTTCATCTTGCTTTTACCCTGAGTGTTGGTGGTTAGCTCCTTGTCCGTTAAGACCTCCTAAGTCATAACCATTGCACCTCAAGACACAATTTTCTGTTCTGTAAGAGCCACCTGTATTCTCTGTTGGTCCACTGACTACCTCTTCTTGAAAATACTCCTTTCGTATCTTGCATAATATTTAAGCAGAGAGCAGCCTGTCTTCCTGAATGTTCAGGATCTAATAGTTCTAAAAAGCAGTCATACTGTGTTTCTGTAAATTGGTTCTCCAGCCTTTTATTCCTTTGTGCCATTATCTCGATTTATTTATGAATAATAGAGGTCCCCATGTTTAGTATTTCACCTCTCAGCATTAAACACTTACTCTTATTTTGCTGGTGACTGATGAGATAACTCCACTCATATGCTAACATTGTTACAGCTCAGCCAGTACAGCCAGAATACTCTTTTCCAGTACAGATTTTAGTCTAACTAAATTCCTTTACATGCTTTAAAAAAAAATAAAAATTATTTCACTCTTATGACCTATATTCTCTTTTCTATTGCTTGTGACTGTGTACTATGGTACACCATCAGCTTTGTCATTGCATTTTACTTTTTTTGCTGTGTCAAGATCTGATTTTGTTATCTGGGTTAATCTAGCTTTTTAAAAATTACTTTTGCTTTATATATGCACACTTAAAGTTCTTAGAGGGGGCACCTTTGTTTAACTTCTTAGTCTAATGTCGTCTTGATATAATGCAATTTCACCTATAAATTGTTTTCATCTCTGTGCTGAGCTTTTTCTCTGAACTAGCTGGATACACAGAGCATTTTTATTTTACCAACTCTTAGCAATGTTTGCTTTAGCTCATGACAGATTTCCCCCAGCTCCCACTTAATTAAACACATCATATACGTTTTCCTTGTGAAAAGTCTGATTTCACTTTTGACTTTTGATGGAGACCGTCACCTCTGGATAGCATCTTCTTCTCCTCTGCCTAATTGGAGTTGTGTGTGTAACTGGAAGGGTTTTGGAGAAACTGTCAACAGTACCCTAGGGCTAAATCTTCTAGCCAGTAGTTTGACTTTGCCTTCCAGGATCCTTCACTTACATTTCCCTTTAAAATTTGTGACATGTATTAGGACCTCATTCTCCTCCCTAGCACTTTCTAGCATCCACATAGGTGTCTCATAAAAGACCCCTTCATGTTCTGCCTACAAGTCTGCAAATCTCTGTCATCACATCTACAGCTACTGTTGCTCCTGGTATTTAAATTCCCTTCAGCACAGTAGACCAAAAGTTCTTAACTATGAATGTATTTTGAGATACAGCCTTCCCGGAGCTGTCAGCTTGCTTTTCCTCAGCTGGGAGGCAGCTTCTTGCTATGCTGTGCTCTTCTAAACTGCCCATTGTGAGAGGAGCTTGAGCTTCCTCAAAGGGCAACTAATCTGGGCTTGGCCCTACTCCCATATGTCCTTTTATATTGTTTTTGTGCCTTGTATTTGTTCTATCTTTGCTCTTCCAGATCAGACGCTCAGGCCTCAAACTGCTCTGGGTGAAGACAGTAGCTGAAGCAATTACTGAAGCATTAGTGACTGTCCTGGAAGTTCTTGGAAGGGCAGGTGAGATCACTGAGCACTATACAAGGGCAAACAGTTAACTTCTGAAAAAATAGAAATCAGGGAATGAGAAACCACTCTTCACAGAAATTAGTCTTAAAAAAACCCAACATGATCAATTTAAGGCAACTAAAAGTTTTAAAAAAAAAAAAAAAAAAAAGGAAGAAAAACAACACCATAGATTTACCAAGAATAAATCATGCGATCTCACTGTAATTTCCTTCTTTGAGAAAATAATGTCTAGTAGATGAAGAGGAGGCAGCAGATGGGACATATTTTGCTTTAGGAAAGCTTTTGAAACTGTTCCACATTATTCCCTCGGAAGCAGACTAAAGAAATATGGTCTATATCAGTGTGCCCAGTATTTCTGGCTGGGTGAGACACTTACCTTCTTTCTGTATAAGGGAGAGACCATATGTTGCAGCCCTTCTTCTAACACATAAGTGTATTGTGAAAGCATAGAAAAGCCAGTGCTTCCTGGGGCAATAAGATTTATGGCATATGTGCCGATAGATCCACATACTGCCATGATCAGAGGCCATAAGTGGACTTCCAGTGTACTCGAAATAGTCCATCTAGTGGGCAGCTCTCCTTTCTGCAGACTCTGATCTGGATTCAGAAAGGAGTAAGGGAAATCATGGCCAAGTTAATTGTCCTGGCAGGCTGGACACAGTTCACAGCTTCAGGTTCATCATTTAGAAGGTATGTGATGTGAGGTCATGTGGGTGGCAATGGTGCGCTGTCAGACTGAGAAGTTACTTTGACTGATGCCTGGCTAGGGTGTGTCCTGGGCCCAGTTCTATTCAGTATGTTAATTAATGGCTTATATGGTTTAACAAAGAACTCAGTCACAAACTTTGTGTACACCCCAAGATGCACTTTGAAGGTCAGGGTCAAACTTTCAATGAATTTGAGAAACTGGAGAATGTGATCCAGAGATTAAGAATATGAAATAAAAAGAGGCAACTTGTATGTGCCAAAAGAGCAAATAAATATCCAAATATAAAAAGGAGACAACTGATTGAGGCTGAAGCATGTCATGGCAAGATATAAGAATTAGAGAAAATCAGAAGTTAAACAGGAGTGAGTGATCATGCAAGTCTCATCCTGGGAGGAAGTTTCCTTTTCTGAAGTGCTGTTGAGGCCTTTTTTGGATCTCTGTATCCACATTTAGTGTTAGAGAGAATAGTTGTTGTGAATCATGTGGATACCAATGACAGAGGAATGAGTGGGAAAGAAATTGTGAAAGTGGAACATGGTGTTATAAATTGTCCCAGTACCAGACAAGCAGATTTTCAGTTGTTGGTGAGGTAGCTTTTACAAGAGAGATAAGCTATATAAATCAATGTGAAACTAGATTGCAAGGTTTTAACATTCCGACACAATGAGATATTTTTATAGTTGAGATTTGTGGAAACTCACCAACTAAGCTGCGAAACATGGTTCAAGATGGCAGCTCCTCTTCAAGAGAAATAAGCAAATTCTTGTGATTTAGAAAAATGCAAAGAACTAAAATCAATAATATTGAGTAAGGAAATTGCAAAGAATTGTCTCAGCAATTAAAGTTCAGGCTAAGCAGACCCTGTGAAGAATGGGCATCTAGATCAATAAAAAATATAGAAATACAAATGCTGCAAGTCTGAAGCCTAAAAGGGGTGAACAAGAATGTCTGATTTTAAAGGAAGTTATTGATATAATAAATGCCTCAGAAACTTGGCAGAAAGGTGGAAAGCCTGAATATGGAACAAATAATGGAGGAAGAATGGAAAGGGGCACATTAGTGGTGAAGCAGTGGAGGGTATGAGGAATTGTCCCTAAATGAAGTTTCAGTAGAGGACAGTTTGGAACAAATCAATAAAACGAACAGTAAGAAGGCAGCAAGATAAGGTGATACTCAATCAAGAGTTCTGAAAGACCTCAAACACTAGATTAAGAGAAAGCTAAATGTAGCATGAAAAGTGTCATTTAAGTTGACCACACTGCAAGAAGAATGGGAAGTGGCAAATGTGTCTTCAGCCTTGAGGAAAAAGGACTCCAGGACTAATGTGAAAAACCATAGATCAGGAGATCTCACTTCCAAACTGAATAAGTGGGTAAAAACTGCAATAATATAGAAGAGAACCAGTAGACGGTTTCATAAATGTGATTTATTTGGAAAAAGTCATTACAGTTCTTGCAGAAGGAGACCACATCTCATAAATCTATTTGAACTCTTTGAAGATGTCAACACGCTTGTAGGTAAGGCTGATCTAGTTGATATAGTGTGTAAGAACTCCCAAACAAATGTCAATAAGTCTTCCTGCAAAGGCTCTTAAAGTAGTTATGCTGAGATAAAAAAAAAAAAAAGGTGTCCTCTTGTAGGTAAATAAGACAGAAAAAATAGGACAAAAACTGGGAGAAAACATCAATGTTCCTACTGAAAGGATCATTATGATTTGGTCGCACAACTATTAAGTGTTAGGACCTGTGCTTTTCAATAATGTGTTGGCGAGGTTTGTGGATGATGCAAAATTAACTGAGAGAGTCAAATCTAACCCTGCGAAGAGAGGCAGGTGGTTCTCATGATAGTGAGTGACTGTGTCAGAAATGGCATGTGAAAATCAATGCTAATAAATGCAAAGTAGTTTCTCTGGGAATATACATATTCAATCATGTATTATACTTATTCAGTTATGGATTGAACATTAAGTTACTATCACTCAGAAATAGAGTGACTGTAGGATAGCACTCTGAAAGCACTGATGTAATGACCAGCAGCAATCAAAAATTCAAACTGAATGACAGAAAATTTTGAAAGAGAAAAAAGGAGAAGAAAAACATGATTATAAGATTATGTCACTATATAAATGTTTGACAAACCCACATATTGATTAATATGTGCACTTCTGTTCATCCTGTCTCATAAAAGACAGAACTAAAAATGATGGGTGGGAGTTATTTAGCTCAGAGATCTAGACACCTAAATTTAGGCTTCTATCTGTAGGTGTCAATCTGGGAGGTAGATACCTTAACTCCACCACTGA
Organism: Tragopan temminckii; assembly: GCA_028571105.1. Classification (NCBI taxonomy): domain Eukaryota; kingdom Metazoa; phylum Chordata; class Aves; order Galliformes; family Phasianidae; genus Tragopan; species Tragopan temminckii. The sequence continues at coordinate 1,265,966 of JAOWBP010004313.1, read as the reverse complement.
ATCGAAGTGTTTTAATCTGAATTCCACCCACAGAGAGTTTATGAGAAAGGCAGAATGGTTTTCAAATCAGGACAGAGAAAATAGTTAGACACGGGACAGAGATGTTGAAACTTCCTACCTAGCTAGGAAATAACGAAGAAGGGATAGCTATTATTTTTCAGAATAGAAGTAAAGGATATCCCACAAAATTATTAGGCATCAGGTCTAAAACAAAAAGTCATACATTCTCATATAACATATTATTAAATTGTAGAACTTATCGCCAGAGGCTGTTGTGTAGGTCAAAAAGTATAAATTAATTAAAAACTTCTGGAAGGCTGATGGGAAGACAATGTCCTGCCAAACGGAATTACGAAGGCTCAGTCAACTGTCAAAAGCGATAGAGGCCCTGACCTTCCTATTGCAGGTAGAGGTAAATGGGAAGGACACTTAGGAGGCAAAATAGGACAATAAGGGCACTTCCTAGGCCAGAACAGAGAGTGAGAGAATGGTCTGCACACTATCAGCATCTCTTCCTGAGGTCACTGAACGCCATGAAGAGGCATCCACGGTTTGGATATCAGGAACAGAAAGTATGGTACGCCCCAGCCTAGGCTTTGAGGGAAGGAGGGAAAAAGGAAGGTTCTGCTTGAAATCCAGTATAGGAGTTTTAAATATTAAGGTAGACTAATGATAGTTATAGAACTAGCCACTAGTTATGTCCAGAACATGGGAACAAGAAGCAGTGTTCATAGTTCATTGTCTTCAGCACCTCACAGTTGGCTGAATGAAGGAAATACTACAAGCCACCAGCAGTACTTCTCAGGGCTTGCAGCTAATTACTCCTACCTGGGGCTCAAGATTTAAGTACTGGAATTCAGGTATTGTTTCTGCTCTTTACTAGAGCAATGCTCCTGTGGTGTTTGAAGACTAGAATTGCTAACAACCACATTCAGCTGAGCTTATCTTGCTCATTCCAGACTCCTTGGGTTTTTCATTCATCACTGAAGTTGCAGATGAGATCCCAAATGCAGTCAATAACGAATGAATGTGGTCAGGTTGATTGGATGTCTCAGAGGAGTAACCAACAAGATATGCAGGACTGTGGAGAGTAAAGCTGGAGAACATCTCCAGCTTTCTGATATGGGGAAGCAAAACCTAGGCTGTACTAAAATATGAGCATAGCTACTACAGTAGATAAGTTTAGTTTAGAATAAAGCTGTGTGGTGTGCTTCCAAACATTCCTCTTTCAATCCTGCTTTCATTTTCCAATTTGTTTGGATATAATTTCATCGTTTTGTGCTGCAGGAGAAGAAAACACCTTGTTTCCATTTTGAGTTGCTTGGCTGGCTGTCCCCAGGGTATTTCCACCTGGCTCTTAAATGAGTGCAGGTATTTTCTGGTGTGCTTAGGCACTTATGAACTTGGTTCCACAGAGCTCAGAAGTCCTCTGGAAAACAGTATTGCCCATCTACAGTGTGAACTTGGAGAATAGAGACTTAATTAGATTGGTAGCACTACTAAGCAAAATTGGAATCTAATGCAGCTGTCTTTAAAATACACTTCATAAGAAGCCTACAATAAAATGGGAATTGGAAACCCTTAAAAGGGGCTAAATTTGATGGTGACTTTTGTATCCTTTGGTGTAAAGCACACTAAGCTGCAATGTGGTAAAATCAATTAGTAATCTAAGGATCTTTTAAAAGTCATTTACTCAACATGAAGCTTTCTGTAAGAACATGCAAGATTTGGTAGGAGTTGCTGATGGTGATTCAGAATGCAGCATCCTCTCTGAAGGGCTGGAGCCTTGTGTCCACAAGCCTGGTAAAAGAGCACTTGAGCCTCCCACTCCAGCATGAAATTCCTGCTTTATTGCATACCCCTAACAAAGACCATGATTACAAGTGCACTGCTTCCAGTGCCAGTGTGTGATGTAAGGAGTTCCTTCCCTCTTCTGTCCCAATACCGATGTACTGTCTCAACTGTGGGGCTGTCACGGGAGCTTCTTATGCTGGCACAGCCTCTGAAAGGAAAAGATTTGTAATTACATGCAAAAAAGAGAGTGCTCTGAGTAATCTGTGAGCTTCGGTATGCATATGTATGTTCCTCCGTCTCTGGATAGGGATGATCAGCTTTACATGAGCACTTGTCACCAGGGCAGGACTTTGAGCTTACTGCCTGATACGCTGTTTGAATGCTGTGACCGCAGGACTGTTCATAACATTTCTTGTTTATTTTTTTTTTCTTGACCTAGAAAATATTTACTCATTTTTTACAAATCAGAACTGCTATCCCTAGGAAAAAAAAAAATTAATAAGGTATTTCAGTGCCTGTCAGAGTGTTGCAAATGGAAATCAGGGTCAAAACAGTATCATGGTTCTGGACTTAATTAGATAGGCTGCTTTTCTGGGGCAAGTTGTTGTAAGGAGTTGGGCACCGGGGAATTTTTTGCATTGAGTTAGGAGGAAAGCAGCTTTAACATTTCTTCCCCCGTTTCCTAGAAAATGAGTTTTCTACATGGCTTTGGATTGTTCAGCCAAATGTCTCTGTTTTTTCACGATATGTTTCACAACATATTTGTTACGTCCATACATAGAATGTTAGAATTAATCAAAACTGAAACATTTCTAGAGAAAGCCATTTCACGTCTATCTCTGTCATGAGACTGGCTGCACTGATAGGGATTAGAGGTTGTTACACTAATGACTTAGATTTTTGTCTCATTGCCAGAACCGTTTCCCAATTTAGAACCTTTTCTTCTGATTAATATTTGTATTCCTCCCACAATTCCTCTTCTTATAGGAATTCGTACTGGGAATTATTCCAGACCTACATAATGTCTCTGAAATCTTTTTATCCCTCTGTTTGCTGATCAGTGGAAAGGATTTTAATGCCAGGTTAGGTAATCGAGATAAATCCTAACTTCATCTAACTTTATCCCTCGACTATGTCTTGGATATTCTAGAAACATTTTTTGTGATCCATAAATAAATTCACATAGGATTTTGATTAATCTTTTTTTGCTCTTATTTTTCCAGCGAAGCCTCATTACATTAAACGGGAGATCAAACAGAGTGAATTACAGCTTCCACTATTCGACTTGCACTAGTTTGTTCAGTGCCACACCTTTTTTTGTGCACGTTGAAAACATCAGTAAGCTCCAAAGAGAACCTTTTGTGCACAGCTGGACACGTGCAATATATTTTAGTACCATCCTGAGGCAGGGATGGTTTCTCCCTAATAATGCCTTCTAGCCCCATTCAGTTATTTGAGTGAGCTTACATAGCAGTGCGGAGTATACGCTGATATAGTTCACTTCTCAGTGCCCCTCATTATAAAGTAGATGAAGCTAACCAAGCCTGTTCTCTTGTGGGTGCTTGGAGCCAGCAAAGACGCAAAGATGCTGCTGCAGGCTGGGAGAGGTGGGGCTCCTGGCTCTGAGAGCTGCATCACAGCACTGCAGTCTTGTGGGCTGGTTCCCTCTGCTTCTGTGTGCGCCCGTGTTGGACATCTCATGGCCATGAGCCAGCTGCTTCGCATGCACCTAAGGAAAAGCTTCACCAAAAAATACATGTCCCATTTGGAAAGCTATCTGACCTCATGTGCAGGCAGTAACAGGAAGCTGGGCTTGAAATGGTATCTCTTTAGCCATTTTCTTCTGACGCTGTTAGTCTGAAACCTCCAGAAGTCAAAGTTTCCTTCCCAAGAAGAAAACTTTGGTTTGTGTGACTGCCAAGTGACAACTCGGCACCTTGGAGCCAGTGGGTTAAATGAGCCCAGGGATGGTGGTGGCTTCAGTTTGTTAGGAGAACTGGACTGCGCGTTACCCCTGACAGTCCTAGCAATAGATGGAATGGAAAAAACCCTCCCTTGCTCTGACCCAGAGTTGCTCTTTTCTCTGATGGTTCATTGATTCCCTTTGCTTCCCTTCTCATTTAACAGATTTTATAAGTTGGGCATTTACAGATCTGCTGCTATTAACATTCAGTGTTAGTGGACCCGGGAGCTTCTCTGCCAACTATTGCAGAGCTTCTGAGCCTGCTGATTTAAAAATGTTCATTGCTGATAGATTCTAACATCTTTCTCAGTTACTAATAGACTGGAAAGTATTTCATCATCTTCAAGCAATGAAAGCAAATCATCCTTCTTTCCAAATACTGAATAAAAGTCTGTTTGAACACTTCTGCATTTTCTGCATAATCCTTCACAATTCTACTGCCTGCACTGAGCAGTGACCCTGTGCTGTTGCTAGGGTTTCTTTTGCAAACACAACTTTCTTGTACTAAGCTCTGTCAGCCATGGATTTTATTCTGAGGTTTCATTGTTTTGTGCTTCTGTTCATGTAGGTCAAGAGTTTTCCTGGCTATTGATTTACAACAAGTTATATGCAGTACTAGTGTTTGACATTTCTGTATTTGTTTTTGTTTGCTGATATCACTAACAAACGTTAACCACGCGAATCAATTGTTTTAAGTTTACATGCTGAGTGTCTGACAGTCTATTAATTTTTGCTTTTTTTTTTTAAGTGCCAGGTAAAATGCCCAAAGAGCCAGGAATAATATACCATTTCCCCAGTGTTCACATACATATGTATATCTTTGTGATATATATTTAATACTGTATACATATAAATATATGTATATATAACCTCCCCAATAGCAATCCCATATAGTACACTTTTGACAAGCTGGAGTCTTTTAATATTTGAAGTAAGGGCTTGCAGTATAGCAAAGGAATGACCCTGGTGAGAGATGTGCATTTTCTTTTTTCCCTTTGAAATCTGACATGTCACGAGTCTCATTGTGTTAGTCTACGTGTGTTCTGCTGAGACTTGCCAGTGTTGAGCGATGTATTCCACAGAGACCTTGTCCAACAACAAACACCATCCTGGCTTCAGGCAGGAGCAGAATTTTACCTGCAATGCACAGCAGAGGAGCCAGTGCTGGCTGGCAGAACTCAGAAGCAGTGCAGATAGGAGAACGTAGAAAGTATGGAGAAATAGTTGTGGACCAGGGAGAGAAGCAAAAATATCTGGACACGCACAGGTGGGGACAGGGAAAGTCTGTAGGGTAGGGGTAGAAAGAACAGTTCTGGTTCCTGTGTGTTCCCTGTTAAGAATGTGGAACAGAGTTCGGCACTGCACAGTGCCTCTCATGCAGATGAGAGCAGCAAATACATGAAACCATCAGCACAGCATGTGTGTTCAGACTCAGTCTTCTTTATAAAGGTCTTTATAAAGGAGGACAGCATCTTACTGTTACCAAGAATCTCATTATTTGAAGGTATGAAGACCCAGAGGAGGATTAGGATAGCAGAACAGCATCTCTTTGGCCATGGTACCTTGGGAAGAGCTCTGTCCGGGCAGTGCTACCTGTGCTGCTTATGTCTGGAGAGGCATCCTGGTACAGCTTCAGGAGAGCAGGAGGTACAGCAGCCAGTAGAATAGAACTGTGGGAAATCTGCCCCCCTCTTTCACATGCTGTTTGTGCTCTGCAGACGCTTATATCCTCTGTGCTGCATCACCATATGTTGGAGATCCTCGTTCCTTCATCAGAGCTGCTCTTCTGTTCACTCTGGCCTCCTTGCACCACTCTGCTGGTGCAAGGAAATGCACAGAGTATGTATAAATAGAAATGCATGCAGCTCATTGTACATGGACTAACAGCCCCCCTGCCGT
>JAOWBP010004313.1:1229223-1260210 GCA_028571105.1 Tragopan temminckii | reverse complement strand
GCAAGGAAATGCACAGAGTATGTATAAATAGAAATGCATGCAGCTCATTGTACATGGACTAACAGCCCCCCTGCCGTAGTGCTGTATTCTCTCTTTCTGCTCACGTGTGTTTGTTTTGGGCTGTACATTTCTGCAACCACAAGCTATCAATTAGAAATCCAGCAAATTATCCAGGCTGGGAATATGTATTTATCTTACGCTGTAGGTTTTTTCTATAGCACCCCCAACAGGTGACAAGGTGGTAGCATGATAGCAGGGTATGCTGCCCTTGGATTTGGCTGTGTAGATATTTTTTGTGTGTTCTTTATACCTTAGAGCCCAGTGGCTCTCTTTTCTCATAACTACCGTTACAGCACTTTCAATCTGAGGGGCTTTCCTGTGCTGAACCTTTGTCTTGCACTCTCACCACTGTGTCTCTTCATTTTCATTAGTAGCAGATGGAGCGTGAGTCCCAGTTCTTCCTTTCCATCCTTGCTGCCAAGAGATCTCTGGTGCCTAGGCATATTTTGTAGATACTTAATCTTCTGCTAGTTTTCGTCCAGTGATTTTGATTAATTTTATCCATGTACATAAAATTATTTTGTGAGTGACACTTTTCATTTAAGAATTCTGTTGAAAGCTAGGTTTACTAACCTGATTCCAGTGAAAACATTTAATGCTTCCTCTTTTCAAATTTGAACCTCATTATTATTTTTCTGTAATCCACTTTTAATTGTAAGTACCCAGCATTCTGCCAGTTCACGCGGCACCAAATGACACAAGGTTGCTCTGGAGTGCTCCAGTGAGCATCTTCTGGGGAATATTGAAATTCAATGGAAACAACATGAGAACCATTATCTGAAACAGCCTCTTCAGGCAAACCATATGGGGTGAAATATTCTGCACTGCTTCAATAATCTGAGCACAGATATGTTCACTGGTAACTCTGCAGTAAGCATCACTCATTTGCTTTGTCTGTGCAGTATTAATGAGCCATTTCAATAGACAGCAGGTTTCAACTATATTTGGTGCATATTCATGTTGCTTCCTTCAAGTTGTTTCAAAACTCCTTTCCCTAGATTAACTAGAAAGTCTCAGTTATTGGGTCAAGTGCTGGTACCAAAGACAAGGGTCATCCTGTCCTTTCCAGTCTTGGCTGAAGAGTGGGGCTGGTATTTGGAAGAGAGATGGTGAGGTAGGTGTGCTGCCTTTGCTGAGCCTTCCTTCAGCAGAGAGGCTTGGCTGCTGCTTTCAGCAGTGTTTGCCAGGGCTACTTCTTTCTGAACACGAAAAACCTCCATATTATTTTGCGGTTCATCTGTCACATGGGGTTTGTGGTTGCTAGCAAGCAGTGGAGCCTTACAACTCTTCTTACAGATAGACTCACATTATTATCATGGAGGAGTGAGAATATGCTGAACTCGAAATGGAGAGCACAGAAGGAAAAGCTGTATGTTTTGACTGGGCTGATGTGTGCTGCGTCTCTAAATACCTATCTGTGTTGCTGTTCTGATGTGGTCAGGGGAGCTGAATTGCCCCAGACATTGGTGCCGGTACTTGCTGAGCCTCCCTGTGCATGTACACAGCATATTCCACTGGGCTGATAAACTGAGAATGGTGTCTGAGAAACAAGATTACACAGAGACCTGTGAGGGTGTGCCAAAAGCCCAACAGAGGGTTCTGGTTAGTACTGAAAACCATGTGGAGGGTTCCAGGGAGTGGAAAAGTCACTTGAAATTTAAGAAATATTTTGATTGACACCCTTTTCTCTTTGTCAGCGTTCAACAATCTTCCTTTATCTTGGTGCTTTTTTTGTGGTAACTATAGGGAGCTTAGCCCAGACAACAGCTGAAAGAACGTATGAATAGATTAGCAAGGTTACTCACAGGTCTTTCTAGGGAAGGTCATTCACACTGCAATCTTGAACTAACCACTTCCCAAGCAAGTCAACTCAGATATTTAAACAGCACCACAAGGATAACTGAAAGAGGCCGAGGGTTGCCAACACCAAACTAGGTTAGCTTATGTGTCTTGGTTGCTGGTAGAAAAAGAGGGTTTTTTAATTGCAGCTCTGTGTTTATACTATGTTCTCTTTACAAAAAAAGATGAAATAATAGAAAATAAACTTATGATTTATCCAGTAGGATGGAACTGGCAATGCTGTGGCTGAGGGAGGCGGAGGTCGGCAGCCAAGTGCTGGAGCAGAAGCCACATCCTCGAGTTGCAGCAGCGCAGTTTGATGCTGTGGTTGTGCCAGGGTTGCTGGGAGAAGAGCTGGGCTGGCTGAGAACTGCAGTCCTCTCAAGCTGGTGGAAGAGCTACAGGTGAGGGTTTTTTCCCCTTCTTTTTTGGGAACAATCTTCTGAAGGGAAGGAACAAAGACTAATGACAAGCACAGATGTCTGTGAGGCTGTCCTACACCTTTTCAAGTCCTTGTATTTCTTTTTATATATTGTTAGAAGCAAGTTTTATTGCAATGTCTTTTCCTTCTCTGTAAAAAAAGAATTGTTAACATCGCACAGCCTATCTCCAAGGCTGTGGTGGCCCTGCTGCTTCTTTCCTTTCTGTCTCTGGAAATTGCAATAATTTTAAATATCCTCTTGGAGCTGGGGCGGCTTCTCTGTTCCCAGGAGCAGACAGCCCTCTGCCTTGGCACAGGCTCTTCTTTGGTGTTGCTGCAGCTTACTAGAGAGGTTTGGCTCCAGTCCTCCTTTTTCTGAGAGCTGAGTGCTCTGAGGGGCTCCTCAGGGTTCCCCCAGCTGTCAGCTGTGTACAGGGACGTGGTTGCTGGTGCCTGGGGGAGCTGGGAGGAAGGATGGCTCCACCACTGCCAGTGTCCAGCTGCTAATGCTATTCCATGAGTCAGCAGCCTTGGGGACAGCTTGGGGAGCAGGACAGATATGTCAAGCCCTGTGCCTGGGTTCTTCTGATGGCCTTGTGAGCTCAGAGGTGTCCCTGGCAGGGGATGTGCCCATTGCTGAGGCTCCCCAGCTGTCCATTGCCACCAAGGGCTGTATTTGGTTGGGAGCAATGCTGTATTTCGTGCCTAGTGGCTGTGTTTGCTAACAATCTTGGATAGTGCTAAATAAATAGAGAGCAGCATTTCATGCTGTTGCATTCACTCAGCTGCCAGGCAGGACATTTGGAGAGCTGCTGGAATCCCAGACTCCTCCCAGCAGTGAGTGAGTTCATAGCCAGCATTTGCTGGGTTGGAGTTTGCAGATAGGAACTTGACCTGGGACTTGGGATGTTGGAGATACCCATGTGGGTCTGATTCTGCCTTCATTTACTGAAGACTAGCTTTTCTTTCAGTGCAATTTGTGCTGTTTTTCCTCAGTGGAGCAGTAGAAGCCCCTGTGAGACAAGGAGCACAGTCCTGATGATGTAGGGAGCAATGGAGGATGCGGGCACAGCAGGATAATGTTGAATAAGTGCCCCGAAATGATGGCTGATCAATGTTAAACCTCAAGGAGGCTCTAGGGGCCTGAGCAGCCCATTATTAGTGGGTCAGTTGATCCCAGAAGATTCGTGGAAGACCTGGTGGGGATTTGTTGCTGCTAGCCAGCGGCACAGTTATGCCAAGAAAGTCTGAAAGGTCCCCACAGCCGAGGTGCTGGGTTGGGGTGCTGTTTTCAGAGCTGTGCATTGAGAGCACAAGGTGTGGTTGCAGAAGCAGCAGCTGGAGCATGAGAAAGGCTGCTGGGGTCAAACAAGCAGGGGTCAACAAGAGGAGCACAGTTAAATCTGGGTTGAAGATTTTTTTTCCCAGTGACTGAGAGGGACACTCAGAGGACCTGACACCTCTTTTGTGGGAGTTTAGGGCTGTAGGAGGGTTGCCCTCTGCAGGGATTAGCTGCTGAGTTGAGGCTGCTTGGAGGGGGCATTTGGCTTCCGGACTGTATGCTGGGGTTGCCTGTGGGCATGTCTCACTGGGTTGACTGGGACAAAAGGTAGCAGCTGGCTCGGCCTTCCACTGTCAGATGCTCTTCACTGTAGATAAAAGCTTTTTCTGGTTATTCTAGTTCCCATGGCTGTCAGGGTTCTATAAATGGCAAAGGCTGCCACTGTGGGTCAGCCCTGTGGGAAGTCTCATCTTGTCCATCTGCCCCAGGAGCAGGCTGGCAAGCCATCCTCCTTTCCTAAATGCGCCGCAAAAACAAGCGTCTCAGTGCTTGAACTGCAACCCACCCGAGACAGCAGCTGTGCTGCTGGATGTGTTTTGGGTGAGCTTTGGGAGAGCTTTTGCCTGGCCCAGCCATGCATGTAGCGCCAGCTCCTGCTGGGTGTCTGAGATGTCTTAGGCTTGGCTGCTGGAGCAGAGGGTCAGAAACCCATTGAGCACTTCTTCATGCCTGCCTCTACTTGGGTGACAACAGGAGTCTGAGTACTACTGGTTGTAATGAAAGTGTTGGGAGTAGCTATCCCGCTATTTTTCTGTTAAAACCCATATTTTCTTTTCCTAGATGCTTGCTGCTAACTGCTTTTTCACCTCTTGTCCACCCCTCCACCAGCCGCTTGGGGCCACCATTTTAGACTTCAGCTGGAGCTGCAAGGAGTTAGCGATCTTGTTTTCCAGAGACCCTATTTGAAGTAGGAAGAACTGGATTTTGCCTTCATTTACGCCTCAAGGAGCTGCCACAGGAGGAGGGGCCAGTGTTTGCCAGCTTGCTCTGCTCCCTGCAGCCCTCACTGGGGAGCCGTGCCACAGGAAATGCTGAGCAGGAATCAGGCATGAGAGCATCGTGCTGGGTTGGTTTTGCTCTTGGAAACAGAAGGTGGAGCAAGCCACAACTGAGACAAGGTGACTTTTGGTTTGGTGCATGTTTTACTTAATCCTTGCTAACATATCACAGAAGCAGGCCTTGCCTTTCTCCTGATCCCCAGCTTGTCTCACAGCTCCTGCATCAGGAAAATCTCATCGCTGTTTGTGGAGCTAAAAGAGGGCAGCCAAAAGCCGTGGTTGTCCTGCTGCAACAGCTTCTATTTCTTTGCAGTGCTGGAAGGGGCTGCTTCTCCTTCTTCACCAATGCTCCCTTCAGCCCAGATTGTGCCGTACTCCATTTTATCAAGGCTCCAACAAGCACAGCTCTTACAGAACTCTAGTCTTTGTTGCAGTGTGCTTCATAAACACTGCAGTTAAATAGATGGTAGAAGGCATTTTTTCAGGGGAAGGACAGCAGGGCATCTGGAAGGACAGGGGCCCTGCCAGCTTAATTGGAAGTTAAACAGCAGTTGCTGCAGGGACTGAGTTGTGTGATAGCAGGAAACCTTAGTGGCTTTTTTTGTGCCCACATAACTCACTAAGGCTTGGGAACAAGCTCTGGCAACCCCATCTGCTCTGGTTGGACCATGCTCATCTCTGCTCTTAAGTCTCATCTCGTTACTCTTGAAGAGAAGTCTTTTCTAAAGAGTTCCTTATTTGGAAGCCTTAATGAGAGTTCTCCGAAAAGACTTTCTTTAAAGAGTAATGAGATGAGACTTCAGCACCAAGATGAACAGTGGGGGTCAGACCCCACCAGACAAGCTACCACAGCAGAGCAAAGCCCCACCAGGGTGGCTGAGGTTGCCAGACCTTTCTCCCCAGTCCCTATGGGTTGTGCAAGGACAGCTGCTTCCATATAACCCAGTATCTTTGGCAATCTTACTCCTTAAAGTACTCTGGATGCTAGAGTGCATTAACAGGCCAACCCTATTTCCTCAAAGGGAATCCCTTTGTAATTTTTGGGGGTGTTTACAGTTGGTTACAGAAGTCAACTAATTGCAGCTTGATTTGTGGGCAGGATACTCAGGGAGCTGGCACTGGTGTAGAACTACCAATGCTGTGTTCCTTCGGGATGCTGCTACCAGCTATTGCATCTGGCATCAACACATGTCTTGTCTTCCTCTCCAATCCAGCTGTTTAGGCTGAATCACCACTTTGCTGTTGGGAAGAGCTGAGATGTAAAACTGCCAGAACTTATTTGTGTCTTCTGCTTCCTACATTACCCAAACGTGCACTCACCTCCTCAGGTGCAGGCTGCCAGTGCCTGCTGGGAGCTGCAGCCAGGCAAAGGCAGGAAAGCTGCTTTCCCCATGCAAGTGCACTGGATAGGGGGCTGCTTCTCCAGTCTCTGGGAAGAAAGTGAGGCAGGGTGCGCATCTCTTCTGTCTTCCTGAATTTCTGTTATTGCTTGTCCAGTGTAGGACATGCTGCAAAGAAAGGAAGGCAGCTTAATTGCCTCCCATCTAATCCTTCCTTGGGTACCCAACCCTTGCTGTCAGAACTGAAGCAGGGAGTGTGTCTCCTCCAGCTCTGCTTGCGCTCTGCTGGAAAAATGATATATGAGGGGCACAGCTTCTAGCAGCAACTCTTCCCTGCTGATAACTGCAGGGAAACCTAAACAATACTAGTAATCTGGCTGTAGCTGCTAAGAACCAGGTAAAGCAAAGAGATGAAAAGCCGAAATGGAGATTTTGGGGGGGTGTTCCATTCCTCCTGTGCTGCCACACATGGGTAGGGGCTGCCTCAGGCTCTGATCCTCCAAGGAGGGTGTCCTGGCTGGCAAAGACAGCTTTGGTGCAACCCGAGGAGAAGCAGTAGAAGAGATCAGTTTTGGGGAGTTGAGTTGTATTTGTTCTTTCCTTATCTCTTTCTCTGCCCTCCAGTGTCAGGGTTTGCAGTGAAAGCAGGATCCATGCCAAGAAGGATAGAGGACTCCAAGGGGTCACAGCAGAGGGCTGCATCCATGGGAGCATCCTGGAGCCACTGGCCACATGATGCTGACATCCGAGAAGATTTTTAACGTGATTTTTCACCATGCTGTTCACTGCTGACACCACCTTCGTCACTGCAGGGTAAACCCCTTCAAACCCGAGCAGACCCATGTGCATTCTTAGGGGTGAGACCTATGGAGGGCTCGTGAGGGTATCAAAGCAAATGAAGGGACTTAAGTGGGGGGGACACCAGAAAGTAGATGGATACCCCTGAGGGGCATCAATGGGGCAGAAAGAAATGGAGGGTGCTGAGGGCCATTAAAAGCAGGCTGGGATTTATAGGGAAGGTACCAAAAGCTTTAGTGACTCAAGAAGCACACAAAAGTCCTGGGAAGCACTGGGATGGAAATGGAGGGGCTCTGGAAGCACTGAGAACCACCTGGAGGAGCACTGCTGGAGCAGAAGGGCAAACAACAGTATTGATTTCCTTCTTATTTCTCCAGCAAGCTGGAGAACTGCAAAAGCAAACCAAAAGGTCGAGAGGACCAGAGGGATTTGGGGCACCGAGACAAAGATCTAGCACCTTGAGGGTTCCAAAAACTACGTGTGGGAATGTGAATGACACCATAAAAGGACGAAAGTCTCGGGACACCAAAGAGGGCTCTGGAGGAGCCCCAAAACCAAAGGAGTGACATGCATAAGAGGAGTCCTGTATCTGTCCTTTCTCCTCCCTGCTCTGGCATCCAGGTTTCGGCTAAATTTCACAGTGTATAAGTGTCCCGAGAGAATTCCCCTCTCGTCCGTGCTATGGAAGAGAAACATTCCTGTTTCCACTCTGATCTTACAATGGCTTGTCAGTGACAAAACATTCCCAAATCCTCTCATTTATCAAATGGCCAATCCTGTTAACAGCTTAAGAAACATAATTACCTGCAATCTCTTCTGCTATTCATTTTATGCCTACACTTCCCTCTCGCTGGCAGCTTACCAGCAGGCAAGACGAGAGCTGAAGCAGGGCTGCAGCCACCGAGCACTTCAGCAATGCAATTTCCCTTAATCACCTGCACGGTGATCATGGGAGTTTTGCCTTCCCATTTGCAGCAGCCAGAAGCAGGTGAGGGAGTGAAGCGCGGAGCCAAAAGCATCAGCTAACATGTCACCAGATGTGTGCAGGTTTTCAAGCACGGTTACGTTTTCGGTGCTGTTCCACCTGTAAAGTGGGAACTGTGTCAGGATATGCTTTTAGGGTACGTGGTACTGAAGCCAGCTTTATGTGCCTTGGAGATAAATATGCGTGGGTGGGCTCAGAGAAGCAGCGAGAAGTCAGAAAAGCAGAGCCCAAAACATGAGTGAGCTGGTGAAGTAATGGGGGAGGGGGGAGGAATCGGGGTCAGCAGGAGATGGTAGGAGCTCCTGTTTGCTGCACTGCTAAAACGGTCTGAATTTATCTTATTTTACAGTGCATCTACTGCTTGTGCGAGATTTTACGCTGTCTCATTTGGATTGTATCTCAAGGAGGATTTAGAGGAGCTTGCAAGCTGGAGATCTGCTGACTTCCCAAAGGTTGGTTACATACAGGACAGCTGGAGCCAGAGAGGAACACCTGTGACCACGATAGCTTCTTCCTTGTGCCTAGGGACTAGAAAATCCCTGGGTCTGTCCTATTCACATGGCTCCTGAGGAAGCCATCTTTTGTGCCTTTGAATCACTACCCTGACATTATCACTGTACATTTAACTGGCCAAGACATATCCTTGCCTGCGCTGTCTGTTTAGACCCATTTCAGATTTGAAGGATTTTTGTTCACATACTCTACCTCTCTTTTCGACCATATCAGCTATTTCTGATCCTCAATGTTTTGGATAAGTGATATACATTTCTTCTGACACTTTCATATGTTATTTTTAAGCAGTGTTTATGCTTCTTGCCAACATTTTATCCTTGCGGTTCTTTGAATTTTGTATTAAAAACCCTAAGAACAAACTGTACACAATTCAGAAGATCTTTTTTAAGTCAGTCACCATCTTAGGGGATTTCAGGCTTTTTCATCCTGCTAAGATACTGAATTCAAGTATATTTTGGTCACTATTAGAGAATAACCCTTTCCTAATAGCACTTTGAACTTCCAGTGTTGAATTTGAATTGGACATTAGACATTTGAATTCAGCATTTGAATTTATGTTGACTGAATTTGAATGCAGCCCGAACATGGCCTGGACCCAGGAGCTGAGGAACTTGGGTGGCTCTGGGCTGCCTGGCTGGAGGTGTGTACTAGTTGGGAGCAGCCAGGATGTGCATAAGAAAGTAACTGAGACTTAAAGAAAGCTTGAAACAAGTTGAGTTCCTGTATTTAACAACATCTAACATATATAAAGGGAAATTAAAAACCGCAAACAAATAAACCGTACCTAAAGAAAGTAAAAGCTGCCCCAATAATAATAAAAAAGTAGGACATCTGTGTTTTTATACAAGAACTTGTGTTTCTTTTATGACATTCTCTTCAAATCATGTAAGCCCTTCAGAGCAGCTCTAATGCCCACTGGAGTTCTCCAACCTAAATGTCTTGTCGTCAGTGTAAGAAACAAAGATAATATAATTTGAATGCTGGATGCAGCAACATAGGCTGCTCTCGAGACTGATTCTCTCTGCTCCAGATGGGAATGATGGCTCCAAATAGACTCACCAGAACAGACTGAGAAGCAGACATCTCATTTGTGAGGAAATGGTCAATATTTCAGCTCTTTTCTTCCCATTTGTTTCTTTGTAGGAAAAAAAAAAAAACAAACCAAAACAACAACGGAAAAAAAAAAAACACACAAAAAACCAAAACCCCTCACAGTTGCACAAAAATGCTGTTATTTCAAAGCAAATTTTAAAACATTTCTTATTTGCAAGTGGCATTTCAGCATTTTTGTGAGAATAAAATACTGTGGTGCTGTGTTTAAATATTTCACTCCAGCTCCTTGAACAAACTTACAATCTTATAAGTTTTTTTTCTGACATAAAAGCATGCTGCTCTGTGGTACCGATAGCTTAGGCATCTCCAGCTCCAAGCGCAGCCACAGGAGCCCTCCCTGCTTGCAGCTGATCAAAGGCAAACCACACTGCCACCCACGAGCCACCGCTTGTCCTCAGCATCCAGCCCAGGAGAGAACACAAATCCCAAATCCCCCCGAGCCCTTCTTCCCCAGAGGCAACACCATCCGTGAGCAATACACGCGGCTGTTGTAACCCTGCTGTGAAAAGGTGGAGCAAGTTCAGTAAACAAAAATACTTTGCCTTGGTTCAAATTGTGGCGAAACAAAACATCAGCCAGCGCTGGCTGTTCAATTAAACTGTTTGTAGTGCAGGCTTTGGAGAGGAAAATGCTGAAAAAAGGATTTGGGGATCATACGTATTGCATGGAGAAAACGTTTAATGAGAAATTTTCCAAACCTCTTTGCAGCTCGCAGGCAGCACTCTTCCCCTGCATGTGACATGTGCATTGCCCTCAAATTCAGAGGATGGCTCACAGCTGCTGTGACTGCAACCAGGGTGTATGTGGGGCTGAGAGCTGCCCGTGGGAGCCAGGAGGTGTCCTTTGTTTGGATGTCCCTGCTGAGGGATGCTCCATCCAAGGCCCCGCTGCAGCCATTCCTGTTTTCTGGGGGCAAATGGGTCAGAGAGAACATCCCTGTAACACCAAGAGGCCTCTTTGACATTTCAAGTAGCATTTCTAAATGCTACTTGCGTCAGACATGCGAGCTGTCCAAATACAGTGCCAGATTTGGTGTGTTCCTTCTGCTTTTTACCACTTCTAGCAAAAATTCCCACTGATGCCATGTTGCTGTAGCCTCCATTTGTTGATCCCCACATTCTCAGAAAGATGCATTTTAAGATGCATCATCTTCCCTCAGCTAATTCAAAACTACCTGCTAAGAAAGAGAGCCAGGATTCTTTCTGTGTGCTGGGTTTGTGTAGCTGGCATTGCTGCTTCTTTCCCCTTCCCAGGGTCGAGCTCTTCTCACGCTGTCTCTCCTTAGTTATGTAGTTCAGGTCCTTTTTAATGCGTGGTTTGCAACTACACTTTTTCCACACATCAGTTGTGAATGTTTCTCATCCAAAAGCTCTCAGAATATCATGGTTTTGTTAATTCTGTATGTAATTCTGATGTGAGAGCAAGGAGCTGTTGTTCTTATCCTAGAGGACTCAACAGATCTGTTTTCAGAGATGCTGAGTCTCCTTTTCCTCAGCATTTAACCTGAAATACCCATTTTCTCCCTTTTTCTGGAGTGGTGCTGCACCACCACTCTGCTATGGGAACTGCTGCACTGCGCCCCAGATTGCAGCTGAAATCGTGATGCCGGCTGAGCCCCAGGACTCCCAACTCCTCCTGTTTCTTCCCTTGCTCTTCATGGTGATATGCCATGCTGGCTTTGCTGGGGCTGAGATGATCTGTGATGCCCCTGTGGTGGTGGTGGCTCTCCCAGGGTCCCTACGACCCATTTTGTGGTCTTGGAGCATCCTGACTCCATCAGCTGGCCTCAGGACATCCGTACCCATGGTAGCACCTTGCTACCTGAAGATCCTGCAGAAACCAACAACCAATGTGGGTGTCCGGGAGCACACTGCAGGGCACATACCAGGAAGAGGACAGGGAAGCTTGCTGGCTCACCATACAGCTCCACCCGACCACCAAGCTGCCTTAGAAAGGCTCGTATTAGCACAAAAGTGCTTTGCATCCCCGCCGCTCTGAGCAGATCTGACGGCTCTCGATGCGTGCGAATGAGGCCCCAGCCAGCACGCAGGGAGGATGCAAGCAAGCACAAGTTAGTGCTTGTGTTTGCCACTGATAAATGTATTAGTCTTTAAAGCGGTATTTAAACTACAACCCTTTTTCAGGCACCTCAGCACTCCGTTATTTTGCAGGCCTTGTAAAGGAATGTGATTTTGCCTTTTAACTGGAGTGTATCTTATGCTAAGCAGTGAGATTAAGCGTAGGGATCCAAAAGAAGTTGCTGAATGGCAGAATTGCCTTTATAAATAACATTAATAATTTATCCGATCCAGGGGTTTTTGGGTAAATGAAATACCTGCCTCTGTATAAAGCCCACTGAATAGGAACACATCTCCGCTTTTATGAGGCTTGGATTAAAGAAGGGAAATGCTAAGGGGCTTATCTTCGCTTCAATTTGCAGCCCTTCCGGCTAATGGCAAACTCATTTAAGAAGCTCCTGTGTTTGTGCCAACTCTGCCTTTATTCTCGGTGCCGGAGCTTGGCTGCATTTCTCGCCGCAGTGCTGGAGAGAGCAGAGAGGAAGCAGTTTGTTTTCTTGACCTCAGATTATCAGACAAAAGCCAGTGAGAATAATTTTGCTGGAATCCTCCCTATTACGAATTGTTTAAAGCCTGGTGGCTGGCGAGATGCTGATGGTGTGAGGGTTTGCCCCACCTGCTGAAAAGGGTTGGCTGAGCTGGGACGAGACGAAAGAGCAGCTGTCATCTCTCTTCTGAGACACCTCTTCCTCACGCACAGACAGTTGTGAAATGGCAAAACCCATCCTCTACAAAAACCACGAGCGGTTGCTTTTCAGCTTTTCTTTTATGCCGGTAAAATCAATTGCTTCAAAGTTCACTGAAGGTGAAGGCAACATTTGCTTTCCATTCAGAGCTAAGCGGGCCATCTTCGAGAGCAAACGCTCGCGAAAGGGAGAATAGCAAAAATCAGCAGAAAAAGTCTCTGAATAATTTGAACTGGGAGAGGAAAAAGCAATTTGCTCCCAGTTATTCCACAGACAAAAGTATGAATAAAAAAATCATGAGCTATTTACCCTGCCCAGGCTATTTGCATGAGTTTTATGCTATTCCAGTTTTGCTTCCCTGACCCCCAAAGACCTTATCACTGGATCCTCAAGGCACTTCAGTAAAAAAAAAAAAAAAAAGCATGCTCTTTTTCTTTTCTTTTCTTTTCTTTTTTTTTTTTTTTTTTGCATGATGTATCAGCAATGACCAAAAGCAGATAAAAAAAAAAGGGGTCTAAATCTGAACTGTGCTGATGCTTGCGTGTGTGTTGACCCGGATTAGAGACCTGGACTCTGGCCTGCCAACTCTATCAGCATAGAAATTTTGTTCAAAACAGTGTTATAAGTTTGTGTGCTTTGCTTTCAGATAGCGAGGCTGTGGCAAAGGCATGTGGATATTTACAATCTGCTTTAGGAAAACCTGATAGAAGTTGTTAGCTACCCCGCTGCAAAGGCAGTTTATGTCACCCACATCTGCTGCTGAAGGTAGCCCAGCCAGACGGCTGGCACAGTGCAAAATGCCAGCAACCACGCTGGCTGCAATGAGGAGACGAAAATGAAAAAAGGATGAAGACCTCATAAGCTTTATCAAAAGCCACCAAAAAGTTGGGAGATTTGGGGATTACATCGTGTAATTATATTACCTTAAAGAAAAGTTTACTGAAGATTTCCTGTTTTGTGTTGCCAGCTCTTTTCAACCATTAGTAACACATAACTTCTCATTGTCTTTTCCCGAGGCACAGATGGGCTAATTTTCAGCTACCTGATAATTACACATTGTTTGAAACTGTATCAAAAGCTTCTGTTCCTGCATTTCTCCAGCAGCTGTGCTACAGCTCACCAAGTCCCTTGATCACGGCTTGCAAGGGCCCACATCCATCCATCTGTCTGGAACGGAGTGGCAAAGCCTCCATGATCACATTCACACTTTGCAGGTTGCTGGGATTTGCTCTGTTCTCAAGGGGGGTGGAGTGCCTAAAGCTCCACTGAAAGCATCTTCTTGGCTCAGTATCAGCACCTAAGGTTAATATGGGGATAATGCTGCATCGAAACATGTCTACTTGAATATGAGTGGGGATGCTGACATCATGGGGAAATTAAGGGTAAAGGAACACGAGATGCTGGAAATCAGCATAGCAATTGATTTTACTTGGGCAAAGCTGTGGATGTGGCCACACTACAGGGATGCTAAGTTGGAGAAATGTGGCCCGTTGTCTGTATGGAGAGGAAGGGCGATGGTCCTTTCCCTAGAGTGATGGTTGAAGCTGGAGAAACCTCCTCTCCTCTTGATCCCTCCCCTTTGAGAGTGGTTACTCTGCCAGTTGAGCTCTGATTGGTTTTAGAGGGCATTTTCTCAGCTTTTTTGAGGCTGTCCCATGGGAAAATGCAAGAGGCCTCACATCTGCGTTTTCTGCTTCCCCATCATCGTGTATGCTTGTTGCCATATCAAAGAGGGAAATTAAATTGGGTTGACATGACTGGCTCTTGACAAACCCATGTTCTTTGATTTTATTCATCATTTTACATCTTACAAGTTGCTCATTTAGTGCTTTCTTCTAACCTCTTGAAGAGAATTGAGATTGAGTTGATTATTCCAAATTTTCTTAACGTCTCCACTTTAAAGAAAGGTGCTTCTCTCATCTCCAGGGACCTCTATGCCTTCATAAATTTTGAAGATAATCACCAAGAGTTCAGTGTTCCTGGGTGCACCTTATCAGATCCTCTCATTTTGAATACATTTGATAAATCCAAACGGCTTTAAACTTCTTTCCATTTGTTGGCCTTCTTCACCATTCCCTTCAAAGGTGGTTCTGTTAAGCTTCGTTCACAATTAACCTTTTTTTTAAAGCCTGAAACGAAGAAGAGGGGGCAAATTCCTGCTTTGAACAGTTGGTCAGCGCTCTGTCCTTCCCCAGACAGTTCTGCACCTACAGGTCTTGCTGCTCTCATTTTACAGCTAATGCATTTGCAGACCCTTGCTGGTTTCCCCTGAAACCTTGAGCATGCAGCCCTAGCTGCTCGCATGCTGCGAACCTGTATTATTCCTGTATTCTACCCCCAGCACACGCCTGTTTCCACTTTCTATACAATTTCTTTCCAGCTTCTAGACCCTGATGCTGCTGTAATGCCATCTAATTATGCTTCTTATCTGCTTTCACAGGGGAGCAGTTTGCTGTTGTGCACCAACTCTAGTCTCTTCAGGGAACTGCCAGTTCTGCATTTCCTTACAGCATATTTCCATCTAAGAGAGCTTCTCCACAGCTTCCCTGATCTGTCAGACGCTCATTATTTTGTTATTTCCATTCTCCTGTGTGATTGTGCCGGTGGGAAGAGACACTCAGGTAGCTTTTCCTTTTGGGATGTGAATTAAGGACTAGCCTGATAGGGCTGCAGAACTGAAAGGGGGCCACTGGAAAGCTCCCAAATCCTTCTGGCGGTGGGATGCCCAAGTGGGACCAACTGGGACTGCAGCAGAGAGAGAGCTGCTTGGAGAACAGATCCAGAATTGGATGGGCCTTCTATGCAGGGCAGCACATTGAAAGGGATGATCTGCAACAGCCCACTCCCTACACTTTAACACCTCCATGCACGTCAGGACCGAGATGACAAACTCAGGTCTGCTAATACCTTGACTCTTCAGTTTATATTCATACTGTAAGCTCAGGAGAACAACAGTGTTCCCCACCTGCAGAGCCCTGTGTCAAGGTGGGTTTGGCTCGAGTCTCCATACAGCGGCACCACCTACACAACTGACATTTACTGTGCTGGCCTGAATTCCTTCACTTTTCCCCCATGGCCATTTGGAGTCAAGTGCCACTGGAAACACGGCTCCCGCTGGGAGGAATTTCAGATGCATTCAGATCTGAGACAGTTTTGAATGTAATTTTGAGTTTTACAAAGGCTCTTCCGCTCGCTTGCTTGCCGCAAGTAATGAAGCAGCAAGATAAAAGGCAAGGCCACGGAAGGTTGTTAAAAAATTACTTGCAAATTAATGTGAGGACAAGGTGTATGAGTTAATATCATATAAAGACCCTTAAAATCGGCGTACATGCATGCACCCTCCGAGCACTGACATTCGCAGGCAGAACTACACTGGTAAACTGAGCCCAAGGGGCTTGATTAACAGGAAATTTTCAGAATGCCAATTAGAGCAAAGTTTACCGAACAAATTGTTTGCACTTGTACCCTAGAACCATCATGAATTTTAATTCAGCATGGATTTACGTGGCTGAAACAATAATTAAAGATACATGAATGCTTCACGTTCGGGAGACTGCCCCATGGCTCTGCTGCATTGGGTGGGAGCAAGGTGTTTGGGCAGGGGCTGCTGCTGCCAGCCTGGTGGGTATGGGATGCATGTGGCTTTTCCCTGCAGATACATAGGCAGTTTCCCTAGTCCTGAGCTCACCAATTTGTGCAGTGTTAGTCTCTTGTTTCTTTATTCTTTTTCCTCTTTTTTTTTTTTTTTCCCTCCCCTTTATGCAATCTGACAAAGAATGATCCATGGGGTGTTTTCTCAATAAATGCTGGCTTGTTGTTTCCTGCCTTTCACTTTTGGTGCTTGGGAGATGTTAAATTAGCTCCTCGGCTCCCCTGAGACCAATGCCTTGAGCAGTAGTTTTGCTGGCCCTGGGCTGACCGAGGGCTCCTTTCTCTCCTCATCCCTGCTCTTCATCAGCCAGCCTGGGGTTGGAAGGTGGGGAGAAGCCTCACCCACTGCCGTAATGCACTGAGCAGCTCAACTCAAAGCAAAGCAGTGCTACTGCACAGCGTCAACACAAAGTCACGATTGAGCAGCACAATGTATATGTATGCCTTCATTTAAATTCTTCTCTCCCTCTACTAGTGCTGATAAATAAGTTACACGTATTTTTTAGAAGAAGTTATTTTCTATCACTGCACTTTTAAATGTCAAGCTCCTGGAGAGAAGTCTTCAAGATAGTTTAAGGTCAGTCAGGCTTCAAGGAAGAAAGATGCAGGTGGAGAAGAAAAGCTGCTGTTGTGCTGTGGTCCAGCCCAAAGCAGGGCTCCGCTCTGAGCGATGGACAAGCACAGGCACCTTGCATGGAGATGATGCCCGAAGGCATTGCCCTCTCTGCACCACTGCACTTACCCTCGGCTATGGAATTACTGAAGACTTCTACACTAAGCCCACTGGCTGGAAATGATCTAGCCTATTAGTTCAGGAGTACTAATGAATAATGTATACATCCAAAGGTCGGTTTACAAATGATTAATTAACCTTATGAGAGGTTATCCTCATTGGCAACATCATTCACCCTAAACAGCTTAATCATGTCTGCACAGAACAGCATATCTGAAACACAAACAATTGTTTGAGAAGGAATATTGAGGAATCATAGAGCAAAGGCCAGACATCTGCACTGCTCTCTGGAGCAGCGACCGAACACCAAGCACAGGGAGGACCTGCACCACATCTCCAGGCTGTTCTGCAGGACTCGAGCATCATTTGCTGGAACCTGGTGGCTGCATGGTGGGGTGTAGCTGGCAAGGTGCAGAAATTGCACCTTTGCTAAGGTAAATAGATGAGGCATTTATTTTCATACTTTGATGTAAGAGCTCTGCTCTCCTGACAGTGAGAGCTGCTGCCGGTGCCTCCTGCTGCGACTAATGGCTGCTGTGCTCAGTGGGGATATTGCCTGGGCAAACAGCCCTTTAGTCCAAGGGCTTTTTGCATTTGTTACCAGTGGTTTGTTATACATGTCTATTAATAAAGTGCTCCTAAAAAGCACTTTGCCTGTCTGGAGTAATTTCTGGCTGGGACTGGGATGCCTCCAGTGAGCAGCATCTCTGCTAGAGCTTGCTTATCTCTAGCAGGGCCCTGAGCTATGGCTGTTGGGGGACCTGGGGTGACCCCCCTGGAGAGAGCCCTCTGTCCCCACTCCAGGCTCCCAGTGAGGCCTCATCTCCAGGCAGTGTCACTAATGACAGTCATTTGTTAGTTGTATAATGAACTCTATTTTGACAGAGCATGTTGGGCTGAAGGCTGGCCTGCGTCAGGACCCCTCTCTGGACTAGTGAGAGTAATTGAAACTTTGTCTACATCAGAAAGGTGCTGTTCCTCCTGCTCCTTCTTCCTCCTATCCTTTCCTTCCCCTCCAACAACAAGCAGGACGTAGAGCTGGGTTTTTTTTTTGTACAAAGAACAATTTGCCCTTCTTCCTTGACAAAGCCCTTACATTCGACACAGCAGAACTGTTTTTTTTACCTTTGTTTTATCCATAAATGGCAGAAGCAACCTGTTCACACCTGAGCACCCATCCTGAAATGCATGAGGTTTCCAAAGCAATTCAGCTTGACTTCTGTGTTTCTGAGAGTGAGGTGGTCTCTCTCAGTGAGGAAAGAACAAATCTGAGGGAAAACGGACAAAAATGCGCATCTTGAGCTGTTGTGTTTTGCTTTGTCCAGCAAGGCCGAACCCAAGAATGACAGAGGGATGTCTGAAGCACAACTTTGATATGGTACAAAGCTCTAAAGTGAGGACAGTCATCCCTACAAACACCTCCCAGCCTCAGTGCCTCAAGGGTCAGTCTTCTCCAGGTGTTGCAGGTCCCCGTGCTCATGGGCTCAGCCCATGCCACAACTCTGCTATCTGCTGGTGGAACACCAAGCCCTTCCTTCCAGTCTTCTGGCTGCCACATCCTCACTAAATTGCTCCATTTTAATACATATATTTATACTTTTATTTATTTATTTTTTCTTTTAGGAGCGTTAAAGTGATTTACAACATTTTACACTACATTTTTTAATCCTTCACAATTAAAACAAATCTTTTCCCCCCTGCTTTGCCCAGTTTTAAAAAACATGTCTTTTGTTCAGCTCATGCAGAAAAATATGGATGGAAGCAACTCCTAAAATCCCCAACCACAGGAAACAAAATTGGTGTTTTTCCAAGTTAAGTACTATAACAGAGTGAAACATACATGTTTAATTTGAAAATGTTGATTCCAAATGGATTTTTCTTTTGAAAAAACTTCCCCCGAGCAAGTCAATATTTGTAATCAAATTGAAATTTCCTGTGGGAATTATTTATTTTCATGAGGTCTAATTTTTACAGGGGAAAATTCTACACAGGAAGGTTTAAGTTGCTGTAAACCAGTGTTAGGAATCTGGGTGGTAGGAGGGGGCTGGGAAATCCCACTCCCTGCTGCAAAGTGTCACCACTTCCCTGTGATGGAGATGATCTGATGAAAAAGTTGAAACTCTTCTTTGAAAAGGGAAAAGCATGAGCTCCTCCCTTATGTTTCTGGAGAACACAGCAGTGTGGGATAGGACTCACCTCGAGCAATGTTAAAGATGGAAGTGAGATATCCAAGGTGGCTATTTTGGGCTTTCTGCACTGGGGTGCCATGTAGCTGACCTATCCTTATTCTGCCATCTGTGGGATGAAGTGAGTCATGCCACTGACTTCACTTGCCTTGAGTAGATACGGAGATAGGAGTTACTGGTCCATGGCCACTGTAACCATACAGATCCCACCCACAGTGCCTGACATGTTCGTGGGTACAGGGGGAATGTGCAACCCAGTGTCTTGTGTTGCTATTACTGCGCTGATGAGACTCTCAGCCAGTTCTCCAAACCTCTCGAGAAGAGAGCAATTTGGTCTTCCAGTACCTACAAAGAAACCCTTCAGAGACAGTTGTCATGGCTTCATCCTAAGGGCGATTTTCTTGCAGAACCTGTGTCCAGTGTAGAGCAACGGTTGCGGTTAATGACGTGCATAATTTACATTATTATGCCTTTCATTTTTGTATTATGATAAATCACCTACCTTCCCACTTCTTTTTATTGTGATGCACTGGGAACAAAATATAGCAGTAGGAAAACAATACAGAGCTGCCCTGTCAGTCTCAAACACAGAAGCAGCACACCCATGCTACAAACACTCACAGATGCACAGCACCGTATCAGATTATTAGCTCCAAGGCAACTGTCAGCGTGCAGTTTTATTGGAAATGAAAACAAGGTAATTCAAGATTTATTTTCTCTCTAAGGAAGTGCCAGGAGGCAGAAGCCAGCCCCCGGCATCTACCGTAAAACTCCCGGTGCATGGTAACGTGCTGCTCCTCAAGCAGAGCTCCTGGACTGGGGATTTTTTGAGTTATCTCTTCCAAAGGAGAATTCTCCTCCTTGTCCCCAGACTGTATCCTGAAGGGAGGAGTGATGTAGATTGAGTGACTTGAGTTTTGCTCTACCTAAAGGGAGATAAATGCACCCTACGCTACTGTGGCTGCAGGCGCAGCTCCTGGGAGACCTCGGGTGGCTCTTAATCATATATCCTTGAAGCTTCAGAAACATACCCTGATTATTTTCCAGCTCAAAGCATTCATTGCCTTAGGATATTACCATCTTTGCCCCCTTTCTAATGGCTTAGGGTGAACTGATCACCAAATTAAACTCCTTATTAGCAGCTATCTTGGTACGTCATGCCCTGATTTTATCGCTGTGCCCAAATGTGATACGTGCCTGGGCACCAAGACAGGCACATACTGTGCCCAAGCTGAAAATATTTAGGAACTGGTAGGAAAATCACAGGAAGTATTTCTGAGTGATTAATTTAGAGTTGTTGAAGACTGTTCTAAAAGATGGTCTAAATGTGTTCATACCAGCTGCACTGGTTAAAAAGGCAATGAAAAAATACACCTCGGTTAGATGAAAGGTGAAAGAAGCAATAAAAACGCATAAAACAACCTATATAATAAATGGGATAAGAGCAAACCAACAGCAACAATTATTGGTCAGAAGGCAAGAGATGCAAACAGTGCTTGACAATAAGCTGTGTCATGAAAAGAGCCTTAATGGAGATGGAGAGGCAGCCTCCACGTTCAGGTGTTTGGGTTCGCAGCGATGCTGGCAGTCCTGCAAAGAGGGAGCCCAGCAGGGCTGCTCCGGTGTGTCGGTAATTTCAAATGGAGGCTTGCTGTCATGTTTTGGACTGTGCTGAACTGTTAATGAAACATGCCTGCCTTCCCCTAGGTGTGTGTATTTCTTTAAAATCTGAAAAACAAAGCTTGGAAACCTCACTCTTTGGACTAAAATGAGAAAAAAGAAAAAAAAGCTGGTTTTCTTAGTGTGTTATCAATCTTTTTTAAAGGTCTTCCCAGCTCTATCATCACTCAAAGATGCAGGAAGAAGATCCTGCAGGGCACCATGGAAAGATCCACAGCCAGCAGTACTGTCTGGACAGTTGTACTCGACCATCATTTCCCAAAGGTGTGCATCCTGTGAGATGTTCAGCTGCTGCTCAGGATGTCTCCACCAAGGGGAGCATCCCTCCCTGGGACACTGATCTCCGCAGTCCTAATGCTGAATTATTCTGGGAAGGAGTATCAGGAGAACAAATTAGTGAGGTGTTCTTACCAGAAAATCCAGTGGCTATAGATACCTGCAAGCAACAGGGCTCAGAGACTTGTACTTCCCTATTCTGATGCATGAGCCTGAGGTTTGCCAGCACTTCTCGGTGAGCAGGAAGCCTCCAGCTGCGTTAGCTCTTTTGACGTGGCAATTGCTCCAAAGGAGTTTCTCCACCCTCCCTAGCTTTGCCTTAGTTGAAGGCTGAGAAGCCCCTGGCCGCCAGCCATTCCAATACATCTTGCAGGTTTCCTGGGTCAGAGCAGACTCTCAGCAGCAATCCTCTACTCTTAAAGTCAATCCCCTTTCCTACTTGGGATATGTCTGCAGCACAGTCCAGTGTTCTGCCCTGGGTGAAGTCAGCCAACTTTACACTCTCAAAGTCTTCATCTGAAGCAGAAGTAACACAGCAAAATAGACATCATACTCAACCAAGAAGTAGTTGACAATATCAAGACTTGGAGGAATTAAAGCAAATGACCAAAGCAATTTTTTGGCAGGGAACTCAATTTCAAAGGATAATATGCTGTCCATTCTTCCTAGGGCATATTCTGATAGACATACAAGAGTAATCTACAGCCATCTTGAGCCATCCCCTACTGCCCGCAGCAAAAACTTTCTGACCAAAACTTCAGGTCGAACGTACCAGCTCGATGTGCTCAGATATATCACCCAAAGGACTGACACCACCGGTAGGACAAAAGAATGATGTGTTCAGCATGCTCAGGTTGGACTTCATGCCCACAGGCAGCTGGTTTATCCTCGTGGGACAAGTCCTGCATTGCCCAGGAAACACACTGTGCCAATCCATCGTGGGTGCCAGAACACATCCATGCACGAATCCTGAAGACTAACCCTGTCCCCTTCTCCAGGTGCCCGGGAACTTTGGAGACACACGCATACAGACCAGCCAGGTACTGCAGGAAGCAGCAGGATGATAGATTACAGCTGCAAGCTGAGAGGTACACGCACAAAACACATTTTTTTCTCTGCAAGGTCCAACCATTTTTGCTCCATCTGAGGCTTGAATCCAGGTTCTCCTGCCTGGCAGTCAGGGATGCTGGAAAAGGCTCAACATTAAGCCTAAGGAATTGGGGGCTCAGGTTCTGTTCCCCAGCTTAGGGCAGTGCTGGTAAAGATCTCCCCTCACCCAGGCGCCTGGGAAGCTTTAAGCTGCTGCTGGCTTTGGCGCAGAAAGCAAGAAGACATTTACTTCCAGGAACAGATGCAAACACAGGGAATTGCCAATTGGCCAAAATCAAATACAACCTGACCTCTGATGATCTGAAGCCTTACTACTTTCAAACAACACTGCACTCAATATTGGCAATATAATAGTTTACCTTGGAGACCCAAGGGCTAAAGGAGAAATGAAACCTGAGGCTGCTGGAGATGTTGCTTTCCCACTGTTTCTATTACTGATAACAGGTCAGCAAAACCCCATGAGGTCCTTGAGCTCAAGGAGAGACTGCTTGCACCTTCTTCCCAGGGTTTTGTGCCAAAGTACCCCAAAACTTAAGAGCTGGGTTTTATCAGAACACCCAAACTTCTTTAAATACAGAAAGTAGAGAATGAGCTGGAATAGCAATGTTCTACCCTAGGAGGAAGGTCCTTTCTTTTGGGTTTCCTTTCAGTCCTGCAACCTCCCAGCAATCCCCTGGATCATCATAAAGCCTTGCTGCCCCCAGAAAAGCCCCTTTCTTTCCTTTGAAGGGGAGCAGACACCCACAGGGAACAAACCCTAAGTCAGAAATAATGGGAGTCCTTTGAAAAAAACACCAAAACCATCCAAGTCTGAATATAACCACAAGGAAAAAAATGGAAACTTATCTGCAATACGCACCCCCTCCCAACCAAATTAATACCCTGGACCAGAGCCTTGTCCAGAAGCAGTGTAAATATCTCAGCAACTCATTACCTTGTTAATTGGATCACTCCAAGCCTTTTGGAACCAGTCTAAAGCACAGGCAAATCCATTAAAAAATGGATTTCTTATTTCTCTATAGCTGTCTCTAGCTTTAGTCCTTTTTCTATTAAACATTGGCTAGAGTAGCTTCTCCCCTTACCTCAACTCTTTCCCAGCAAGGCATTTCCTACATTTTTGATGTGTGCCCCTCTTTCTGCCCCCGAGGTGCTGTGTGGGTGCTGGTAGGGTACGCTGGGAGCAATAACTCTCCTCCTGCCAAACTGCCTCTCTTCATCCTGTTCCTACATCCTGGCATCTCCCTCATTTGGATGCTCCAACCCCGGCACACAGCAGAAATGCATCTAGGGGCAGTCTGAGCTGCGCTTTGCACTTACTGCCTAAGAACCTTAAGGTGTGTGTGGGGGAACCAACACATTGCTTCCATCCCCTGTACAAACCTTTCACTTACCAAGGCATCCACATGCTTGCCTGCTGATTAAGAGCACTAGGGCCACCATGTGAGATTGGACACGACAGCAGCATAAGGGGAGCCATATGCTCCACCAGGAGAGGAGCATACAGTGATTAGGAGAGGGGCTGGTGCCCAGGGCCGTGGCTGAGGCTACAGGGATGTTGGTGCTGCTCCCCTCACAACTCAGCCTTTCCTACCCTCAAGGACCTCACTGTGGGCAGCACAAGGAGGTGCCATCCATGCACCTCCCATTTTTGCACAGAGGGAGCCCCTCCATTTCTTTTTTTCAGGACCTAGCAGCCCAGCCTTCTCCTTGCCCTACGAAAAAACCACTTGGCCTCCCTGCAGCATCAGCAGCGCTGGGTGATGGGACCCAGGGCTCCTGCTTCAGGCATCCTCAAACTGTCACCATGTCCCTCAGGCAGAGCACAGCCAGGGCCAGGCAAAAAGTCCTCCCGCAATTGTGCTAAAACCTTTTAACAGCCAAGAACCATTTTCTGCATGGTGTGTCAAGCAGTAAAGCTTTTGAATAGACAGGGCCAGGAGCTGGTTTAGAATGTAGCAGCACAGAACACCTTTTTCCCAGCATCTATGGTGGTCAGGGAAGTCCTTAAGCCCCTTCACTGCTTTTCTGGCAGCACCTTCCCACATCTGTGGGTCTGCACAGTGAACTGTATCGGTGGCACAGCTGGAGTTCGTTTTGACTTCTGAAAGAGGGAAGGAGGATTATGTTTATATATATGCATATAATAATGTGTATTTTTAAACACAGGAAATCCTGGTCCCTCCCTGGGGCTCAGCTGTATGGATCGCAGGGCCAAAGGAAATGCTCTGCAGCAGCGCCCTGCATGCCAAGCACTTTACCAGGGAAGGTTTTTGCAGCTCTTGGGCTCCTTGTGTCCATACCCAGCTTGCAAAGCACTCCATGGTGTGGTGGGGATAAACCTTGGTGAACATGGTTGGCATTGCGCTGCTGGATGCACACCCTGAGGTCTCACCACATCAAGCCATGTGCTGATGCTGATGCTTGGCCATCCAGCTGCCATCCTGAGGCGAGCACAGAACCATCCCCACCTCCTTCCACTCACCTCAACACCTCTCCAGTGTCCAGATAAAGGAAACAACAGATAACATCCCACTGAGACCTGGTGCTACCCCTCTCTGTGCCCAGCAGGACAGCAGTATCACAGCAGATCACTGTGGTCTCCTCCAGCTGCCTCCACCACATTCCAGGCCCCTCAAATCCAGCAGCATGGAAAAACCTGCAAGATGACAGAGAGCCCTCTTATTCCTGCCGTAATTAATCCCTTTGGAATTCAATTAATGAGCTCCCTGCTGCAGCTATCAAGCCTCCATCAGTTAGGCAAACAGGCGTGCAAGCCAGGCTGGGTCTGTATGAGCACAAGACAAATATTTCACCATGTCCAAATAGAGCCTGTTCTTCTGCACCCTGTGCAGCTCAGCTTTAAGGTATTGCCCACTGGTGGGAACTTCAGGGCTCTGTTTGTGATTGGAAGAACCTGTGCCACCCTCTCACCCATCCTGAGCGAGGAGTACCTGCCATGGAAATGGGCTGGGATATGCACCAGCAATGGTGAACAACAGCCAACACTGCTGGTGCTGGATGATGCCTTATTTTTACGGTTTTCTGGCTTTTTCTACAAATTTGACTGGACTGGAAGTGTGGCCACTGGGGTGCTCTAAGCCGCTCTCCTGGGATTTTGGAAGTGGGGAAGTTTGATTCAGGCCACATGTTGCAGGACACCTGATTTCAGACCCCAGCTGCTGCAGTCTCATCAGCTTCCCAGACAGGCTGGCTCAAAGAGCAGCAGTCCCTGGCTGCTTGTCCACTCCCGGTGCCTACCAGGGCCCAACAGCCCCATGTGTGTGGGGATGAACAAGCAGCAGCTGCAGCTCCAATCTGGGGAGAGCTCGTCCCAGGGGTGCAGGTGATGAAGCACCCCGCTCCCGCTGCAGTGCTGGGAACCACATGCTCCCACCACGATGGATATTTCCCATCAGCACACTTTATTCAAAATGAAACCCATTATGGCAAAGAAAAAAAAAAAATCTTTAATGATTGTACTGCATCAACATGAATGATGTCACATGTCCGGACTGCCTCGGAAAGCACTAAGTTGCCAAAAGATGGTGAATGTGTTCAATATGGAGTGAGAGGGACCAGACGAGAGGCTAAAACTGAAACTTTCCAGCTACGCTGTTGATGCATTTTCTTATTTTCTTTTGTTGAATAGCGTGCTCTGTTTTGTTTTAAACACTGTTACTGCAGCGGGATTCTGTTAGCCCCTAGGGGATGCATAGAAGTTAGCAGCACCTGCATCCCCGATCCCACCTCTCACTTGCCCAGGATGACCTGCAGCTTGGGCTTGGTGCAGACGTTAACCAAGAACCTGGTGGCTCTGTGTAACCTTGTGTCATGGCTATACATATACATATATATATGCCATACAAATCCTATAGCAAAAAATGATCTATCTGTTTAATTACTGAATCTTGTGCAATTCTTGAAAGCAGTGCCCTCACACACTGGTGGCTTTGCCCTGGGGAAAGTCTGGGGTCTCTCCAGCTGTTCCCAGCATTGCTCGGTGTCACGATCGAGGACACGGCTAACACAAGATCCTGATGAAATGCAGATGGCAATGCCAGAAAGCAGTGACGTGAGACATGGATGCCAAGCAGCAATTTGTTCTCTGTCAGACACAGCCTCCCCAGCCTGGTCAAGCAAGAAGTGCTGCGCTACAGGGGTGAAGGCATTATTTCTTAAATATGCCCTTTTGGAAACCAAATTTTCATATTTGTACACTCATATTTTGCAATAGAGGTGGAGTGCATCGTTTTCCTGGTTAAAGATCATTTCGTTTGTGTTACATCTGGATTTGTAATGAAATGAGGGTCACAGTGACCCTGGTAATTTTATGGCTATTTTGCCAATATTCTGCTTGAGTCACGGCAATTTGACTGAGAGGAAAATCCTGAATGTCCAGAGTAACCCACAGCCTCACAAATCACGAACCAAACCTTCCTCATCACCTCCCACCCACTGCGACCCAACAAATCAAAATGTCTCATGACTTTTTTGGAGAATAACAAAGGCAATAAACTTCTACATCAAAGGCAAACCCCAGGCTCCCAAACTGCTTTTGGAAATGCATCTTTTTTCCAAGCTCATAAGAAGTACCACACCACCTCCTTTTTTTTCCCCCTCTCATTCCTAAAATATTTAGTGCTTTTTCTTCCTAAATTTATAAACAAGTTGGCTGATTGTGCTGATGAAAACTGGTTTAAAAATTAATTGAAAGCCTTTAAAAATTAATAATTATTTCAGCTAATTAAGGGTGGCAGCTTAACATCTTTTAAACTGTTAACAATTTGGTAACTGCTGTGTGCTTGCTGTTGGAATAGAAAATGGTGGGGACTGCGAGCTGAAAAAGTGTTGTGTTCAGTGTTTTAGACCCTGAACAGGTTTTGGGCCCTTCTGCATCGTCTGCCTTATTATTGGCAGCACTACCACATCCATCAAAAAATGGATCTCTACCATCATCATTTTGCTAGAATTTCTCATGTTCCAGATAATTTAAAATGCTTTCTTGTTGTCCATAACACATTTGGGTACGGATTTTTTAAATGGATACTCTCACTTCTCTCATCAATTGTTCTTTATTTCATAGCATCTGATTTTTAATCACAACCATTACCTTCCTCCTTTTCCTGATTTGTTACTTATTATCTGCAGCTTGGCTCGCTCCTCTCGCTTCCATTTTTTGCCAGGATTTGTTGTGATCTTTCCTTTGTGATCATCATAAATACGCTTGTCAGGAAGGAACCGAAACAAAGAGCATTTATAGCTCTGAGAATTTGAGAGTTTTCTGTTTTCCAATAAATCAGTTGGCAGAGCTGTAAAAACGTGCAGCATGTGTGAGAACTGACTGTTGGGTTTGGCTGTAAGGGCTTCCAACTCTTTATTGCAGCCGAATTGGGCAGTTGATACCCATGGCATCTCTTGCAATTGCAGAGCCCATCAATAGGGGATACTATGGACCTTGGCCCACCCTCAGCATCAAAAACCACCTGGGTGTACCCTACAATGCAAAAGAGCCTATATTTAGAATCATGGAATTAGGGTTGGAAAAGACCGCTGAGATCATCTAGTCCAACCATCAACCCATCCCACCATGCCTGCTAACCGTGTCCTCAAGTGCCACATCTCCATGGTTCTTGAACACCTGCTGGGATGGTGACTCCACCATTTCCACCCTAAATCCCATGCTGTGTACTAAAGGCAGCCCTCTGTTTCCAGTTCAGACCCGCTGTGCCATGTAGATCTCCTTCTGCTCTGAGCTCACATTGCAGCTTGGCCCCGCTCTCCCATCTCAGGAGTTTCCTCGTGGATTCCTCCACGAAGCTTCAAACCAGAAGTAGAGCCAACAGTCCATATGGGGAGGTGTGCAAGGCCAGCGGGACCCCAAGCATCCACTGCATCTCCCTGTGATGCTCTCCCTTACACTGCTCAGTTATTCCGCAGCCCATCCACACTCTACAGTGCCCTTTGGCACAAGTTTAATTATGCAAAATTGTTACAAAAAAGCATTTCTTTTGCCTGGTTCACATGTCCTCCTTCCTGCCAGCCGCTCCCAGCCCTCATCTTTGCCTCCTTCCTCTGCATCAACCCTTCTTTCTTGTTTCCTCTCTTTGCTTTCCAGTGGAGGGAACAGATTTGTGAGCAGTATTTAAGTAGCAGGTGAATTATTGATCTGCTCAATGACAAATTGATCTCTTCTGTTGTGTTTAACACTTTTATTTTCCTCTAAAAATTTCCACGCTCAATTTACTTTTTAGGCCATCACAGATCGCTGAGGCGATGTTTTCATAACACGATGGCTATGCAAGGTCCAAGTTATCTTTCCTGGGCAGTAACAGCTCATTGAAGGCTCACGACTATTTAAAGCACAAATACCCGTGCTCATCATTTTGCACATTTCCTGGATTCCCTCTTATTTGACTGTCCAGAGGCGTTCGACTGCAGCTTTTCACCATCAGCTCTGACTATTGAGGTGTTTGGGGCCCTTTTCAGTATTATTCCATTTTGCACATTCAGGCTCTGATCCTGCACCTCGACCCTCCCCTGCTCTGCACAGCTCCTGCTGCTGAGGTGATAGACAAAAAGGGTCAATTATGGAATTTCTATACCTTAGGAAGCTGCTAATAAAAAAAGGGCTCTCCTTTATTGTAGTTTTAAGCTTAATTTGTCATCTTGTGCTCTTCTTTATTTTCCTCATTTGGACATGACTTCCACTTTCTGGAGGATACTATTTTACCTCTGACAAACTCCTTTAGTCTATTCTTTGATGAGAACAGCTAATTTTTTGCCCTTTTAAAGTCTCTTTTGATAATTGTATAGATCTGCTCTCATCATCTAATAGAAGATCTTTAAACAATGTCTATGTCCCCTGGAAGAATTTTACCCTTTTGACAGCTGCTTTTTAATTCTTTTTAACAAGCCTCACCACTTTAATGTGGATTGCCTTTTTGAAATGAAGTTGCAATGAACTTTTTCATTTTTTTCTTTCTCTCTTTTTTTTTTTTTAAAAAGAAAAAATAAGTCCTACAGTGCTACCGACTTTAAGTACGTTATGGGCACTTCTAGAGGGGCTCTTCAATCACATTTTAAATTAGCCCTGTGGCCTGCTCAGGATTGAATCTGCCATTGCTTCTCCTGGCTGGCCCAAGAAGGAGCTATTTTTTTTGTGTTGTCCAGACATTTAACCATTTTGCTCTGAGAGTATTCCATGTCCCTCAGCACAGAGCTTGTTTCCATCCTGTTCAAACAGCTTTCTCCACTCACACCCCCAGGCATTGCCCAGCCAATATGCCATGCTCATCCATCTAATCCTAACGCTTTCATCCCGACACCTTCCATCTTTGCATCTTCAGCACTCCCCTCTGCATACCTGGCCACCATTGGGATGCTCCCCGTAGGTCTCACCTCTGCAGGATGCCCATAAAGGTATCCTGGTGGCGGCCCAGGTCTTACCTCTCCTCCAACCGCCTCTTCTGCAGGTCTGGGACCTCTTTGGTGGCAACCCAGAGTTTCCATTATTCATCGAATGTTATTCCTGATAAGAGAGACAGCATTAAAAAGCAATTAAAATCCTCAGGTTGTGCATTAAAATAAATAAATAAAAAAAAAGAAGTAATTTAAAACTCTAAACATGCTTCTGACATTTTCTAAATTAAAAATCAGACCCTTCCTCCGCATTTTTCAGTTCATAAAATTTAATCAGTGTTACCATTTTAACGGAATATTTTGGACTAAGCAAGATGCAATTTTTTTGAAGGATGGGAAGGAGCATTGTTTCAGGTTTCTGGTTTAGCCTATGACTTCCATCCCACTCCCTGCCCGGGACCACCATCTGCAGATGGCATCATGGGCCCTGTGCCAGCAGGAGGGCTGCGGAAATCCCTCAGTGCTGTCCCTGCTCCCATCTTGTAGGCTGAATGTAAGATTATTTCCTGGTCTCATCATTTCCTCCGAGCTTTCTTATCACTGCTAAAAGCTGTCAAGAGCATTTGGCCATAGGGAAGAGGGAGAAAGGCAGACAAGGAAGAATGTGCTGAAGAAGATGTGTGCTATGGGAAGCGGAATGGCCTCAATATTTTTTCCCATATCAATTTTGTGTGATTTCTTAGGCCATGAGCCCATGGAAGAGCAAATCGGTAGAAAGCCATGCTAACTCATTAAAAAAAAAAACCAACACAAAACAATAACCCCACAAAGCACTTGGAGCCTTAAAGGCTACTGATGGTGGCTGTGGCCAGAGGATACAACCCCCTCTGTGCAATCTCCTCCCTTTGTTTGCATGGCCCATGTTCAGACCCTGGGCTTTAGGGATAAAGCAGATTTTCTTCTGATTAAAGACGTTGGTAAGATTAAAGATACACAGCTGAGAAGCAAAGCTGCAAAGCAAAGATCACTCGGTAACTTTTCAGCTTGCAGTGTGTGTATTTTTCAGTTGTTTCTCTTGTTTTTGAACATGCAAACTGGAGAAGGCAATAATCCGCACCCCCTCGTCCTGGTTGGGTCTGGTCTTGCTCCAATTCCCAGCACTTGTCTCCATCTCACAAACTTCCCCATCCAACAGCAAAGGGTCCTCCACCTTCCCAGGAAATGGTTTTCCCCCAAGGCCATGGACAAAACACACTCCTCTCGTGTGCTTTTGTGTCCAGGCTGGTTGGACAGGCAGGTCAGGGCACAGCTATCATCCCTCAAGCCAGGCACACAAGTGGAGACTGCATGGTGGTACCCATGGGAGCTGGGGACATCCCCCCACTGTGTGCACATGGGCATCCCCAGTACACTGATGTGAATGGGGCCACTCGAGTGCTGCCTCTCTGTCCTCTCCTCACCTTCCTTATGCCCACAGGGCATGAGGTCGCTTGGTAGCATCTGCCCAGATCATGAGCTGCGTCATCGGCCCCACATGGCTGCTGTGGGCTCTCCAGCAAAACAGAGCAGGTGCTCAATGCCTGAGTTTGTCCAGAAAGCCACCCAGGCTTCATGTCCCCTGCTCAACTTGTGGGATCCTGATGTGGGATGGGCAGAGCATCCTGTCCTTCCTGCACGGTGTTGCTGAATGACTGGGAGGCATCTGAGCAACATCTCCCAGCCCTGAGCAGTAAGGATGGGCATGGAGCAGTATGGGCACCCATCCCTGACTCAGTAGAGATCCCAAGCACAAGGAGGTGCCTCTGGGAGCTCCTGGTGG
>JAOWBP010004313.1:1192495-1216399 GCA_028571105.1 Tragopan temminckii | reverse complement strand
CCTGCAGCCTCCAGCAGTGCCAGAGAAGGTACAGAGGCAGCTTCCACTGGAGAAGCAGAAGACTTTGGTTTGGACAGGATGAAGGACTCATGTTCAGCTCGAAGGACCATTCCAGCTGCTCCATTGGGACTTCTGTTCCAAACCAGGACAATAAACAATTCAAAAGGACAGTACAAAATTCTAACATTTCTTCTCAGGAAGAGTGGTGATGCAGTGGCACAGCTGCTCAGGGAGGGGTGGAGTTGCTGTCCCTGGAGGTGTTCCAGAGCCGTGGAGATATGGCACTGAGGGACGTGGTCAGTGGGCACAGTGATCAGTGATTTTTCCAACCTTAATGATGCTGTGACTCTTTGATCTGAGCACTCATGCTGCCAGGGTTAAGAGACCCCAGGATTCACGAGGCTGTTTGAGCTGCAGCTTGGTGCAGTGAGTCCCATGGCCAGTTCCAAACCAGGCACCATCTTCTGGATAAATGCCACCGCAGA
The DNA here is from genome assembly GCA_028571105.1 of Tragopan temminckii. Taxonomy (NCBI): domain Eukaryota; kingdom Metazoa; phylum Chordata; class Aves; order Galliformes; family Phasianidae; genus Tragopan; species Tragopan temminckii. The sequence continues at coordinate 1,215,914 of JAOWBP010004313.1, read as the reverse complement.
AGCAAATACTTCCTTTGACACTTTCCATGACACAACCAAAAGAAGAACAATGAAGTGCAAATCCAACCAATCATGTATTTACTTAAAAGCCTTTTAAGAACTCATTTAATGTATTTGTGCACCAAATATCTGTGGGAAGAAAATGAATTTAAAAAAAAATAAGGGATTATACTAACAGGGAAAAGTACCAAGAACAGTTGACAATGCCAGAACCTAGTAATCCCACTGCAGAAGCTGTGATGCATTAGCAAAGCTCCTGGTTCCTCCTGCAGCAGAGCAGGCTCAGTGTGAGGAGGTCCTGGGAGAAGAACATGTATCCATCAGTTCTCAGCCCCAGTTCATACCCACAGGCTGGCTTCATGCTTTCCTGATGAGCGGAATGCTGAGCAAAGCCTGAAAATGGAGCTGCTTGAGGTTGCAGCGTGCTTTGCTTTCCCACTCACAAGCTGAGTCAGAGCACTGCAGAGCAGCCCTGCGCTAAGATCAAGAGGGAAAAGAAAACAGGGTGGTGAGTGAGTCAGTGTGCAGCAGCCAGCAGCTCTGCTCCCAGCATAAGTGTTTTGGGTCCTTCTCTGGTCCCTTGGTGAAAACACACGTGGCACCAGCTGAGCCCTTCTGCCTCTGAGCCCACCGTGACCCAGATACCAGCACAGCTCCCACCTGCCGTGACTTCTGGCAGCACCCAGACCTTCCCAAACCTATCTGTACATGCCACAGACAGAGGAAGGTGAGGAACTGCCATTTGTGATAGCTGAGTTTGGCTGTACATTTTCTTGGTGTATCTAATTTGGGGATTCAAGGAGAGTTATTCCTGAAGCTGTGCTTCAGCTGTATTTCATCCTGTGGTTTGGGGTATCATGGAGAACTGCCATTCCTACTACTTGTTGCAAAATTTGATACCGAGGTTTGCTGTTTGATTTGGGTTTGCTTTTGTTTCTTCTCAAGGATCAGTGAACAGCCAGATCATAGAATCATAGAAACAGAGAATTGCTCGGATTGGAAAAGACCTTAAAGATCATCAAGTCCAACCACAGATCATCAAGTCCAATCAGATGCTCGGATGAGCCTTGGATGGGATGATGCATGTTGCTGCCATGCCCAGGGTTAATCTGGCCGCCAGGTTTGGGATGAAGGAGGAGGTTTTCCTAAGTCAAGGATCACAGAGATGCCTTCACCTTCTCCCGACACGTGGCTTTTTGTGGTAATATTTGGTATTTTAGATCTGGAGTTAAATACATTAAAGTATGTTGGAGGATTAGCTGTGGCTTTTGAAGCTCCGGGATGTTCTCCTGAACCCCTGGATTTAATTTCTATTTCAGAGTTGCTGAGCTCAGTGTCCCCACGCAGCCCACACGACCCACAAGCCGTGCAGCACAGCATGGGGCTTCAAGAGGAACCCAGGAAACTGCTCCAGTGGTTATCCTCACTGCTTAACATTACCAGGGACACAAACTGTGTGAGGATCATTCAGCAGGTGCATTTGAATAACATTACATTATTCCCCATTTATTAGCTGAACCTTTTGCCATCTCTCCTGCTATTTTCTGTAGGATCTCCATTCAGCAAAATGACTTCAGCAATCTGGTTTTGCTCTTTGTTTTGATGGAGCATTCCCTTCTTCCCACCCTCTGCTGCGCTCTCAGCACTGCACATTGTTACAGCACGTGTTATCAGGCCACAAGTTCCCCAGGAGCTGCTGCAAGATGCTTGGAAGCGCATTGCACAGCATCTCATATTTAAATGCATTTGACTCAATAATTTAATTTAATAACCACCATGGTTAGTTTATAATGAAAACTATTTCATTATCTCTAAACTCACAATAGGCAGTCCTGCTTTTTATTTTTAAAACGACTGAGGAGAAATATTTCTGGAACATATTTGACTTTTCAATATCATCACCATCAGTTTTATCATGCCCACTCAGTAGTGGGCCTTATCCAGCCCTGGATCCCTTTTAACTCCCAAAATCAGATTACTTTTAGTCTTGCTACAATTTTGGTTTTTCTTTTCCCTTTTGTTCTTTGCTTTCCTAACCACAGACATTCAAATAACATAATAGCTCAGCTTAAAAGGTAAAAAAAAAAAAAAACAAAAAAACCACGGATAATTGGTGTTGTACTAATTATTCTCTATCCTTCTTTGTATGTGCACACGTAGATATGCGGCTACCAGCCCCTGCCTGTCACTTCCACCTGAAGGAACATCTTTACTGATATGATGTAGTGATGTTGTGCATGTACATATATCACTCAAGCACACTTACTGACAAGGCACTGGCAGCCATCCAGCTGCCAACCCGATCAATAGGAGCATATTGAGTTACACAGAGAACCTGGAGAGGGGCAGGCAGTGGTTGCAGTGCCGGCATGCACTCCCACACTGAGCTGTTACTCCTGTTTAACAGGGCTGGGCTTGGGCTTCCACACTGCTTTAACACTTCTTACAATTCGTTTTCAATTCTTATTATTATTTTGGACAACAGAACAATAGGTTCTTGGTGTCTAATTCTAAATGCGAGGCAAAATCTCTCTGATCAAGCACATGCTTCTGCTGTATTATCCCACCTGTGGTGCAGCAAAAGCAAGGGGAACCAGCCTCTGCTGGGGGGCCTGGCACAGCTCTCTCTGCTATGCTCACCAGCAGAGGACACACCATGGGCAGGCTCCACCTCTCCCCCAGACCCAGATTAAAGCAGTTCTCCAGCCACTAATCCAAGCAGGTGCTGGGCCAAGGGCAGCAGCTGAGGGCACTGAAGGTGCCAGCCCTGTCAGCTCCTTCTTGCCGGTGGGGCTCTGCCAGCACAGCATTGGTACTTGTTGAGCTGTGTCCAGCTTTGGGCCCCTCACTGCAAGAAAGACATCGAGGCCCTGGAGTGGGTTCAAAGAAGGGCAACAAAGCTGTGAGGGGTCTGGAGCACAGGCCGTATGAGGGGCGGCTGAAGAAGCTGGGGTTGTTCAGTCTGGAGAAGAGGAGGCTCAGGGGAGACCTTATTGCTCTCTGTCACTACCTGAAGGGAGGTTGTAGTGAGCTGGGGGTCGGCCTCTTCTCTCGTGTAACTGGTGATAGGACTAGAGGGAATGGCTTCAAGCTGCACCAGGGGAGATTTAGGCTGGACGTTAGGAAATACTACTTTTCTGAAAGAGTGGTCAGGCACTGGAATGGGCTGCACAGGGAGGTGGTGGAGTCACCGACCCTGGAGTTGTTCAAGGAAGGTTTGGATTTTGGGTTGAGGGATATAGTTTAGTGAGAACTATTGGTGATAGGTGGATGGTTGGATTGGATGATCTTGTAGGTCTTTTCCAAACTTGGTGTTTCTGTGATTCTGAGCTCCTGAGCCTGCTTGTCCCATGGCAGCTGTGGCACAGGGGGAGCCACCCAGGCAGCTGGAAAGGGAAACTGTATAGAGAGGCTGAGGGAGGACATGCAAAGGGGTCAGGTGGAAGTGGAGCAGGTGGGAGTGCAGAGAGAAGCAGGCATGTCTGCTGGGATTGCTGGGTGCTTCCTGCATTGCTCACAACATAGGGGGGCAAAGGCTTTGTGAACTCTGTCTGGACTCGGATGAGCTGCCTGCTGGTGCTCTCCATCCTGCCTGTCTGTGCCTGGGTTGTGCAGAGAGATAGCAGAGCCGAGCTGCTGATAAGAGATGCGGATGCTGGGGAAGGCCAGGCAGGCTGCAGGAGCAGTGCTGGGGGCTGGACCAGACCTGAGAGCTGATCCCTCCCTCCCCAGTGCTCCCCCTCTCCCCACCCTCTCTTTCTACCCTGCCCTCCGGATCCGCGGCTATAATCAAATCATAACTTTTATTAAATTTGAGATTACTTTTTAATGGAATCAATTTCTTGCGCGGTGCTTTTCCCTTCTGCCCCGCGGCTCAGCCACGCTCTGCAATTCTGTAGTGTTGCTCCAGCTTTTATCCCCACAGCCGCCCTAATGATGAACGTGTCCCAACCTTCCCTGCCCTCATGGCTTCTACCTTTCCCTCTATTGCCCCAAACGGGTTAAACTTTGCAGTTTTATATAACTTTCTGATCTTCTTCCCCGCCTCCCCTTCTGCTTTTTCTTTCCTCTTTCTTCCTGCAACACCTACAGATTGTATTATATCCTCTGATGCAAAAAGGCCTATTCTGCTTTCACTTGTTACCATAGACTGACAACAAGAAAAATAACAGTGGCAGTTTTTATTTGGTTCTCCTCCTGCTGACTTTCTTGAAAAGAAATGTAAGATCCTAACTTTGGATCCCACATACGAATATACTGGTTCTTATGGGTTTCTGTGTTTTCTAAGTCCTCTTTCAAGAACAGCAGGTCAGGCCACCTCCCTGTTGCTCCAAGGCCCGGCTCTGGTCCCAGTGTCTTTCTCACAAAACCTTTCTTCCAGTTTCTGATTTCCAAAAAGATGGATTTTGGCCTGGTCCGAAGGCACATGCTCGTGGGCTTTGTGTCGTCTGTTTTGTAATTTCATTGATTTTCTTTGGGAATTTAAATTTAATTCCTCCAAATCAAATAAAGATGCACTATGTGGAGTGAATTCTTCAGATGAAGGCTGAGCAGTGGGTTCTGAGCACTGCAGGGTGCCTGGAGGCTGCCAGCTCCAGTCCTCCATGCTCCTGTCCTGTGCTTGAGGCACAGCACTAGGGGCGTGCTGTCAGGCTCAGACCACCAAAAAATCCAATATTTTGCTTCCATTAGCCTGTTTGAGCTTCATGTCCCACCATGACCCCAGTATTTATCCTGGAACAAAATGCCTACCACTATGTCCACAGTGCCACTATAACCATGGTTATACAAAGTGACTCTAAGAGCTGATGTGGCCATTAAGTAATGATAATGGTGTTTTCCTCCAAGTATGGCACTCACTTTCCACAGGATCATTAAGGTTGGGAAATACCTCTGAGATCACCTATTCCAGCCATCCACCTACCACCAATATTGCCCATGACCACATCCCTCAGTGCCACAGTTCTTGAACACCTCTAGGGATGATGACTCCACCACCTCCCTGGGCAGCTTGTGCCCATGTATTACCACTCTTTTGGAGAATAAATGTTTCCTAATATCCAACCTGAACCTCCCTGGTGCAACTTCAGACCATTCCTTCTCATTCTGTTGGTTTTGGTTTAAGAAAGAGCATAGGAGTCACTCACTGATTCAGTTCCTGGTGCATCTGCTCTTGCTATTTCCCTGAGCATAGCTCCCATGGCCACGCTTCCACCAGGAGCAGGTGCTCTGTGCTTAATGCGTCTCTGTAGGCATTCGCAGCACTTAACTTCCTCCTTAACGATATCAAATGCCTCTTTTCATTCAGGATTTGATGGTGATTTTATATATTGTTCTTTACGTCCTTCCTAAGATAGGAATTCACAGCTCTTTCTCCAAACTAGAGAAATATCTCATGGAGCTCTAAGTCTGAAGCTATTCAGGTAACTTTCTTCTTCCTTCTCCTTTCAAAGCCCTGTTTTATTTTCCAGCCAAGTCCATTCTGTGTGTATCAGTGCCTGTGAATAAAAGGGTGTTATTCTTTGAGATTCGTTTGAAATTCTCTTCCATGGTCATTTATGAAAGCATAAAAATAGATTCAGTCCTGAAGCATGAGACACATCACCGAAAGCTATATATATATATATGAATAGATATTTTTGTGTGTAGTCTTCTAAGGACAGCACTCCTTTTTTTTTGGCTATGCACACGGAGTTTATTCCTGCAAAGGGTGAAGTTCTTTTCAGTTTCACACAAATCACCAAGACTGAGGGAACTGCAGTTCTGCCGTAATTCTGCCTGTAATTAATAAATCATCTGAAGAGAAAAGAGTAACAGGTACACTTTGAGGTCCAACAGGAGGCTTTCAAGTATTGAAGTGTTTAAAAATTAAAAATAAAGAGCCCGTTTTGGTGTCCACTACCAGCTCCTGTACTTCTGCTGCTTATGAGGAAGCTCAGGTCTTGTAGGTAGGAGCCCTCCTGCAGCACTGGTGGACAAAACCTGTGGTGTGGGAGCGAGGTATGGCCCCAGTGTCACTAAGCTCAGGGATGGGCACATCTTCTTTTCCCATCCACAGGTTTTGTGGTGTCATACTGCTTTCTTCATGCGCTGTTGGAGTGGCCAGGCTGGAGTATGGCATTTCAAGCACCGACTTTCAGGCTCCTTTTTAAGCCTCAGGTTGCAATAGATAATTAGCTCTTTCTGTTACACTCCTCCATCAAGAACATAAATGCTGGCTGCTTCTACCCAATTTTATTAAGTTCAAGAAGATCGTTTCCCACAAAAACAACCTCGTCGTGACGCGTGCACCGTGCTGACCTGTGCCATGTCTCCAGCTCACCGTGCCCTTTCCTTCCTGCTGCTGCCCGTCTCCCTGCCTGTCATATTGGGTTGATGAACACCTGCTCCCTGCTCATTCAGAAATACATCACATGAGGATCTGGGGCTATCTGGCCCTGGTTTACCTTCATGGGGAACAGCTCCTGCTTTCTGCCCTGCTCATTACAGCATGCCCCAATTGATCCCACATCTCATGGGTTATGGCTGGCACAGGCTTCTCCCAGGCTTGGACATGCTCAGGCCAGCAGCCCCTTCTGCACTCATTCTGCTGGCCCAAGGCATGGGATGACATGATGAATGTCACACCAAATGCCTACTGGGGCTTATTTCCTACTGAACTGAGAACACAAGTGCTGTCCCTTAGTCTCTGGAGGAAGCACATATTTCAGTGGCACTTCCAAAAGGACAGCATGTCCTTCTCTGAAGCCATCACAGTGTGACACCCCAATCTGCAGATAAACATTATGCAAAGGTCTCTTTTTATGGCTGTATTCAGAAATGTGCCTCGTGCTTCATTAGGGCTTGGACATAAAACACCACTGCAGCCTCAGAGATTTGCATGTTTTTCATCAGAGGGACAGGACTGTAACCCAGTTTATGGCTGGTTTCATTTCTGTTCCTTTTGGTATCCCTGTCTTGTGGTCTGAGGACTCCACCAGTGGCCCAGATCTGGGATTTGCCAGGCTGCTCTGTCTCTGTCTCCTTATGGAGCCATAGTCCATAAGTTATCCACACCTCTTGTGAATCTGTAAGAGAAGAGAGGAAAAATGATTGTAAAAAACAAGCAGAATAAACCCCAAGTTGGTCCTGAGTTCTGTGGCACCTTTGGGCACTTAACATCATCCCCAAACAGGTCCCTGCTCACGTCTCTTTAGCTGGTCATTGAGCAGATTGCTCCAAGGTCTGGTGGGAAGGATGATGTTTCCAACATTTCTTGGTCTGCTCAGGAGACACCATGGCCACCGTTGAAGTCTTCATCCATTTCAAACCACAAATACACTTAGTACACTCCATGCAGAAAGAAAGTTTTCCAAGACATGAATCTGCCCTGCCTAGGAATCCATGAATGTCAATCTAACAAGTATGGTGTCTGCATTGCCCTGACCAAGCCTTCATGTCCTGCCAGGATGGCAGATCCAGGCGTTGCAGAGCAGGTGGGATCATGGGTTGACTTACACATTGTGAACAACAGTCCTCCATCCCCTGATGCAATGCACTTGTGGCTCCATTTCTTTGAAACCTTGGAGGAAGGTTTCAAAGCAGAGGGAGTAAATACAGCACTTACTTGGAAGAAAGCACCAGAGGAATACTAAGTGAGTTATTTGGTTTGACACAGTACAGTGTGTACCTGACTTCATTACTCTGCTGACATATATAGCGCTCAGAGGCATTTTGCTAATTATCAGCATCATTTATTTATTTATTTGTTCACTGCCACCTTAACCACGGCGAGGTGTGCGTGGAGCTCATAGGGAGAGGCTCGCGGTACACTGTTTGTGTAGGAAGCTGCAACTGCTTTCCAATTGTTAATGAAATGAAAATAGTCATAAAACCCTACTATCTTTTTTTTTTTTTTTTTTTTTTTAAATCCTGAAAATGAACATTTGTAATCGCTGCTCAACTGAGAAGCATCGTTGCCCGTTCCTGCAGACTGTGCTGAAAACAAAACACGGGAAATTTCGCCCTCGAAAACATTTTGTGAAATATAATGAATGAACTTGAACACACCAAAATCAATATTTTTTGCATCCTTGGCAGCAAATGCCTTGCTAAAATTTCTCGGAAGGTCTGGAAGGGCCATTTTGTGGTGAGAAAGGAAAGGTCAGCCCCTTGGATTTTCCTGAGCAGATGCTAAGCCTCCTAATGAAAAGCCCGGATAGCAACAAACATGCACTGAAGTGGTTTATGAACGACTCACATACAAAGTTGGTAATTAAAAATTTGGAAAAAAATGCACCCAAAAACCTAAAAACAGATGTCTTCCAGAACTTCCGTGGAGAACAGACAAGTTTTCTGGCTGGTAAGTCACCGAGCCATATCCCTGCTGTGATTGCTCCTCAGCCCGTGTGTGAGCCTGGCACACGGGGACCCCTGTGCTCTGTGCCCTTGGCTCAATCTTGCAGAGCAATTTCCCATGTGGCTGACTGTGAATCTCTGCAGTATCTGCCCTCAGATCCTGGAGTAGCAGGGGGCACAGAATCATGGAGTAATAGAATCATGAAGGTTGGAAACGACCTCTAAGATCACCCACATACCATCCACCTGCCACTGATATTCCCACTAAGACGTGTCCCAAAATACCATCTGCCCAGGGAGCTGGGGCTGACTCCCCAGCTGTGGGTTTGGCTCCTCAGCCGTGCTGGGGGACAGTGGTGTGTTCTGTCAGGGAGATTGGTGGCACCTGTACTGCTGGAACGCCTGAGCCACTTCCACAGCTCGGTTTGCCCACCCCTGCTTGGTGTGATGGATGGAGTTATTACAGCTGTGCAATCTTATCCTGCCCCCCAGCAAAACTCGGCTGGGAATTGAATGTTGGTGGGGAAGGCTGGCGAAGCACGAGGAGCGGTGATCACATTTGTCTTGTAGGGAGAGGGAGAATTGAGGGCTGCAATAGGCGGCATTCAGTAGGCAGGTACTGGGACACAGCCCAGCAGCTCCCCTCCTGCTGCCCTTCTCCAGAGGGTGTCCACTTGCTTCCATAGGATGGAACCAACTCAGTGACATGGAATGGTGGCCAGGGCTCTCCTCCCATCTTCTTCTCCCACATCTCCTTCACATCTCACGCTGGAAGGCTCCTGGAGGGCTCCTGTTGTGCATGGAACTCCAGAGCTGGCAGGAGCAGCAGAGTGCTGAGCATGGGGGAACACTTTGCTCTCCAGCCGTGCACTTTCCAGCTTTTGGAGTGTTGTCTTCATTGGAAAGATAAAGTGAATGGGCATCTGCTGGAAATTGCCCTTCTTGCATGCATGCCATAGCACCCAACGGCATGCAAAGGGGGCTAATTAATGAATATGGGTTGTTTCACAGCACTGAAGAACTTGGGGATTCAGTTACATCACTTGATGGTTTATCACACTCAGTATTCCCTCTGCAGCCATCTTTGGTTGGACATCCCTGGGGCAGAGGACTCACCCACAGGTAGAAAGAGGCTCTGAGGGATCAGAAAGTTGGGTTTGGAGCCTCAAATAACAGAGCATGAGCTGCCCTGTTTCTTCAGCATCTGGGTGAACGGGCTGCTCTGCGCTGTGGATGATGCATGGGGTGGGGTGGAGGCCGAGGCTGTGTATTTATGGACAAAAAGATGTTAATGTGAGCTTAATTGTGTGGCAATCAGCTGGAGGATGCTCAGCGCTGAAAGTGCTGTGGATGCCGTATATCGGTGTCGAGAGCGCAACAAAACCCCAGCACAGAGTTCCAGCAGCATGGGATTGCGCTGCGGACACTGAAGGTGGGTTGTGCACATCCCCTACGTGTCCCCCAGCCCCGCGGACAGCCCGGGCCCGGCGGCAGGGGGCTGTCACGGTCCGGCCGGGCTGCGCGGGCGGTGGGAACGGCCGCGGGGGCGGTGGGGCTCAGCTCCGGGCTCCGCGAATCCCTGCGGAGGCCGAGTGTGGGAAGAAAGGCTGGGAAAGCAAGCGGCGCGTCCCCCTGGAGCCGGGGCTGAATGCGTGGGGCCTCCGGGAGCGCCGGCGCGGGGCTTAACTCTGTGCACGCCGCTGACCGGGGCTGGGATTTGCAGTGCGAGATGTAATTTCCCTGCACCGCGGACAGCCTGGACAGTAGGAGCATCCTCCCCGCATCCCACGTGTTCTCCCACTCGTTGAAGCACGCAGTGAAATCTTTATCCTGGGCCGGCACCGATGGTACATGTGGAGGAGCATCGTCTCTCAGGAATTCCACTGCAAGTCCTGGAGAAGGGTGCAAAAATCCCTTTTGCTGTCATGCCGGGGTGGGAGAGCAGCAGGAGAACAAAACAGGCGGGTCCCCATCGTGTACAACCGGCACTGGGCCTGGTTTCTTCACACAGAGGCAGTGTGGAGTGACGGCTCTGCACACTGTCACATGTCTCTGTGCTACAGACGAGTGGGGACAGCTCAGGGAATCACATTAAAAATGGTCATGTTGGCAGCTGCTGCGTGCTGAACATTTCTCCCCTTCAAAGGAGCGTGTGTTTTTCGCAGGGAGAAGGAGAGGAAGGAGCAGTCTGTCCCAGGTATCAGGCTGATGCTTTTGTCCTGAGCAATTTTCATCTTAAGAATAAAAGAACTGCATAAAGGGAAATACTGCTGAGCACACTTGGTTTGCAATTTTCCAGCCTTTAAAGGCTGGGCCCATCACTTTCCTCCCAGCGCGGCTTGTTCTCCGGCCCCTGAGGACACTGTTTCCTTGCCAGATACTAATTTTCAAACCTCAGCTCTTTCAGCCCGTTCCAATAAACATCACAAGAATGTTTCTAAATAGGGAATATGCTTTTTTTTTTTTTCCCCCTTTTTTTTTTTTTTTTCTTTCCATTTTTAAGCATTAAGACAGGGGAAAGAGTTTGCAAAATGCTCACAGCCTTCCTTAGCAGTTTGTCTGAGCAGCAGAGGTTTATGGAGGCAGTGAAGGGTTAAAGTTGTTGAAGCTCGACTCCGGCTGAGGTCGTAAAGGCAAGGACTGATGTTGGGGTATGGGAGTGGGTACAGAGGGCTTGCCTGCTTGTTCATGGTTCCTGTGCCCATTTCTACCCTCTCCACCCATCCCTTCATTTCTCCACCCTTTCATTCATACTAGCATCCATGGCAAAGCCACCACCGAGCCAAGGTATTTCCTTCAGAGCATGGGAGGAACATGGGCTGCTATACTGAGCTGCCAGGCATATTAGTGATTATTTTAATTAGGTGGGAGCTTATAAATATCTCTGCAAACACAGAAGCTGCTGTAAGGCTAGGTGCACTTTTGGGTTGGTCGAAGTGCCCAGCTCAGGCATGGCCTGCTGCACATGGGATGGCTGCAGGATGCTCTGCTCTATCAGCCACGCATGAATGCTATGGCAGCCCCAAAATGAACAAAAAATCCTTCAGCAGAAGAGGCTGAGAGAGCTCAGTCCTCTCTGTTTGCAAAGGGAAAACGGTTGCAGCGTGCAAATACCCCAATGCCTGTGAGGCAAAGCCAAATGAATCGTGAGAGATTGATGCTTTTCTGGGTGATGTGCTTTAGCCAGGTATGAATTCCCAGCTTGGTTCTAGGATGTGGAAAATCAGGCTTTGATATCTGATCCAATGAGCTTCCCCAGCTTAAGGTCTGTCCTCTGAACCCCCAGAAGTGCTGGGAGGGAGCAGTGCTGGTCTCCAGGTGGTGGAGGAATGGTGCCTGGCAGATTGCATGCAGTTCCCTGGGCACTGCACGCACCCAAAGCCTGCCCTGTAAAATAACATAGTTCTAACGCACAAATGAAGAAGAGAAGTGTTGACTTGTGGAACAGTAATGACACCGTTAACAAGAGACGAGGCCCGAAGTCAGTGTTAGAGTGGCCTATAGCCCTGTGCTGGATGCTGGCAGATGTTCCAGAACAGAAAACCATCTCTACTCCAACTTCCCCAACACAAGGCTGAATCACATTTAACTTAATCAAGCTTCCTTTCCTTTTCTTCTTTTTTTCTTTTTCCTGGAGAACATTTATTTGCAATTTCAGTCATCCCGTGCTTGCCATGCGTAGAGCCATCCTTTTAACTCCCTTTCCTGGGTGTAATTTCTTAGACTTTCTGTGCAATCCATCTGCGTGGATCCCAGCGCTTACAAATCCGATGGCACTATTATAATCAGGCTTAAATGCTGCAGCAGCCCGCTACCATTTAAGCTAATAGCTCCCAGCAGGCAAAGGTTGTTATCCTTTATGGACCAGCCCTCTGGGGAGCCACGGGAACAGCTTGCAACAACGGGTAATGCATTTGGAAGTTGCCAAACTTTACTTACTGCCTTCTGAGTCCCTGGCATTTGGTGATTTTTTAAAAAAATTATTCTTATTTCTTTTCTAATTCCACAGCAATGATTTCTGAGGGTGATTTTCCAGTGTGATTCGGACCTTTCCCTTGGTAATTGCTTGCTGAAATTCCTGGGATTATCAGCAGCCACCAGCACGTGGGGCTGGAAGCGTTTGCCACCACGTTTGCAAATGGAGACGCCTTTGTTTAAAAGAGTTGATATTTATTAGGAATGCCAGCAGAATAAAAACATGCACAGATGGAGAATAAATCTTTCTGAACAGCCGTGCAGCACTCCTTGATCATTCAATAAACATCATATTTTAGCACCTTTCGTCCCTCTCAGGCAGCTCTGTACCTGTTACAAGCGGGGCTCCCTGAAGATGAGATTACTTGCCAGCTCCTGTTAAGCTGCTGCCTTTTCCATTTGCTTTTAATTTTTTCAGGCTTCCTCTCTGACACTGAGATTTTTCCACATTGCTCTCTGCAAAAGGGCAAGCTTACACCTAGCGGAGGTTTTTGGGATGAAATGTAAATATTTTTTTTCCTTATCATCAGAAGTCATGTCCTGGAACACTGTGGAGGTGGTCAGAGAGAGCTGTTTCAGATCACATTCGCTTCGTACAACCGCACCGAACGCAACAACTGATTGGAGCAGTAGTTTGCAAAAGGTATAGGTTCAGAGTGAGTAGATTCAGCCATGGGAGGAGGGTCAGTTGTGTATTTGTGGATCCTGAGCATCATATGAACAGGTGAGCACGTCCTTCCTTGTGTGTGTTTGGATATGGGCAGGTTGTGCCCATGCTCCCGTGCAGCTCTGCCTGGATAAGGATGGACTGCAGCATGGGGTTTGGGAAGGGTCCATGGCTCAGTGACATGCCCAGCTGTTGAGGCTCATGGTCACATGGATCTTGGCAGAACTGAGGGGGGAAGGGAGGAAAAAAAAAGGGATATTTCAACCCAAATTCTTCCTGCATACAGAACACTGCAGGATGTAGTGGGCACATCGCTGAGCACGTCGCCTCCAAAAGCTGAAGTCTAGTGGCCTGGAAGTCATTGGCACTCAGCTGTACCAATGGAGGTGTACAAGGAGCAAAGCTCCCTCAGGAGCCACAAGAAGCATCCAGAAACCCAGATCCAGATAATCTGCTGGATTAACTGATCCTCTTGAAAATCCCCCACCTGCCTTGTGCACATGGAAGCAAGCTCTGGCCATGCAGCAGATCTCCTGCTTTGGTGCTCAAAGGTCTTCTGGTCAGGGACTGCGACGCCTCGCTGGGAGCAGAGGGTTGCCATGGGATGAGCTGTGTGGATGCTGGAGACAACGTATTGAACACATCTGGGGCCATGGGGTTAAAGGCAGAGCCCCTACAAGCAGTAGGCAGACCCTACGTGTACTGGGGCAGAGATTTGTGTCTTTGTGTGGAAAGGCAGCTCCAAGCTCGTGCATTCTTCATGGGTTGCATAGCCTCGGGTCGCAGCCTTTGGAGGACAAAGGGTGATAATGGCAAGAACTTTGAGCACATGGATCCAAGTGCTTTGGTGAGATGGGCATGCAGCCCCATGGTCCTGGTTGATCCTGAGTGTGTGGCTGGGCTCCCCCCAAGTTCTCAAGGAGGATTAGAGCTCTGGAAGTTATTACACAAGAAAACAGGCATTAAAAAAAAAGCTATACACGGGTTGCAAATCGATCACCACAAGGTGGGACACATCCCAATTAGGGCAGTTTGCAACACTTGGCATCACGCAGCCCCTGCTTACAAATACGCTGTGCTGGAAGGCACGCCTGGATGGGATGAATGGCATCCCCCTGACAAGCCATCCCTCACCATTGCGCTCCGGCTTCATTGTTTGGTTTGCTCCCGTCTTGTATGCCACTCACTACACAAATCTTCTTCTGGGGACAGAATTATTCATCTCCTTGGCCTAGATAACATTAATGGGACGCAAACTAATGGACTGATTTTTCACAACACTCTGAGATGAATGTGCTTCTTAATTCTCATTGTATCAGGGAAGGACTGAAGCACAGAGCACGGGAGTTCCAAAGATCACTCTATGTGTGGCTGTGCAATCTGAGGCAGAGGAGCTGCAGGAGGGATTCTTTGGCCTCCCTGTTGCAGCCATGGGATGTGGGCACCTTGGGGAGCCCACAGATGGTCCCAGCTGCACTGCAGCTACCTGACTGCATGCACATCTGTGCCACCCGAACTCTATTTTCACCCAATGCCCTTTGTTCTCAGACACACTCCATGTTTCTCCCCACGCTTTGCGCATCACCCTTCCTCCCCTCTCTCTCAACATCTCTCCTCTTGTGAGTGGTTTGTTTGCTGACCTCGTGCCTTCTCTGAGCTGTCTTCCAGGATCCTGGCAGGAGTTTTTTTCCCTCCCTGGGTGGTTACAGCTGATTCAGAGCCCATCCATGCATGCAGAAATTTAAATAATAAATCAGCTCTCTCAGCCACTGAACACCCCATGCACATGAATGCAAAGGCTGGGATCTGTCCCAAGCTGGGATAACCGCATTATTATTATGGTGAAATTGCTGGGAATTGTGAGCTTGTGAGCTCTTCCCATCTGCCTGCACACCCCCTGCATCTCTGCTTGTTTTGGCTCCGCTCAGGAGGAAACAATTGCTTTGGGATGCTCAAAATGTCAGAGCGGAGGGGAAGATGCAAGCTGAGAGCTGAACAGAGGACTGAGAACGAAATCTGGGGTGTGGGAAGCTAGAGGAGTGCTGTGTGACCCACGTGCACAGAACCACTGTGCTAAATTCTCTGCTACAGAGGCCTAAAAGGTTTTTATCCTTTAACTAACACAGTGGTGAGGGGTTTATTCAAGTAGAAAATTTTTAATTGCATTCTCTTGTAGTCAAATATTAATGGAAGGACCTTGTACAAATAAAAGTGAATAATGCAACAGCTTAGCTGACAACATTGTTTCACATTCATTGCAGATTGTGAACCTTCATTAAAATGGATTATTTTTTGCTTTGGAGATTTAACCAGCAACATGACTTTCCCCTCTCACTAGCCCTGTTATGCCTGAGCCCACAGAGAGCTCGGTCCGAGGAGGAGCTTGCAAAATTAATTCTGAAATAAGAGGCTGAAACTTCCAGGACGTGAATTCCTCGTGTCCCTCAGCTCCAGCAGGGCTCGCACGGAAGTGTGCTGGCAGTGAGTCTGAGCAGAACCCTGTGATGCAGGAGGTCTCGGCGGGTGGGCAAGTAATGCAGGGAAAACAGAGAGTATCCATGGAAGGACGGTCCTCACACCTCTAATTCCTTGCTATTTTTAGTCTTAAAACATTATGAATGTAAAGGAAACGAAGCACCTATGGAAGTTGCCCCTTTGCAGAATGATGAATGATTCAAAAGTGCTGTCGCAATCACCGGGCTCTCTTTTTCTAAAAAGCTTTGTAATGTGCTCTGCATGGGGCCAGCTTGCTCCAGAGCAGCACAAAACACCTGAGATAAATTAACTCTTGCCCCCTGAATTTTAATGTCTAGTGAATTGGAGTGGAAAGCAGTAGGATGGGGGCCAGTAAGGGAAGGCCCCTTATACCCCAAGTTGTTCTGTTGTGGTGCTGGCTCAGTTTACCTCCAGCATCACTTCTCTGGAGCAGCGGAAAGCAGGAATGATTGTACTGAGGGACCTGCATACATCTCCTGGTGCTCAGCCTCATGTCCTACATGGATTGCATCGATGCATTTGCTGCTGGCAGCTCACAGCAGAGGTGTGCAGCTCCTGGTGTGCATTT
Organism: Tragopan temminckii; assembly: GCA_028571105.1. Classification (NCBI taxonomy): domain Eukaryota; kingdom Metazoa; phylum Chordata; class Aves; order Galliformes; family Phasianidae; genus Tragopan; species Tragopan temminckii. The sequence goes on along the minus strand of JAOWBP010004313.1, from coordinate 1,199,871 downwards.
GAGCCAGCACAAGGATGGCCAGGCTGCTGTTGCACCAAGAGCCACTCAGTGCTGGTGGTTTTATGATGTCCCACAATGGTCTCACTGCAGTGTTAGGGAGCCACTGCCATGGCAATACTTACAGTCTATAAACCAGCAATTACGCTTGTTATTAGATCATCCCATTTACAGCCTGAATTCTTTGCCCATGGTGCATGCAAAGCAACCCAGAGACTCTCAATGCTGGGCTAATCTGTCCTAATTCATTATGCAAATCACCAGGACAATAACCAGAGACAAATGCTCCATGCCCTAAGAGCACCCAGATTCCTTTCACAGTGACCCTCAAAAATGATGGCGTGGCTGCAGATGTCTGCAAGAAGAATGCTTTGCTATTTGAAGACTCTGTTTGAGCTTCTGGGGCCCCTCTGCCCCATCCTTGCAGCAGAGTGCTCAGATATTTGGGTCAGCGTCCTCAGCCCAAATGAAGCTCCCCTGAGGCAGATGTGGTAGCCTCATGCTCTACACAGAGTCCATCCATGCTGCTCTTGTGTGCCATGCATGTCCCAACCCTGATTTGGACATCTCCAGATGTGCCCAGACATTCCCAAGGGCATCACTGCAAGAGCCCACCAAGGATCCTGCCCAATGTTTCTTGTCACAGCTCTTATGGGACTATGAATATTATGGCAAATTCCTCACTATGGTTTCCTTACCCCAGCACTTCCTGTCACAGAGACCCAAGACACAACTACTCTTCTTGACCCGGCCATGGCCAATGAAGATCTGGGATTGTCCTCTGTTTTGCGACTCGTCCTCCCATTGCCGCAGGGAGAAACAAAACCACCAGGGGATGCCAGATAGATTCTTGTCTCTGCCTGGATTTCTGCTGCTTGGGAGAGAATCTGGGCTGTGGCAATGAATATTTTAAAATGTGGGGCTTAGGATCTCGATGGCAACATGTTTTAGCAGCACACTTCAAAGCAAATACAGATATGGCTGTGTCTGGGCTCTTCGCTGTCTACAGGCGCTTCCCAGCTCTGCTAGTGGAGCTGCTAGACTTTGCATGATCTGCAAGATACGGGAGAGCTTTTGCTCGCCTCCCCCCGCCTTTTTATTCAAATAAACCTTGGGATAATTACATGCAAAAATCCTGCGCTCCTGCAATGTTGATATTGCACATTCGGAAATCGCTGCAGAGGGGATGCATGTGGGCAGAGCCATACGGACGGTGGCAGCTGGCTGCCAGGCTGGCACAGAGCGGCTCGCCGCCAGCCGTGGAGGAGCCCGGGCGAGCGCAGACGCCTCCCACGGTCTCACACTTTGCTGCAGCACCGAATTTGCCTCAGCAGGAGCACCTCCAAGAAGCGGTTGCCATGGGCTCAGCTGGAGACCAAGAGGTGTCCTGGAGCAGCTCCAGCTGGGAGCTGGAGAGTCAGCGGCCATCGGCAGAGCCCAATACACAGCTCACAGTGGTATTCATAGAATCACAGAATATCCTGAGCTGAAAGGATGCACAAGGGTCGTTATGTCCAACCCCTGGCTTCACGTAGCACCACTCCAAAACCTAAATCCTATATCTGAGAGCACAGTACAAATACTCCTTGAGCTCCAGTAGCTCAGAGCTGTGCCCACTGTCCTGGGCAGCCTGTTCCATGTCCACCACCCTCTGGTGCAGTACCTTTCCCTAACCCCAAGCCTGACCTTATACTGAGATGCCTGTCAGCTGAAACTCACCACAGTCAAGGTGAGGACTCATTTCTTAAGCTGGTCCGCATACTCAGGCCATGAATATGCTCATGCCTCTGCATCTCAGAGCTTGCAGAGCTGGGTGTGTATTTTAGGATGAACTTCAGGAGGAAGCAGGGAGAGGAGCAGAGATTGGATGGGGAGCAGGATGGAGTGGAGAGGAGAGCTGTGGGTTTGGGCAGCTCACAAAAGCCCACAGCATTTCATGGAAACACAGAATCATAGAATAGCTTGGGGTGGAAGGGACCTTAAAGACAACTAAGCTCCAAACCCCAACCATGGGTAGGGTTGCCAGTCACTAGATCATGCTACCCAGGGCCCCATCCAACCTGACCTTGCTCAAGGAAAAGGGGCTCTGCTGTTTACAACACTCATTGGAAGCTCTGGAGATGGAGGAAAGCTGCAGTGCCATGGGCAACCTTTAGCCCCAGTTTCCATGAGGATGCTTCCTCTTCTGTGCACTGCAGGGCAATTTTCTGTTGTCACATTTGGGTTGGGCTTCTCCAGGAAAAATAACAGTTGTGGCAGATGGGGCTTCTGAGATTTTGGTTTTCACCTTGGCCAAAATTTCAGATTTTAAGTTCTCTTAGATAGATAGGTAGATAAATAGATAGATAGATAGATAGATAGATAGATAGATAGATAGATAGATAGATAGAATGAAGGCCTTTGGGAAATAATTCTGGGGGCGTTCAGGTTTTCATAAAGAAAACGACTCCACAAAACAAACAAGCAGCCTAAAATTTGGTTTTAAAGTCTGCATGTGGTTTCTTGCTGAACCTGCCATTTTCTGTCCAAACCTGATTTTTTTTTTTGAAAAGTGAAGCTTGTAATTATCATTATTATTATTATTATTTTAGACAGTGACAAAGCTCCAAAAGAAATTGAGATTAATAATCTTCCAAACCTCCTGGAAATATTTGCCATTTGCTGATTTTCGCTGCTGTTATCTTCCTCAGGAAACTAGGCTGTTCCCACGCCTCCGCCTAGGGGTTTGCTCTATTATTTGCACTATTAATTGTATTCGCCTTATTGTTTCAGTGGGCACAGGTGAAAACCCCTCAGTGCCATGTCTGGGTCTCCCTGCCCCACTCAGCAACCCAATCTCCACCAGCGAGGAGCTGTGCATCTTACATCTCCGTGTTCTGTATCATCCTTTCAGTTTCATTCCTAAAATCTTCCTTGAGTGCCTTCAGGCGGAGGAGGGTTCCTTTGCTGTATATCTGGAGGGGAAACATCACATTTATGATATTCCTATTACAAAATGGGGTTTCCTAGCTCATCACTGCTGCCCATGCCTACTCCTACCAAGCTGGGGAGCTGAGATTGCCTGTAAGAAGGACTTAGACATCAAAAATAGCAACTCTTCTAAGTTTGGCATTGTTGGAAGAGTAAAACTTGAGGAGAATGTGTTCACTGCAGTTCTGAAAGACAAAAAAAAAAAAAAAAAAAAAAGAAAAGAAAAAGAAAAAGAAAAGAAAACAAAAAGCATATGTAAATGGTGCTGGGATTTGCTATCATGGCAAAACTGTACACGGTCCTCAGCGGTGGCCTGGTGCAGAGCTGTATGGCTGAAGGAATCGCACTGTGCGCGTGCGGAGTGGCTCAGGGATAAAAGCATGGATTTAGGGAGCTCATACAAGTGGGGAAAATCTTGGGAGAAACTGAAAAAGGGGAGCTGGTGAGGGGACACCAGATCCACCCCATGTCAGATCCAAATGGACCCAATGCCAATGGCCAGAGCTGAGCTGTGAGCGATGCTGGTGGTGCTCCCTTGTGCTGAGTCTGCTCTGCCTGTGATGGTATTTGGTGGATGATCTCCCTCTCCTTATCTCAGCCTCAGCCTTTTTCCACTGTATTTTCTCCCTTGATGCGTTAAGTGAGCAGTGGGGTGGAGCTGAGCTCATGCTGGTGTGAACCCACCACACCTCCATGCGATTTCTCGAAGCTCTGCCTTCAAGTTACGTGTTTGTTGCTGCTCAATTAGCTCTAAGGAGATAAGACAGGTATCACTAACATTTAAACGGAGGAGAAGAAAACAGCAATTTACATAAATTAATTAAGAGACTGACCTCGATCCCCAACACTCCTCAGAGAGCCAGGGAAAAAAAAACTGTTTATTAAGTCAATACTGAGTTTGACACCTGAATCAAGCTTTACCCAAACCGAATGACAAAATTAATCCGCAGCAAAATGCACTGTAACTCCCATCACTTCAGTCATTTATTTTTTAAGCTAGCCCAGCAATTTATTTTTAAACATATCAGTACGTTATGTTCCATGACATTTCACATCTACAAAAACACCATATGTATTGGCAAGTGATTACTCATTGGAAGTGCCATATCATGGATGCGAGTATATCTGGCAGCCTGGATTTTCCCCACCTCTTTTGGGTCTGTGCCCTTATTGTTTCATGCACGCTTGCTCATTGGGCAAACTGGGCTGAGGGGCAGTTTTATACTGTGCTATAAATTGTTGGGTGGGTGTCGTGAGAATGCAGCTTCACTTCGTGAGCCATGGAGGGTGCTGTCCTGGTCTGCCAACACTCAGAGCAGCGCTTTGTCACTGGACAAGCCCCAGAGGGTGACACAGTCCCACCTGTCCCCAGTGTGCATCCCACCCTGCTGTGTCAGCATCGCAGCTCGCTGACCAAGCACATCTTCAGTCCACAAATGGTTTCAGTGTGTCTTGCAGCCCTCCTTCCCTGTAGCCTGGTGATTATTTCTGAGCCATCCCTCAATGCTCACATCCCACAGGCAGTGACTTTTATCATGGAGCTGCAAACCTGCAGTTCTCTCTGCCTCGTGGCTGAGCTGACAAGAGCAAATTGGGCTGAAATACCCAGGTTTGAGGGAGAGAGCAAGCAAGCTGCTTTGTGCCTGGCTGTGCACACTGAGACCAGGGCTGGGCTGAGTTTCTCACACATCGGGATCTCCATCTTCCTGCTGGGATCCGTCTTTTCTCAGCAAGTCATTTAGGCCAGGCGAAATATTCCAGGGATAAATCTAGAAGTGGTCATGGAATTGGCTCAGACATATGGTAGAGTCTGAGCAAGAGATGTCCTCGTGTATCGCACACCTCCTGACACCTTTCTATTTATATGGCTGTTCCACCTGCTTGAAGGGAATAGCAGCAAACAGGAGCGAGGCACTATTTAGCAGACCATCAGGAATAACAGGATGAAAAAAAAAAAAAAAGGATCCAGGTGCTTGAAGACAGAATATAAACCATAATTAAAACCTAGCAGTGCTGCTATGACAGATGGTACAATACGTACCCTGAAAATTGTCCATGAACATTTATTTAATATCTGAGCACACTAACTGCTAGCAGGCGGTGCTGCTATTACCGGAGCACCACTATGTCGGTCACAGCCAGGAAGAAATTCACAGTTCCCATAAAATCCATGGAGCATCGGGCAGTCTGACACGAGGGAGGCCGTGCTCGTTGCTGATACACTGACATGGGTGCAGAGAGAATACCCACGGCAACGTACGTTGCAGAGATATTATGAGCCAGCATGCAAATGAGCTCCTAGAAAAATCACAATGAGGGCTTTTGTTTGCTCGGAGGAACGTTTTTGTGGTATTTTGAAGTGGAATTTGCTGTCCTGGAGTGGGATGGTGTGTTCTGCAGCACTGACACGAGCTTTCTTAACCAGCTCCTCGTTATTGCTTTAAAAAGGCAGCACAAGAATAACTCCTGCACGTCCATCATCCTGCCTTTGTGCAGGCTGCGGGAGGAGCTGAATTTTTCTCCTTTCCCAGCTAATATTGTTTCTGCTTTTAGCATTCATTTCCTGGTCTCTATTTCTCTCCGGTCCATTTCTGTTGCCCTCCTTCCACCTTTCACACCATTTTTCCTGCCTTTGGTGGCTCAGAGCAGCTCCTGGCAGTGGGCAGCAGTGCTGGGAGCGGTCACCCCTGGGGGCAGCCCAGGCTCTGCGCTGCCGGCAGATGGAGGAGCCCTGTGCAGGGCCGGCTTTGCAGAGCAGCTCTCTGCAAATGTTCCTGCTATTTGTAATCAGCCGCGGTTGTCACACTTTGATATTTGTTCTTTATAAGCATTCCTGCAGAGCTTGCCAACAGGAATGTTTTCTACACAAAGATGCAGCAGCATGTGTTTCAGACGTGAATTTTGAACTTATGAGTATTCACGGTGGAAACCTGAGGAGCCTGATGTGATTAAGGAGCAAATCCGCGTCACAGGGCTTGTTTGCAGCCAAATCAGCTCCAGCCCCGAATCATGAAACCCATGCAGCCCAAGAGCTTGCACCCATGCCCAAATGCAACGCCGCATTAATCCATTCCCCAAAAGGAGCAATGCACAGGGTGAAAACTCTTTGGCACAATGGAGTGAGGTCAACACAACCCCAGGATGAGGAGAGAGTACCTTTAAAGCTTTGCCTGTAAAAAAGGTGACCGTAGCACCTAGGGATGCTGTGTCTTAAGGAAAGGTTGGGAAAGGCCTCATGGGGTGTAGATAGCTCCCAAAACCTTCTTTGAGCAGAAGTGTTCGGAAAGTTGGATAGGGATTTGTTGTCCTAGCCTATCTTGGCAGCTCTCATCTAGGCTCCTGGACCAGCCATGGACCCTTCTTCTCTCACAGCTCAGGCTGTGTCATGGCACAGCTACCTTTCACCTCTGAACATCTGAGTGTAGAAGTCTGCAGAGCAGCTTTGCACTGAGAAAACTACGGCGTGGTGTGAATAAACGCTGGCAAGCAGGAGAAGCTGTGTTGGGTAGTACACTGCTGGGTGAGCAGGCAGGGAAAGTAACTCCACCGTGCCCAGCTTTGCTCTGGCAGAAAAAGAACTGTGGTACTTCTTCCACTCACTTTGACCTGGTGGCAACATAGAGGTATTTCAGTGGAGAAAGGGGTCCTTGGACAGAAATAAAGCACCCAGTTAGCACCCAGAAGAAGGGTTGACCAAGAAGAGTGAGAGTTCTTTCGTGCTTGATGTCATTCATGGCATGGTGCATGCAGCCACCAAGCTGCTCTGACAGCTTTGCAGGGATTTGTGCTCTGTTTCTAGGGAGGACACATGGTGGCTTGTACAAATACTGCTGCCAACAACCCAAGTGAAATCCTGACTGGGGAATTCAGGTTGGACCTTCGTTTGCTCCTGTAACTTCATGTGGGGAAACTAAACATGAAAGAACCTTGCTGTCAGATAAAGCAGCTGGAAGTGCTTCAAAGTCCCTGGTCAGCATGGCTGCTGTGTGCATTGTGTCCCCACATAGGTCACAGTGACATCCGTGTGACAGCTCCCATGAATTTCAGCTTTCTGGCCCCATGGGGTAGAGTCAGGATAGGACCCCGTGCTGTTTCAGCAATGCTAACACATGATCTGGTATCCAAAATTGGGTTGTCCCCCAGCGTTTTGGTGTCTGCAGGGTGTGTGAGCCATCTGCTGCTGGGCAACACTCACAGCCCGTGACAGCTCTGGCATGGGATGCTTTGAAGCAGGAGCGAGGCAATGGATTACCAGGGAGAGAAGCAAAGAATAAATATGGACTTCAGTGCAGCTGGGGAGCAGGGTACTCCCAGCTCGGCCATATCTGGCCACTCATGGCACAGAACTAGCATGTGGAAAGCATTACCACCACATGGGTCTCGTTATAGTATCAGCTCATGGAATTCTG
>JAOWBP010004313.1:1160749-1192395 GCA_028571105.1 Tragopan temminckii | reverse complement strand
CTCATGGCACAGAACTAGCATGTGGAAAGCATTACCACCACATGGGTCTCGTTATAGTATCAGCTCATGGAATTCTGGGGACATTGTCATTTATGGATCATTATTTACTCCTACACTGGCCACAATGGATGGTGGGCTCTCTGGACCCTGGCCCTGATCCCTTATGTCCTCTCCCGCCCCAGACTAGCCACAGGAGGAGCTCGGATAGCCCAGCCTTGCACCTTGGCCAACACAAACACCTTCACACTTCCCCACTTCAGTAGTGCGCTGCTTGCCCACAGAGAGGAAATCTTGGGATGTCACATAATCACTTCCATTCTCTTGTCTACTCAAGAAATGCCACCTTCTGTTTTCCACCACTCATAAAAGAGCTGTGAGGCTCTGGAGAGTTGAGCATCAGCACCAATCTCATCTGCTCAGCTACAGTGGCTAGAGGGCAGTTAGACCACATGAGGAGCTGCAGGGACAGAGCCTGGGAAACAGCCCCACAGGCTCTCAGCCTATAGGAAATGCCTATAGGAAGGAAAATGTGCAGGGAAATCAGACAGAGTTGCAGTGCTTTGTTCATAGAATCGTGGAATGGCTTGGATTGGAAGGGACCTCAAAGATCATCTAGTGCCAACTGCTAAATCAGGCAGTAGGTCAGGCTGCCCAGTGTCCTATCCAACCTGGCCTTGAACAGCCCCAGGGATGGGGCAGCCACAGGCTGGATTGTACACTAGACATCTTCTGCAGTGGTGATCACTCCAAGGGCAATGAGGTCAGTGCTGTCTCGCAAAGCAAATTACAGCCATGGCTGTGAGAGCAGGGATGAGAACAGCTTGCAACAGCCTGTTTTTCAAGTTAGGAGATGTGTGGCAGCTGGATGGTGGGAAACCTCTTCATTGAAGAGCAAACTGATTGCTCAACTGCTTGCTTGACCCAGACTTCCAGGCTTGCTGCCTTGCCATGTTTTTATGGCTGTCATGCAGCAGGGACAGGCTGGAACCTCTCACATGCAAAAGGAGCTATAGAAGACCTGTCCTGCAGCTCACACAGGGCCCTACTACCTGGACATCAGCCATGACAGAGCACTAGGAAGGTGCCCAGATGGAGATGCGTGAAGCACTCCTCGGCTTCATCACGAGCAAAAGCCTCATCCCACTCCCAGGATCTGCCATGATCACTGTGTAGGAGGTACTGGTTGCTCAGAAACCTCCTCCTCACCATGCACTCAGCAAACGAGAGCTATTCTGAGATACTTTAACTAATGGTCTTCATCGTACAAATGAATGCCCACCAGAAAAGTGTCTGTACTGGGTACAAATCTTCCGGCCACCCTGACTGGCTGGAACTCCAAGGATGGAACTCTGCAGTCAAAATCAAATATCCTTCTTTGCCTTGCTTTTCTTGCTTCCTTGGATTAGTGGAATGGTCATCTGCTAACAATGGGGCAGCCCATTGGGGAGGCAAGCCACTTTCCTCTTCAGCCTTGCAGCACACAGGGGGCAGCCACACAGTGAGGAACCGCCTTGGCTTCCCCTACTGAGGACTATGGGAATGTGTGGAGTGGGTAAAGCTGAAGTCTTGTTATCCTCACAGTAATCCTTCAGTTTGCATGCTCCTTCACGAAGGCAACAAGGCGAAGCAAATGAAGCTTGATAGCCTTACCCAAATGAGTTGTCATCCAGGCAGTTCATCCCCTGTTCTCCTACCTGCTTCATGGGTAGCTGCTCTCCTCAGGAAGAGGAACGAGAAGTCTTGATTCACACCGGCAGACAGCAATGGATGAAACCTCAGATCGTGGTGTCACAGCTGGTGCTCTCCTCGCCTCATGTCTCGCAACTTCCTATGGCCATGACTTGCCTCCAGGAGGGAAAGCTGCCTGGGGGCTGTGCCAAGACAGCTACAGCACTGAGGTGGATCTGCCCAGGCATTTTCCCTTCCCTAAAGAGAGGTAAAAGGACAATTAAACTACTGAAGCTGGCTTTTGGAGAACTACAATAATTACCTTTTTTTCTTTTTTTTTTTTTTTCTTTGTCAATGGAAAAGATTCAAAATAACAGGGCCAGACAGAATAGAAATTAAACAGGGTTTATATACAGCTATCCTCTGCTCACAGCTGCTAATTGCTTCAGCTGACACTGCCCAGTCCATTCCCAGTGCCCAGTGTTTGCAGAACAGGAACCTGATTTCTGGTGTGCTCCAAGCATTTCTATCCATGCTCCCCAGTTTTGCTGCGTACTGCCATGATCTGCATCCTGCAAACATCTTTCTCTGAGCAGCTCTGCTCCCTTCCAGGGAGAGGCAGGCTCTCCTTTCTACCCTGCACGCTCAGGCAGATGAGCCTTCTCAAGGAGTGTGGCATGTGGGATGCTGAAATGGACACTGCTTCTTATACACATTTTCACACTGAGGTCTGACAACGCCAAAGCCCTGCCAGAATCATGGTGGAAGTTCTGCAGTAATAACAGAAATGGAGTCTGAGCAGAGCATAGCTTCTCTGTAGGCATTTTGTAAGGGCTGCTCTTGTCCACTGTAGGGTGGGAAAGATGGTGATCCTCTCCTGTTTCAAATTTAGGTATTTGCAGGTACTAACATCTAGGATGGAACATCCATCCATCCTTCCTTCCATCCTTTCTTCCTTCCATCCATTCCTTCTTCCTCCCTGTTTTCCTGCCATCCATCCTTTCATCCATCCACCTTCCCCTGCATCTTTCCCTGCTTCTCCTACTGCTCTCACCCTCCTCCGTGCTCTTTCCTCCTCTTCTCCCCTTCCGCAGCTGGGATTGCAGCAGTAGCAGCAGACGTAAGGTGGAACCAGCCGCCCGAATCGCGGAGCAGCAGGGAGCTGACACATCAATCACGGCTCTGCTGTTGGAATTAATGAGTGCGCCACAGGTTCGGGCTGTCACTCACTACCCTCACTTTGCTGCTTCCATATGGCTGCCAGCCGACAGCCTCACGCTTCCCAATCTCTGCCAATTACAGCCTCAGCACTCCCAACCTCCTCCTATTAGGCTCACAGCTTCATTATTCTAATTAAGCCAAACAAGCTGAGCCCTCCCTTTTTCACTGTCGATGCATGTCCCTCGCATGCATCAGAGCTGCACTGCAGCAAAACTCTTCTCATTGGGGAAACCTTTGGGGAAAAAACAGGGGATGGCAGGGTATCATCTTTCCCCCCTCTCTCCCTTATCTGGGCTGTGGGTGGAAATGCCCCTCGTTGGGCAGCAAGTCTCGAGGAGGTCTTTTATTTTGGTCAGAGTAATTGCAGGCAAGGCTGGCTGATCCTGGCCTCCAAAATTAATTAGTCAGGGATCCTTCAAAGCTAAATTGCTTTTCTATGTGTTTTATATTTATTTATTTAGATCTGACTCTTGTCTTGCAGAGCTAGGAAGATGCACCATGGGAGCACAGCCCATTGGGAAGGAAGGAAAACTGCCTTTCTCCTAGCCTGGGGTAGAAGGGGATTGGACTCCCTTAGGACACTGCCATGGTACTGGACCAGCAGGTAACTCCCAGTTCTGTTTTCCATGCTCTCAGACCACGCTGCTGGCAGGCAGTGACTCTGAGTGACATGGTTTAGTGGGCATGGTGGTAGTGGGTTGATGATTGGACTTCGTGACTGTAGTGGACTTCTCCAACTTTAATGATCCAGTGGATCTATGTGGTCATGGCCCCAAAGAAGAGCTTGAGATGAAGCCATTGACGGGCAGCAGGCAGAGAGCAGTGCCTTTTGTAATAATGAGGGGCTTCTCCAACCGATCACTTGGTATAATGGATGTGTTAATCCATCTTGCTCCTGGCAGCATTGACAGGCTGCAGGATCCCTGGAAATATGGAGGTTGCAGCACCTTACACTGTGACACAGGATCTCCATGGATCTCTTCTGCTCTACCTGGGCTCCATGGCCTCATGCAGCTCCCAGGACTACCGGGGCCAAAAATTGGATCTGCTTGGGGGGATGATGTACTGGGTGCTGTGCACAGCCCGTGGGTGTGGTCAGCTATAAGCAACGCTGGAGCTGGCCAAGTTGGTGCAGCAACAGGACCTTAAGTACTGCAGAGGTTTCGGGAGACCTTGCAGAGATTTTGGAAGAATCAGCCCTGAGTGCATCCCACCTGGCCGCAGGAAGCTCTGGGTCTTAGGCACATGTGGTGATGTTTGCCCGATCCCAGCTGGAAGGGAAGGGCTGCTCTGTGGCTGTTGTGCCGTGCTGCATCTCCTGCAGCTGGCAGGCAGGATTTGCTGACCTCTGAATCCCTTAAATCGGTTGCTCTCAGCATTGCTCTGAGCAGCTCAGCCAAGAGATGTAAGTCCTGGGTAAGTGCCAGCACAGAGTCCGACTCCAGCCGAGGTAGGAAAATGTCTAGTGCTGGGGATGGAGAAGCAGCAGTGATATTTCTTCATCCCTCCTCCCCTCTGTGCTCCATGACACCAAACAGCAGTCAGAAAACTCTCTGTAAACAAGGCAATGCTGTCTGCCTTACGACAGGACTTAGGATTTGTTGCTTTTTTCCCCACATTTTAATCTAAATTTTTCAAAATGCCTGAGCTCTGATTTCATTTCCTATTTTTTTAAAAATGCTGGTTTCTTTGCAACTCCCCCAAGTGTCTCTGCTACCCCCTCCCCCCTCTATCCAGCCAGAAGTAGCAACAGAAGGCTTCCCAGGCAGGTTGGGAATGGTTCATGTCACTAAAATGGAGAATATTTAGAAAAAAATTCAGAAACGTTCCCCAAATTACTTGCTGTCAAATTCTGGTGTCTCTGTCACCTCTTGAAGATGGAACCCAGTCCCCAGCTCTCAGTCTCCACCATCATCCCATAGCCCAGCTCTTCCCCATCCCATACCATGTGTCTACACCAAGCATATAACCCTGTCCATCTTCTGTCCCACCCACCCAGCTCCTCTTTCCACCCATCAAACTGTGCCTCCCACCCCAAAGGACACCCTGGTGCTGTGTCCCCAGCCAGGCATGGGCCACTGTGGGGTGGGACATCTGTCTGCAGCCATGGCAGTGCTGGTGGCCCCGTGGTGGTCCTGCTGCCATCTTCGCCACGCCAGCAGGCAGAGGGGGATGCAAGCAGCAGAAACATTGGCTGGGACACCGGTAGCATTTTCCCAATGAGTTATTACCAGGTTAAAGGGTTGTGATAGTGCCAATATCCAAAGCTGGGTTATTGTGTTATTAATGTGCGGCTGTCTCTGGCTATTAGCACCGTGATCAATCCCCGGTGACAAGGGCTGCTTAGCCTGTCACACTTTGTTTTATCTTCCATTCTTAGACTTTTACTAACTCACAAATTGCTAATCCAATCTCCTCTAACCCAGTTAGGGGAAGACAATGTCTCTGTGCTGCTGAGATGCGCGGGCCCGGGCGTGCTGGTGGCAGGGCAGGTGCACGTGTCTCGGGGTATGGGACGTGCACGTTGGCTGCAATAAATAAATAATAGCACTCTGCTTTCCTTCTGCCTCCAATAAGCTCTTTCTAAAGTGTTGGCTAAATCAGAGTTTCTGTAAACCAATGTGATGCTATTCCCCATGGGAGTGTTTTGATGTAGCCTTTTGTACTGAGTTAGCTCCAGGTCATGTCCATCTCCTCCATCACACACTAGGATGCAGTGAGACCTGAGGTGCCATCTCCACTTTTGTCTGGCCTGCCCCGGTGCCATAAGGACCAGATGATCTCTAGAGGTCCCTTCCAACCTCACATATTCCGTGATTCTATTCCAATCTGTCCAAATCTCCCCATCATCTCTGAAGCACCAAGAACTTTGGCACCTCCAACCTGGAGACTTCAATGGGCAGAAGAGACCTTAAATCTTCGATCCTGAGAATGAATTTGCACTTTGGAGTATTCCATTAGCAAACAGCAGCAGCTTTGCTTTGACCTCAAGCTGCTTCACCGCCCATTTATTGGAAATGTTGCATCTCACTGAGTCACTCCATTTCTGATCACTGACTACAAGAATATCTTGTAGTGTACTCAAGGCAAGATGAGGAGGAGAGATGTTGTATTTCTTCACCAAGCAGCATTCATGGAATCAATGGTGTTCCAAAATCAAAAAATATACTCAAAGTTCACCACAGCCCACAGTCCTGTTCTTGAGGCAGACACCTGAGGAATTTGGATTATGAGTTTCTCTCACTTTGCCAGTGGCAACTCACAAAACATTGAGGGTAGGAGATTGGCATAGCTGGTGGATGTGTTCCATTTGGTGTTGCTGCCTGGAGGATTGATGGGAGAGAGATGGAGACAGCTGGGGCAGGATATGTCCAAGAGCTAGGGCTGGGAGCAGTGAGTCAGCAGACATGCTAGGATGGGGTGCTATGGAGGAGCCATGGGTCTCACAGCTCATACAGTCATGTTAGGTCAGGACCATGTTTAGGTGATTTTCTCGATTTTCAGCAAATCCTCCGTGGCATCTGAAATGCCTGAAAAAAACACACACATTACTTCATCTTTTTGCAACCGGCTTCAAAAGGATCACTTCAGACTTGGCTCTGACTCAAGCATGTCACACAGCCAGACATGTCAGGAACTGGCTACTCTAAACATGGGCCCTCAGTGCAGGCTCTGATGTCCTGCTGAGGCAGCCAGCTCCCTCCAGCCCTGTGGTCACTGCAGCATCTCCCCAGCAAGCTCCTGTCTGAACAGCAAATGCTGCAAAGGCCATGTGATGCAGCCCTCTCCTTCTGCCAGCACCACCAAGCGAGGTCCAGCCCACGCTCCAATTAGGGACATGGTGCTGGAATGAAGTCTGAGCAGAGCTCAGTGTCTTCCAGGTCAAAATCTTGCCAGGGCACTGGACAGCATCCAAAAAAACAGCACTGCAGACCCATGGCACTCGGATACAATACTGCATTTTAAAAAGACTCATATATATGAAGTAAGGAGCAGTACCCTCCGTACATGAGCTATCCTGTTCTCTGTTTACCAGTTGTGTGAAATGCAGAGGGACAGCCGATGCTGCCTTTGCCAAAACCTCATGTACATCCCGGCCAGAACAGTTTTGTAACTCTCTGCATGCAGTAACTGCTTCTCTGCACTGGCTGAGCTGAATTCGTATGTGCACAGCCTGTGAGTCTGCACGAGTGCCTTGGGGCTTGCAAAGGCATACTATCAATAAATGATAACGATTCCTGAGCGAGAGAGCGAACTAACAAGTTCATCACTGCCCAGCTGCACCCAGCACCAGGGGAGCTCCCTGGGGCCATGCATGGCAATGGGCCATGCCGGGCATTGGGACATGGTGCTGGGTGTCAGAGCACGGTGCTGGGCGTTGGGGTACAGTGCTGGGTATCAGGACACTGCTGGGTGACCTCTCTGTGCAAGCAGAGGTGTCTGATGGGAGTGCTGAGCTCTGCCAGGGGGGTGCCACGCTGAGATCTAATCCAAGTTGAGTTTGTCATCAGGGCCAGAGACACTTGTGGCCTTTTCTCCACTACCTCCAGGCCCCTCTTCTGACCACGAGCCCTATTTTTAGGCTTTTGTGTCTCAGCAAGACCCTGTGAAATAGCTTCAGATGTTGGCAGGGAGAAGCCTGGTCTTCCAGCCCCTTGCAAGAATACATGGATGTTTGGAGGTGTTCCCAGAGCCCTGCAGCGTTTCATAACCTTTGTCAGGTTGGAAAATTGTTCTTAGTGGTGGTGACCCCTCCATCTCTGTGTGTCAACAGATGATGTGTGAGCACCATGCCATGGTGCTGCAAGGCGTATTCCAGCCCGTTATTAGGAAACGCATATCACTGCACAAAAGCCCTAGAAGACAATTAAGGCCTATTAGCTAGCATCAGCAAGAAGAGCAGGACTCCATGGTCCTGGTGTAGCAGGCGTTTAGAAAATGAAGTAATAGACATTAAGAAAACAAAGTAGCAGGCATGCTTACCTTAAACTCCTAGAGCGCTAAATCTGTCAAAATGGAAATGAGTTATGTGCTTGCATGTTGTGTGAGACACATCTGGAGATAAAGGTGCAAATTCCTTTGCAGTTTGAGCAGATGAATATGAATGTTAAATATTCTAGAGGTTAAAATTACAATGCAAGATTTCCACAGTCTTCCATGGGTGCTTGGTATAACAGGGCCTTGGTTTGTTGTTTTTTTTTTCCCCCTGAATATCATAATAGTATAAAAGCTGAAAATTTGATATGTAAGATCAGAATCATCAGCAGTATTTCCCTTATTAAGTGAGTTCATCTGCTAAGCAAAGCTTCTGCTGTGCCCAACATCATTTGTGCTTTGGGCACTGCATTTACCTGTTCTTACACCTGGGCAGGTTTCCCAGCCAGACTGCAGTCACAAAGCAGAATATTAAACATTTATCCCAAGCAAATGTAGGCATTGCACAAGCATTTGTGGGTGGTGAAAAAGGAGAGATCAAAGAAAGGAAGCCAGGCCAGATTGGTACAAGAGGTGTTTTCATGCTCAGTTGCTACTGAAGAAAATGTTAAATTTTTCTATGGAAAGAAGGTACTTTGGGGAAGGAAAAGTTTAGTGGAAAAAACTGCTTGGACTTTGAATGGGAAAAAAATGGTGCAGTTGGAGTGAGATGCACGGGGCTGGCCTGACCTGGTGGTGAAGCAGGAGCTGCTGTGGATGTGGCTTCATCCTGCTCAGGGACAGAGCATCCTCTGCTGTCCTAGCGGAGGTTGAGCTTCCCCAGTGCACTGGCTCCTGCCCATGCCAAGAGGACCCAGCCTGAGGCACACTGATGTTAACTGTCTCTGTGAGATCAATTATTTTCTCCAAAGCTTTATAAAAAGCATTTAATTCCCAGTTTTTGCTAGCGGGGGAAAACTGACTCCCACGAGTGCCCCGTTCAGGCCAAGATGAATATTCCAGCAATTATTTTTTTAGAGAAAGGTGATGACCAACATTCACTGCGGTTGGGCTGAGCAAGAAAGCATCTAAGGAGGGGATCATTCCTTGAAAAACTCTTATTGCAAAGACGAACATAACTGGCCGCTCCCCAGAGGCAATGATCCCCACGGTGCTGTGCAGCTCCATTGAGGATGTAGTGCCTGGAGCCCTCCCTCCCCCTGGAGGTGCTCAGGGGAAGGCTGAGCGCACCAAGGTGCTGGGCAGAGATAGCACAGGGCCTTTCTTCTCCTCCAAACCCTGCAAAGTCTATTTAGGAAAGCAGCCTCTAGGTCAGCCTGTGCGCACGAGGGCCGGCACGGTGTCTCGGTCAACAAGAAGGGCTGGGCAGAGTTCAAGCACCCTGTGTTCCTGCGAGCTTTTAGATCAGCTTAAACTGTTTAAGCAGCTGCGCTGCAGTTTAAGATTAAGCTGGTCTTTTGAGCAATCTAAGCAGTTTAAAATGCTCTGAAGGCTTAACATTATAGCCAGTTTAAGTTGCTGTAGGGGCTTAAAGCAGTGATGTGAAGCCACTATCTTAACAGGGTTTTCCACAAAATGTGTCTTTATAGCCTGTGATAAGCCCCGTGGATCAGGGTGGACGTGTTTGCATAGGGTGTGCTCGTTGTCAGGCGGCTCTTCCTGACCTCGTGCATTGCCACATTGTTACGCGGTGCATGGACTGCAGTGATGGAGGAAGCTCTTCCTTGATCTTGCAGAGTCCTCTTCCTCTTGCAGACACATCTCATGCACCAGGAAGATTTGTTTCTTCACACAACCGAAGAAAGAGAGAAAACCATCTCAGCTTGCCAAGCTCCAGAGGCCTTTGCCCACTGTCTTCATGGAGCATCCCAGCCTGGTGCACCCAAGACCTCCTGCATTCATTCACCCTGAGCCCTCCTACTCCCATAGCACCCTGTAGAGCAGCAGCTCCTGAAGCATGGGCCATCTCCTGGTGCTGCAGGGCCAGCAAAGGAGAAGCCCCTGGGAAGTCCTGCGACTGCCCTTCAGGGACCACGGAGGCTAAAGGAGGCTTATGTTGCTTTAACTCTGCCGTGTGATGTGCTACAGTATTAGAGCGTTTAAGTCCTTATGTGACACTAAGGGTTTAAGGTTTTATGCAGCTTTAACATGGCTTAAGTGCTCTCTCACCTTCTGGGAGGGCACAGAGTTCTGCTAGCAAACAGCAGAGCGCTGTCAGGGCTCTGCTTCACTGGTGCTGCTGGGGAGGGTCCCCAAAGGAGCAACCTTTGTGGCCTTGCTCCTGTGACCAGACCCTACTCCACCCCAGGCAGGTCAGTGCTGAATAACCCCATGTTGGTGTTGGTCACCCCTCTGTGATGTTTTAAGGATGATAGGAAGCTTCTCCATGGAGGTCCACTGTGCAGGTGCATCTTTGGTTTAACCTAAGCTGGGTTTGATGCTGTGTGTACTTGGATACGAGGGAGATAACCCTGCCTGGAGGTGAGCATGGGCCTCTGTGCTTATCAGATGAAGTGGTTTTTTTTTCTTCTGCCCCACCTCGGTCTCCAAATGGTGAGCCAGAAGCTAAGCTTGAACTTCCCCTCCCTGGGTGGCACCCGAGCAGCACTGCTCTATTACATTCTCTTTGGATAACCAAATCACCCTGTGAAAGCCAATAGCCGTGGCTTTAGAAACCCAGTGCTGTCATGCTGTTTGCTGTCATGGCAGGAGAAGCAAGTGGATACCTCTGACAAACATCACATGGCATTTTTTCTACACATCTCTCCATGCTGCATCTGGAATCTGAGCACAGAACTCCCGACCCATGCAGCCCAGCTGTGTTATCACACTGCCCAGATCCATCAGAGCTGACGTGAAACTGATTGACCTGTGAGGTGTGCACCCGCAATGCACGGAGGACCTTGAACTTCCTTATATATTTCGATTTTTTCATGATTTTCATGAGAGGTGCTGTGGATATCACTACCCAAACAGCTATGCTTGGAAGTGCCCATAATTGCAAAGAACTCATCGTTATCTAAACAAAAGCCCGCATGTCAGGTACAACTGTCCCTAATAGCTGTCATTTCTCCCTCACTCTCAGCAAATCCCTTCGCTCAAACTTCTGCAAACCAGGTGCTCATTCAGGTGAGGGAGCTGAGCTCATGTGTTTTGGATGTGTGTACCTTTAACAGAATTGGCTGCACCGTCACAGCTTTAGGGTGGGAGACTGCTTCCCATTAGGCATGAACTGTGTTTCCCAGCAGGATCCGACCACCCATGGACCATTTGTGCCCCTGCAGACTCCTTTGGTGGGGCAGCTCTGACACCGTGCTGGCAAATCTCGGTGAACAAAGGGACTTTTTGTGTATCTGATTTCTTTATAGCATTTCCCCTGTTTCGTTGTGCTAACACCTATTAGAATTAAATCCTCAAGAAATACTCAGGAAACAAATGTATCTGCTAAGGATTTTGCATCAAATGCTATCAGCGGTGGCAGAGAAAGCTCATTATCTGCTCCCTAATGAGCCACCCAGCAGGACAAGGAAACCTGAGGCTAATAAGAAGCCAGAATGGAGCAGAAAGAAACCCTCCAGTTTTCAAAGAAGAAAAATTTGGAAGGACTCAGCAGAAAATGCACAGAAGGGCTTTGAGCGATCAGCTCTGCAGAACCTGCCCTGCTTCCCAGGCAGAGCTGTGTGTCCCTGTGAGCTGCCACCAGTCAGCATCCCCTGCGCTGCTGGGCAGGAGGTGTGACCTGGGGGCCTGGGATGGGGAACACGGTGGATTGGGCGGCTTCCTGGGCTCCTGTCAGCTTATTTCATGGCATTTCTGTGATTACTGGTAGAGCTGTGCTCTCAGCATGGAGGAGATGGAGGCCAGTGGTGCTGCATAGAGGTTTCTATTCATTCGCGCTGACCCTGAGGAGATGCTTTGCTACTGCCTGGGCTTTTCTGCTGTTTCACCCTGGCCCCTGGCCCCTGTACCCATCTCAGACGTTGCTTTAGGGCCCCACTGGGGCTCATGGGACCTTCAGGAGTCTCCATCCCCAGGCACTACTGGGCTGTGCCTTGTGGGCACAACACCAAGGGAGAGCCTTTGGTGCACCTTGCCCAGCCCCAGGTCTCACCGAGGTGGGAGAAGTTTACCACTGTGGTTACAAAGGCAGAAATGCACTCAGAGTGCAGCACGAACCCTGCTGGCGGGTGGCAGAGCTGGGAGGGCAGGTGGGGACACAGCTTTGTGTTCACAGATACATTGCCTCCTGCATGATCACTTACGTGCTCTGGATGTGTGCATGATACTTCTGCACGTCCCTGTGGACACCGGCACCCACAGCCCCGGTCACAGACACAAGTCAATGTTAAGCTAGAAAACACAGAAATGCTGAAGTGTGAAAAAGCCAAGTGTGAGCCCATCCCTCACTGCTGCCCCGCGCTGTGCCTGAGGCACTGGCAGCCTTTCCCTGCTGACGCACTATCTGCTCCACTTGTTAACAGAAGCACATGTGCTTAGCAGCAGTGGCCAAAGGGAGCCCTGCCCTCCACAGACGTGCACAGATGCACTGCACACAGCCAGGGCTGGGTGGGAGCACATGTGGCCATTGGTCCACGCACAGCTGAATGTCTGCATGCACAGCTGTGTGTGTGCACATGTGAGTGCTTGCATACATGCGTACATGTGCATGAGTAAACATACATAGATGTGTGCACACATGCACACACACACACATATCCACATGCACACATGCAGATTTGTGCACGTTCATGACCACGTGTCATGCATGCAGATATATACATATGTGCACACATACATGCACATGTGCACAGCCATGGATGCACAAATATGCACATACGCCCAAGCATGTGCAGACATTCAGTTATGCACACACACGTGTGTACACACATGTAGAAATGCAGACATGCACGTACACACCCGTGCAGAGACATACAGACATGCATACCTATGGACATGCATACACCTTTGCACACAAGCACATGTACACATGCACAAATGCATGCACACGCACAAACATGCACATGCATGCTCATACACATACACCTGCA
The DNA here is from genome assembly GCA_028571105.1 of Tragopan temminckii. Taxonomy (NCBI): domain Eukaryota; kingdom Metazoa; phylum Chordata; class Aves; order Galliformes; family Phasianidae; genus Tragopan; species Tragopan temminckii. Next base: position 1,179,523 of record JAOWBP010004313.1, on the reverse strand, counting down.
TGCAAACACATACATATGCACAGCTGCAGACATGCACAAGCACAAACACACACAAGTACACATGCACACACACTGCACGAGTTTATGCACATAAATGTGCACAAACACGCACGTGTGCACACACACATGCATGCACACCACCTGCTCCTCCCCCACCTGTGATGGACAGCAGTGCATCCCCAGCCAGAGCAGAAACCCGCAGGATTTTGCATCCCTGGATCCTCCTGCACATCCCTCACTCTGTTCTTTCACGTTCAGCCCTTGGCCTGCTGCCATCAAGCTGCAAATCTGGGAATGCATCAGCGAAAACGCTGGGTGGGTTGAGGATGGCCAGTTTTGCTTCCCAGAAATGTTATTGAGATATTATCTGACAACACTGCGAAAAAAGAATCCCACCCCTCCTGTGTGAATGGTGCGGTGAAAGTGTTTCTGAACCCATTATATAATTGCTCTCCATCATTAAGAAGGATCAAAGATAGGCCGAACCATTTGAAAATGTGTCTGGAGACGTAGCCCATAAGCTCTGTCTCATAACAGACGTTTAATAGTTAGGTGATTAATATGAAAGTGCTTCTTCCTTCAAATATCAATATTAACTTGAACTTTGCCTTAAGTAGGCTTGAGCCTATATTTGAAAAAGTATATTGGTTAATGTGTTAAATAAAAATCAGTCATTCCACGCTGCAATCTTTCTGCTGCAATCTTTTTCTTTATTTCCTTTTCATTGCAGTCCCTCACGTCATGACTCCAGACCATTTTTTTTCTGTGCATGGGTATACAAAAGGAACCATGAAGTCATTGCCACCTGCAGAGCTGAATTCCCAGTTCTAGAGGTAGTGGGGCAACACACACATGTGGGGCAGGGCCACGGCTGCAAATGTTTCATGTTAGGAAGAAGAGTGGAGTGAATAGAACAAAGAGTTTGCTATGCATTGTTGGGAAGGGGAAGGCTGCATTTCTATGGCCCAACTTGACCATGAAAAAATGGAGGTCTATCTGCATAGCTAAACAGCTTCTTTGAATTTACCATAGATCTGTAGGTTTCCTATGAAAAGAGCAAACTTCAAGACTCCTTCTTTTCAATGCAAGCACAGCCAAGAGAAAGAGATGCTGCAGAATGAGAAAAAGTGTTCCACCTCCCTGGATGCTTCCATGGTAAAGAAGGGAGGATGCCCACGTGTCAAACTCATATCTTCACTCTTCACTGCAAGGCAATAGGTTCGTGATCTCCTCCAAGTGCTCTCCAGTCGGGTACATGACGTGCGGAGATGGCTGGGAGCATTTCCTGGAGTGGAGGTTGGCTGGGAAAAGCTTTTCTCCTTACAGGGAACGGGGACAGCGTAGAATCATAGTCGTAGAATCATATTCATAGAATCATTAAGGTTGGAAAAAACTGCCCAAAACTCCCCAAGTCCAACCCCAACCCACCCCCACCATGTCCACTGACCACGTCCCTCAGTGGCGGACACATCTCCATGTTTTGGAACACCTCCAGGGACGATGACACCACCACCTCCCTGGGCAGCCTGTGCCAGTGCACGACCACTCCTTCAAAGAACAGATGCTTCCTAATATCTGAACCTCTCCTAGCACAAAATAAGGCCATCACCTTTCATCCTGATGGGAGAGAACAGCCAAGGGGACCTTGCAGGGGAGATGCTTTGCAGAAGGGGTTAGAGCAGAGCTTCAGGCAGCAAGTGTCTGGTGGGGCAGGAGCTGCTATGATCCCTTTCAAATAATCTTTGTTCCAGGTTTACTGGATTAAAGTATACAGGGAGCAGCTGCCTCAAGCTTGGAGCCGCTTAGCATGGGCTGCCTGGTGTCTGCAAGGGCTGTGATTCCAAGTGGGCCAGGGCATTTGGGGACAAAACCAGACAGTCTGGCTACAAACCAGTCTGGTGACAAGCATATGAGATCCTCAGAGCAGGAGAAGTCACACGGCTGAAATGCAAAGGAAAAGATGCAAATTCATTGCCAGAGGAGTGCAAGATGGGTACAAAATGAATGACTCCCATGCCTGGAGAGGGAACTCAACAGGTCTGAGAGCCTCTCCCCAAGCAGGGATGGGCTGAGCCTTCCTGTTTCTCATGGGGTCCAACATGGGCAGAGCTGGTCCTGGGAAAAGACCTCATCACGGGTCTTGGGTGGCACTAAGTGGGCATAGGAAGACAGAGGGTTTTGCCAGAGAGGGACTTCTGCAGATAGGGTGTGACAAGACACACAGGTGAGTCCTCCTGGCCGAGCCTGAAGCCCATTGAGTCTGGGGGCATGCAACAGATTGTCTGGAGGAGGAGAGGAACGTGTCCTGGGTGTGCTTTGTCTGGCATGTTTCTACCACAAGGATGAGCACAGTAGATGAACTGTGTCAATAATGCACCAACAGAGCATTTCCACCAGAAAATGGCACTTAAATGGCATTTTGTTGTAATAAAGAATTTCCATGGGAATACATTGATTTCAAGGAAATTCAATTTTGAGGAAGAGGAAAAAAAAAAAAAAGAAGACATTTTGTAAGCTTTGGAAGCTCAAGCACCTCTACCGCAGTAAATACATCATTTGTTATTCTGCAATTGACTTTATTTCTAAACTTATTCCACATCATGCAGTTACATAATTTGATTGAAGTAGTTAGCTAATATTCAGAGTTGACTTTTGGCAGCTTTTTCCAATATGGAACTGAGAAAAGCGCCAGGTATTTCTGGGGGAATGTGCCAAAACCTTTTCATAAGTGACAATTTCCTTATCAGATGAGCAGTGTAGCAGGAGGTACTGAAGCCACCAGCCGTCCCAGTACCTTTTCCTCAGCCCAAAGCCTCCATCTTTGTTTTCTCAGAGCATAAGGCTGCAAAACACTTTGCTATTTGGTACAGCCCCGGTGAAGTCAGACCACTGTGAATCCAGAATTCCCATCCAAGGAAAGCAAAGACTGCAGCTTTTAGTTACCTGAGTCCTGCTAGACTGGGAGAGAGGGCAGCCAGCATATCTTGGCCATCAGGATTAAAATAAGGGGATTATGGCACCTGCTCAAGTCTCTCTGAACTTCAAAGGCTCGTGGCATGTCACATCTTTAAACTTCTCCTAGAGTAATTAAGCAAAGCAACTTGAAATGAAAGGCTTTTTTTGTCAGCCTGAGGAGTTCCCCTGGGAGCTTCCATGCTGCCAGAGAGGTTAACCTGGTTACAGCAGGAAGGTGGATGTTGTGCATGCTCCTCATGCAATCAGCCAGGACCAGGCTCCAGGTCCTGGAAGAGCCCGTGAAGAGCCCCATGAACACGCTGAGTCCTGGAGATGAGGCTTGGTGCCTCCTCCTGCAAAGGGGCCTCACCACAGAGCTGTATCTGCCTTGGACTGAGGGCTGGGGCCAGGGCCATCGGGCTGATGGATGGATGCTGCTGGAGCCCTGCGAAGTCTTAGACATCCATAATGTGCCTCTGCGTGACCAGAGGCCACGTGCAGCAAGGGAAGTCCTGCTGAAAGGCGCAGCAGCAGCCACTTGGGATGGATGCATTGCAGTGATTTGTCACGAGCACATTTAAAAGCCTGGAGATGAGGATGGGCTCCACATTGTGCATGACCCCATTCTCTCTGATGGGCAAGGAAGGATGGCACTGCCAGGACCTCTGAGACCTGCCGAGGAAGGCTCCTCAGGGCTCCAGCATCTAACACTGATGTTCAGAAAATAGCTTTTCTGGCTGATTTTGGATTTCAAGCTGTGTTTCAGCATTGCATCAGGTAGAAATGGCATCCTGCTGAGCCTTCTGTGAGTCACTGTGCCACCCACTTCTCCAGGGAAGGGAATGTTAGGTCTTTAACGAGCGAGCGAGCCGAGCACTGGAAATTGCTTGTGGAGTATTGATTGGTGCCCAGACTGCACGGAGAAGGGATTTTCAGTCATTATCTGGAAGATGTCAGGGCTGTAAGACTGAACATAAAACCAAACAAAAATAGAAATTATTCCTCTTGTTTTGTTTGGGGTTTTATTTTCTTTGCATCGAATTCTCGGTTAACATCTATGGGAGTGAAACCTGCTTGCTGCTGCAGAAGGGGAGGAACAAAAACACCGCGCTCTGCTTGCATCATGGCCAGAGAAGGGCTGGGGAGCAGAAAAAGCAGAGATATATTTATGCCATGTGCTCCAGATGTACGGGAAGAGGGGATTCTTCAGTCCCTGGCCCCATTAAGACCATACTGGTGCAACTGGTGCCCCAGGCAGTCTCTTGCAGCAGTGATTCAGAGCTGGTGGCTGGCTCCCCAGCCCTGTGCAGCTTGGCTCCCTCCAATTAGGCAAGGAAATGAAAGGAGCTGTGTGCAATTTCCAGCAGCTGGTAACTTCCTCGCTCCGCTCCCAGATCGATCCAGGCAGGAGTCTGTGCTGCATGGCTTCACCCATGGGGTCAGAGGAGGGAAGGGGCACTCGGTGCTGGCAGTCCCCAGGCATCATCCCAGAGGGAAATACCTTTCCTGCTCCCATTGGCAGAGGTGAGCGTTGCCAACAAAGCATTTCCACCTCTGACTGGTTATTTTGCTTGACATGTAGTTCTTTTACAAAACCTTCCTGGTTTTTCCCCATAGCCTGTTCAGGTGTTGCATTTTATCCCAGAGGTTAATTATGTTTTGAGTGGCTGAGCTGGAAATAGGGAAGCAGAGGTCCTTGATGGGGTCCTGATCTTCAAAAGAGCCCCCAAAGAGTCACAAGAAACAGGAAATGCCCACTCCCATTTCCAGAAGTTCTGAGATCCCGGTGTTTTCTTCTCACCCGCACTATGGAAGAACCAGGCAGCTTTTCCCTTTTCCCAACCCTCTCTGCTCCTATAGCCATCCTGCAGGGTTTGGGTCCCTCCGCAATCCAACCCTGCCTGAGTCACCCACCGTTACCAGTGACGGGTTATGCTTGCACCCTGGTTTGCTGCTGTGGTTCCCATTTGTTTGTGGCACCTTGGGCTGGCTGTTTCTCCCCATATGCAGCTCAACATCCTGCAGGGATGACCTGGGGATGGCTGAGCCTCGTGGCTCATCTCCCTGAGCCTCCATCCCCAAAGTCACATCCCCAGGCCAGTGCTGGCTGCTCCAGCATTTCCAGCTTTGCTGTGGAGTCGCTGCCAGTGCAACATCAATAACACTTTACTATAAAAAAAATTAAATAAATACAGGATAAATGTACCGATTCCTCCCTGCGTGTGCACACACAAACTCACACTCACCCACACGATCGATCCCTGTTTAATTAAATACTGGCAATGACTGTCACGTGGGGGCAATTCTGCTGACTTAGGCACTTTGGGATTTTTATGCATCTATTTCTGCTTTGCTTTTCCATTAACTTATTTTTCCCTTTGTAATAAGGGGTTGTCAGTGTAATTTATACAGCGGAGCAGGAGGCACAGGCAGCCCGGGGAGCCATTCACAGCTTGCCAGGGATAAACACAATTACACATTTTTAAATGTCAGACTTCAGGAGGAGAAATGAAAAAGGTAAACTATATAAATCTTAGAGGGAGAACTGCTCTCTCTTTGAGGAGCGGCTTTCCAGCCAGCTGCTATGCCCCCATGTCCAGGCACAGGCATTTCCCTCTGCTTATTTGAAGGGCTGCAATGACTTCATAGCAAGTGAGAGGGACGCTCATCTCTCTCATATTCCCACTGAATATTTGAAACAAAGCAGAAGAGCATTGTGCACAGGTTCCCCCAGCCTGTCCCCTCCTCACCCAGTGCAGGACAGCTTGGGGAGAGCCTGGCTGCTCCCTGCTCATTTCACAATCAGCAGCTTTGATCTCGTATGCGATTAAAAGAGGATAGTTCAGATGGATTAAATGAGAGCCACTTACATAATCTGTTTAAAATTCCAGCAGAGCATATTCAAAGGGAAGGAGAGCACCACAAACTCCCACTTGTTTTGCAAGTTAGGTAGGAGTTTCATTACTGCTTTCCTACTCTTAGGGAGCTTAGGGCAGGTGACAGCAGCCACATCTCCCGTGTGTACCTACGAGAGAGATGAGAAAGCAAGGAGTGGAAGCAGGGGGCTGAGAGTGCCCAGGTTCTGCCAATGAGCAGCTGTCTAAGCTCTATAAAAGCTGACTGGTGGTGCAATAGGGCTTGATACCTTGGGAAGGTGCTTGTTGTTATGGTCTGGGATGCTGCTATGTGGCTCTTGGTCAAGGTATGTCTCTTCCCCTTGGCTTTGGGGGGTGGAACTGGGGCTGGAGGAGGTCAGAGTGTGGTCCCTCTTGGGGTTGAAAAGTTTCCAAGGGGAAGAGATGAAACTCTTTAGATGCTGCTTGGATAGGAGGAAGCTGAAGCTCCTTTCTCTCTGTATGCTTAGTGCAGGGACCTGTCCCAGCAGTATGCATACTGAAGGGCTTGGGTAGCAGAGGATGGCAGTGCAGCCTGTAGAGTTGTAAATGTAGGCTTGTAGATCTCCTGCAAGATGTTTTGTGATTGTATGGGCACTTTCCTGCCGGACTGGGAGGATGCTGCTGCCAAGCAAAGTAAGAAGAAAGGAAGTGGGCATCTTCTAATGCAGGGGTTGGGAGGGGAGCTTGAATTATGAGTTGTGTGGCTGCTGCTGTTGTAAGGGTGGGTGGCAGGGAAGTGCAGATTGCCTCATGGTGCTGGGTGGGGATCCTGGAGATGGGGATAACTGGTAGCTGGGGGATGGTGAGAGGTCAGATTTTGCACTGGCAGGGATAATCCTGGGCAGGACTTGAAAAGGAGGAGCAGCTCAGTCCTTGCAGAAGTGTTATTGGCCTTTGGACCTCATTGATGTGGCAAAGGTAGAGTAGGTGGCTGGCCAGCAGCTGTAAGAAGGAGGGAGCAGGGGGTATGGGGCTGAGTAATGGCATGAGGAGGTAGGATCCAGGATCCCTTTTAGAAAAGGCCACTGTAAGAGACTGGTTTATAGGGAGGAGAAACCTCTCAGTAGGTATAGAGGAATGTTGTTGTATAGGAGCATTTGCAGTGGAAAGCTGGTTTGGAGAGCAGAGCATGTAGTAAATTAGTGGGTGAGGTGTCTTCTTGGCCTTTCTGTAGAGGGTATGAAACCTTTTTATAGGACTACTGTTAGGAGTATCAAAAAGAGTGATCTTATACCTATCTGAACATGAAGGACATTGCTGTTGGACAGTACAGACCTTGGGAGTACGAAGGTCTGGATCTCTGACCTGACTTTAGAAAACAAGATGTCAAAAGCATTTTGGCTGCTGCTGTTATGCCATGGTTATATTCATCTAATGGCTGCAATTGCTAGAGCAGCGTTGTTCCATTAAGGCTGCGCTGCTGTGTTCACAGCCTGCATGGCCCCTGTGTATTGAATGGGCAGTGAAACAATAATAGGGAATCTCCCACCAGCTGGCTGTCATCCATTCATTCAGCCCCTTTTGGAAAGGGCAGGAAAAGGGTGGCAGCTTGTGCCCAGGTGCCTGGAAATGCACACAGGACCAGAGCTGAGATAGCTCATGGTGTGCAAGTTATGATGGTGCCTCCTGGAGGAAAAGGAGCTGGTCATCACTGACAGTGGGGGGGGGAAAAAATCATCTTGCAATTCAGTGCTGTCTGCGGAGTCATCTGTGTACTCCTGAACGCCTCTCCAGGCACGAGCACCTCTCCAGCAGAATGCTTTCCACAAGTCTGCTGTTCACCTTGCATAAGCCTTCTGAGCAATCTCCCTTGCTGTTAAGTTTAGGACCCTGCTAGGAAAGAAGAAAGTAATGCAGGATCACAGAGCAGAGCAGCGTGTCACTAATGAACATACAAAAGAGCGACTGCAACCAGAGAGAACAAAATGCTGGGCCCAGGCATTGAAGGTTTCCAAAGTGTTTGCTTGAGTAGGAAACAAGGAATCTGTTTACAGAGCTAATGCAGGGATGAAAGGGAGAAAATGGAGTTACAGCTTTTTATGGTATGGCTCGAGGAAAAAGGAAGGGAAGCACTGCTGGCAGAAACAAAACTTGAGACACAAGCAGCTGGTGCTACAGTCATCATAGCTGGACATAAAGCAAATGGGACTATGGAGATGTTTGGATTTGGGCTTTCTGGCATCTATGTAAACAGGGGGTTACTGACAATAGCTCTGTCCATTAGCTTTGTCTCTAGCTACAGTAAGCAAAGAGCATGAGAAAACTGTCTGAAAAGCAGAACTGGCTGAGTGGCCCGGGAAGCAGAGCTCAGACCTCAGCACCTGGAAGCAATCAGCTTGATCAGGGGAAGTCTGTGTGTGCCTCATTATGCTGCATCAGGGTGCAGCACTGTGTTCTTCTGAAGAGAGGAGAGGGAGCTGTCTGGGACCCATTCAGGTCTTCTAGCAAAATGTTACATGTACATAAGGCTGATCTCTGCCTTGTGTATATTCAGGCATCCTCTGAAAGCTGTGCCCTTCTGCGTACCTGCCAGGATGACTGACTTCTCAGGGCAAGTGCTCAATCTGATGCTGTGCTCTGCAACCCATGCTGCAGCTCCTCATGGTGCTTTCCAAGGGCTTATGGCCAACTCACCTTTGAACCTCAAGTTAATGTGCGTTGCCCTGTAGCTCCAGCTCTTCTTTGACATGCTGAACCAACGTGTCTCAATGGTCTCCCTTGTTCTCTGTTTGAACACTTGCACCGATAGTCTCAAAAGCTGCCAAACCTGGGAAACTGTCTCAAACTGATTAGCTTTTCCTGTCTGTTCCTTTATGGCCACCAGGTTCTCAAGGGCTGCTGAAAGTCAGCAGATGTTTGCTGAAATGGGCTCCAGATCTGTTCCTGCTCTTGTTATTCACAATCTGTTTAGGAACTGCTGTAACCTAATACTTGCAACAGTGCTTGCAAGCGTAGTGGAGGGACGTTCGCATATGCCATTGGATAGCATCATTTTCTTTATCAAAAAAAATTCCTTTTTGTGCTTCTTCCAAGCTCTAATCCTGTCCTCCCACGTGCATGCAGTCTTTCTAGCTTCTTTAACAGGCACCCTGTGTATGGAAACATCTGGGTCACCAACAGAAAACGGAACACATCCAATTGAATAATACTGGGCAGAGATGTGCTTTAGAGAAGCCTCCTTCGCGTCTTTCCTCTCTGACAATGAGTCATCTACAGCTCCTCTGCAAACCCAGCTTTCCAGCAAGCTTTGTGCTGCTGTTGTACTCCACTCTTCCTGAATATTATTCATGTGTGCGCATTTGCTTGCAAGGGCTTATTGAAAGATTGAGAAAAGCCACACTAAAATCAGCGCACATGGCATCATCTGCTGCTACTGCTTACCTTGCTGCTTCTAACAGCTGTGGTAATCAGTAAAAATGAGACACAAAGACTTGAATGTGAAAAAGTCCATCGTAGACTCTTTTTCCTAAACAGCATCTGCATCAAACTGTTACAAAAATGAGTGTAACTTTGAAAAGAGAATTCCTACAGAATGCCTCTCTTTATTTGACCAAAAAATCTCAAGGGGCCTCTCCTAAGAAGCCTTCAAATATCTGTATTGGGCACTTACTAGTTATACATCCTCTCAGCTATCATACCAAAGTAATTTTCTTTTCTCCAAATTTCATCTTAATGGTGGTTTATAGCATATGTTCAGTGTTATTCATTAGCTCTGGGTAAATAAACCTAAAAATGAGGAAGAAACCCACAGTAAATATGAACAGCAAAAGGCTGGTTTAAGGAAGATTCGAGGAGAAGCAAAGCAGGAGATTTTCTACTTTGGCCATTAGTGTGTTGTTTGGAAATCACTCAGCCATTCTTGTTTACTTTTCCTGACAGAATTATGTGATTACAGTACATTACTATCCCAATTTACGGCAGAAAGGCGATAGCTGGAGGGTACTTAGGTGGGGATTATGATCAGAAAGTTGATGCTACATGTGGAAGGTGAGATTTTGCACGTGGTGAGGGCTGAGCTCTGGTGCTGTGGTGTGGGTCCCCTTCCCTTGGGTGCTCGCAGTATGAGGGCATCCATGGGTATGGCCAAGTGGGAAGGAGTCAAAAATCCCAAGTCACAGTGCTGGCAAAGCGAGTCCAAGAGTAGCGCTGTGCAGACTGAGAAAGCAGCAGTCAAAACTGTAATTAGATTTGATGTGGTCCAGTGTCCTGCTGTGATGGAGATGATCCAAAGGCAGCTCTGGAGCAGTTGAGAGCTGCCAATGAGGTGTATTGCATCTAGCCCCAAGCTCAGTGCTGTTCTCCTGGGCATTGGCATAAAGAATTCAGACTGCAGTGCAGGTAATACAAAAAGTCATTGTGGACTCGGGCAAAAAATGGAGGAGGCAAAAGACAGGAAGATGTCTTTCTATGTTATTACTGTTGATGGGAAGACTGCAAGGGCACTCAGGAAGGACTTCTGAGTCAGGGAAGCAGTGGACCTAGCTTTGCAGGAGAGATTTTCACAGCTAGGAGCATGTACTTGCAGAAGCTGCATGCCAATGCTCAGGAGGAGCACGAAGGGAAGAGCTTGGACAGACTTGACATTAGTATCCTGGTGTGAAAAAGCCCAGCAGCAGTTCATTTTAGAGGTATTGCTTAAGCTTTAAGGATGAGACGAAGCAAGCAGAAGCTTGGGAGGGGGCAGAAGGAGGAGCAGCACAAAGCACCATTTGCTGCTGCAGTACCCTTCTGGGCAGCAGGTCACAATTACCACCCTATTTCTGGAGCAGGAGGGTGCAAAAGGGTTTGCTTGAGTCCTCTCCACACCTGTAGCAAAGAAGGTTCAGCTGTGCACCTGCCCTCAGGGAGGGTGAGACAGGCAGGGCCCACATAGGGTCCCTCCCTTGCATAGGGTCTTCCACTGTGATGCAACTGAGCTCTTGAACTGGGAGACTGAGCTCTGTCCCATTGAAATATTTGCTCAGTCCTATGGTATGTGGATGGAAATGGAGTTAGGGTGTGAACCATGGTGGTAGGCTCCCAGTTGTGCGCTGTAAAGAAATAACCTTTCCCATTCACTTCTTCACATGCAGAGACTCAAATTACCCTCAGAGCTTCTTCAATTTTCTTATCCTTCAGAGCTTCCCAGACCCAGGATCAGTGCAGGCAGTGAGTGAAATTGCTTGCAAATAGCTCATTTCCCAATAATTAAATCCATTGTTCTGTAACAATGCTGTGGATTTTTGAAGATATTATTATTTTTTAAATGATTACATGCAAACATATAATTTGATCTCTCCCATTTAAAAGCACATCAGGAGATCTTGTCAGCGAATTATTGTGGAAGAGAGAGTGGGAGAGGTAGGTTATTGCTGGAATATCATCTACTGCCTCGACAGAATTAATTTGTAGAAAGATGCAAAGTTAGAACACTAATTTGCAGTATTTATTCCCAGAGGTCAAAACATTACTGCAAAGAGTAGCTGTAATGTGGGATTTCAGAAAGTGCTCAGGCTTAGCAGGAGCAATCCCTTGGGCATCTGCAGCAGTACACCTGCTCACCTATTGCAAAGCTATGAGGTGGGTTGTTCTGCTCTTGCTACGAAGCCCCTCAAGGAGAGTGTTTAATGCATGATCCTGTTTTTTTTAATTGCGTTTTCTTTTTGCCTGTGTAGGGAAGCCAATCTGTCTTTCTGATCCCAGCGTAACAAATCACTCTTAGCCATGAGAATGAAGGAGCGAGGCTGGGAAGTTGAAGAAGTAGAAGAGAAAGGTGGGGGGACTGATGGCCAATTAGCCAATACTATGATCATTAGGGAGGGGCACTGCATTTCAATTTAGTAGTTCTTGAGCTCTGTGGAAGTCCAGGGAAATAATAAAATAAGGTTTTGTAAGCAATAACTTGCATTTAATCTCCTCTGAGTTCCAAGGCTTGTCTTTCCTTAGTTAAATTACCTCAAAATGCCAGCGGGTGGTAAAAGCTGGGGGTATCTACAGGCATATGATTTGTGACAAAATGTTGTTGATACTCGAAGAAAGTTTTATAATGAGATTAGGAAGCTGATAGGTGTTCTTGATTATCTCCCCAGGCTAATACTGGAAGAAATCTTTATTCACAGAATTAAATGACACTGTATTTCTGTGGCTGGATGAGGAGCTAACAAAAGTCTTGAAGTAAAATTTGTGGTTTTAGCATGGTAAATTAAAGGGGTAACCCGGCTTGGGAGGTATGGTATCTCTTTCATCTGCCTCTAACTCAATATTAATGTCTTTCAGAAATGTCTACCCCTCTACTGTAGCCAGGCCTTATGTTAAGGAGGGGACCTTAGGGCTCTGGGTTAACACTGAGCTGGATCATTATTTTCTCTTAACATTTGAGTATATGCAGCCCTTCAGGAAAACAGATGAATCTAGCCTGACTGAATAGTTACAGAAAAGTGGTGGAAAGGGGTCTGTGCTCAAACCTGCTAGGAGTGGCTGTTCTAACAACTGGAGCCACCAAGAAGTGCCTCCACCTTCCTGCCTGCCCTGTGGGTAGGTGTTGGCTGAATTAACTCACACTGAGCCTACTCTTCTCCAGATTTGGATGGCCATTTCCCCCAGCCTTCCCCCGTGGTTTGTAAGCAATGGGCTCCAACCACCTCACAGCTTCTGCTGCTCTGTTGCTCTTCAGCTGGGGGCCCAAAGCTGGAGGTGGCAGCCAGGTGTGGCCTCCCTGGTGCTGGGCAGAGAGCACGGTGACTTCTCGTGGCCTCCTGGTTACGTCCATCCCAGCAAAGCCTGAGATGAGCCTTGTGTTATTCATGGCAAATGCTCCTCTATTCCCAGCTTTCACTGATGCCAGGTGTGATGATGACCCACGTGCGTAATTTCGCACTTCACATTGTATGCTGGGGAATTTGTTGGCCCCATCCCCAAATTCTTCAAGATCCCTCTAGATGGGAGCTCTACTGTTTGCTATGTCAGTCATCCTCTCTAATTTAGTACTATCCACAGATTTGCTGAGGGTGCACTCTGTCTCATCACCCAGGTAGCTGATGAAGATATTGAACAATATCAGCCCCAGTATTGACCCCTGAGGCACTCTGCTTATTACTGGCTGCCAACCAGATGTTGAGCCATTGATTACCACACTTTGAGCCTAGCAGCCCAGCCAATTTTCAAGCCATCTAATAGTCCTTTCATCCAGCTTGTACTTCCCCAGCTTCCAAATGAGAATGCTGAGGGAGACAGCGTCAAAAGCTTGATCAACCTGGCTTCGTTGAATTAAGGCCAAGTCTGAGGTTATTAACTGAAACAGCAGACATGCCTACACAACCAAATGAAGGAGTGATTGCACTGTCTGCTGCTGTAACCGTGCTGGCTCTAGGGCACAGTAACAATAGCATTAACATGGGTATTAGCTCCTGCTAACAAGCAAAGTAAAAGCTCCTGAGGAATTGCACTTACAAGTGCTGCTTTCTAGCAGAAGCTGAAGTCCTGCATCTTTGCAGTTCCTATTCTGTGCCAGTTTGGTGGAGCAAGGATGGGCACGCTAGCGCATGCAGCAGCAGCATTGGGTTTTGCTGTATAATCACACCTAATAATTTTGTGCTGACAGAGCTGGCTTCTCAGAAGCACAAAGAAGCAATTAAAACTGTATTTGAAATCATTACACAAAGACAAACCTTGCACCTTCTGCTGCTATAAGGCCCTTGAATGGGTGAGCACACGAGTAGGGAGATAAAGAATTCAGACGAGAAAGTGAGACATTTTGGTATTTATCCACTTGTTTGTGATTTCCATGTTCACATGCATTATGGATGCTGTGTCCGCCTATTCAGATGGAGTAGTGCTGCCAGATATATTATGGTGATAAACAAAGAAGAAAACATTTAATTGACCCAAAATGACTATTGCTGTTGGTGTCAAATGCATGAGAACAAAGCTGGTCAACTTGAATCAAAAATCCTCAGCTGGTAGAGACATTTTAGTAAGGACTTGAGACAGCTGCATAGTGCAATTTCTCTCACTAATGATTCTTAAATTAAGAAATTAACCCCCTTCCACAGGCATTTGGATTGTGCCGGAGTGGGAGACAGTAACAAAAATTGGACTGGAGTCCATGGTAATCGCAACCACAGACGGTGCCAGCAATACTTATCTTTTTTGAGCCCCAGTGCTTGCAGAAATGAGGCACTCCAGGCTGCCAGTTATGGTTCCTTTAGAGAAGGAGCAGTTCCCAAAGGAAATGGTGAACCTTGCATGCTGCAATATGTTCATCAGGTGTGCTGGGCTTGCCCAGAAGTTTTGCTTTGTGCAGCACTGGGTTAAAGTCAGTCTTCAATAGCCCATCTCCTCTCATCAGCATGATCAAATCTCTATTGCCAGAACACCTCTGTGCAAATCTGAACCAGAAAACATAGCATAAGTCTTACGTCTACTGCTGGGTTTTTAGGCATCAGTGTTCGGTATGGAGTGCCACAGACGAAGGTCTGGTCTGGCTGCTCACTTGTCAGTATTTCTGTGTAAAGCAACCAAAGCTCGTGACTCAATTTGACCTCGTAGGGTGAGCTCCTGTTGGATCTGTTCATCACAGCATCGTAGAGCTGGGGTATTATCCCACCAGCATTAGGAGCCCCAATGTGGGGTTTATTATGCTGTCATATTATGACATTGCCAAGCTATTTGCTGCTGTGAATGGAGGAAGCTTCAGCTGGTTAAGCCTCAGATCAGCAGCAGGGCTCGGTGTGATGGCTCTGTGGATGAAGGACTCCATGATGCCTTGCCTTCCCATGAGCAACTCCTGCAGTGCAGCGGGAGGTGTAGGAGGCTTGTAGGGATTCCTGTAGCCCTCAGCTAAGCGTGTTCATTCATTGCAGGTTCACGGGCTGAGCTGAGCTTCGGTCAGATTTGATTGCTGGACCCTGGGATTCAAGTAGTTGCTAGTGGTCATGTTGCAGTCCCATTGACAGTCAGTGCTTCAGTTTGCCTACCTTTGAGTGTGAATTTCAGATGACTGAGGTCAAGATGTTGCAATCTGACAGAGCTTCAAAGCTCTTGGGGAATCTGTAAACGTTCACAGGTCTTGGACTGCATCCATAGATTTTTTTTTTTAAAGGCTTTTTTTTTTTTACCACTTCATATTAATGTTCTTTCTAAAGCTGTTCTGAAAGAATTGATGCCTGGAGATATTCTCTTCGGCTTTTGCTAGGTGTTCATCTCCTACCAACAAGAACAGGCTGCTTTTGTGCATGTGATCTTATAATAGATTGCTTTTGCCCCATCGTAAGAAACATCCTTGACTTAAGAATTCACACTCATTCCCTTACCCTCCTGCAGGATCTTTTTCTATTTTCTGCAGCAATGTGCGTAACTGGCATTATTTCTTTCCTTCATGCCTTTTCCATGAGTTCTCACCTGTTCACTGATTTTAACAGTTCTGTCGTATTTGGAGAGTTTCAGAAAGAGCAAAAGTTCCCCAACCACAAAACCTTTGATATTTCCAGCCATTCCCTCATTTCTATCTAGGTCAGCACCTCTTTGGGGTGTAATGCTCAGTGTGTGGTGAGCTGCTTTCTGGTCACCTGAAGCTCAGCACATTATTTGCTGTGTCAGACAGGACTGAGATGCTAAAATATATTAATTACTTCAAAAACCTATGGCATAAGTGTACAGATTTTCTTGTTTTGTAATTTCCTCTTCCACATCAGTGCTTATGGTGCCTTGCCTTGAAGTGCTAAGATAAGTTTAGTTATCTTTGGAGTCTTAGATCTATACTTCACAGTAATATTAAGATTGAAATATTTCCACTGAATAATGCTCACAGAGGTGCCTTTCTATAATCCATATTGCATGCAGGTATCATTTGAAACACTCTGAAAGGTGCTGACTATTTCTCTCATTTTTGCTGGGGATGGTGGCTCATTGCCTCTGCCTGCAAACATGCCCCTGCTCCACGTGTGTAAGCTTTCCCCAGGTTGCATGGTGAAGTCAAGCTGATTAGTTCTCTCAGGAGTAGATAATGGCAAAATTATTGGAAGACAGGCTACTTCAGGGATGCCAAGCAAATGGGTAATAGGGGAACCACTAGGGCTTTAATTTATTTTCCACGTTATCCTGACAAATTTAGGAAAGAAGAGAGCTCGGTGCTTTGCATCCTTGTTTTCTGCATTGAGGAGCCCAGGATGGCTCTAAAGATCACTTTGTCTGACGAAACCAGTTGTCTTGTGTTCTCTCAGACTTTGCAGTGTTGTACTCTGCTTTCCCGTTGGCCTCTGCCCTGCAGCCTGTTCCCATAGATTACAGTCCTGCTTTGCTCCTGTGCCTACGAGACCATCACCAAACACAGCATGCCACCCCTACAGAGATCCCTTTGGAAGCCTCTTGGCTTTCTGCTCCTTTCCTCTCCTGTGCATTGTTCCATCTGCTTCTGGAGTCATCCTGTTTTTCCCATTTCTGAGATCTTTTCATCATCTTTCAGGTACATACCACTGCTGTTAAGCTCACCCATGCAACCACAGGTTTTTGCTCAAAACTGCAGTCTCCTTTGAGTCTGGAGAGGTGATTTGATTGACTCTCTTGACGTATCTCCCTTCAGTCGACATTGAGAAGCCAGCTTTGCCTGCCTACGTTTTATCTTTTTTTTTAATTCTGGATAGGAATGATATGTTGTCTTAAATCCTTGCTGACTACTTAAAATTCTCCCACATCTTTGGAGTGTTTAATTATTCCCCTTCAGGAACGGGTTTAAATTGACTGACTTCCTTTAAGGCTGTGATTTCACATGTAATGGCAGGGCTGCTTAAATTATTACAGGCTGGCTCCCTCCCTCGTGCAGCTGACTGACCTGGGGAATGAAGCACTTCAAAACCAACACTTTCTTTCCCAGCTGTGTTAAATCCAACAGGCTCTCTCACCCCTGTGCCCATCCACGTGGTGCAGCAGGAGGGATGCAGAGCATCTGCTGGCATACGGTGGTGGCATGAGGCGTGGGTGGTATTTTGGTCTGGATTTTGTCTCGGTCTCCCATCCTCTGGGGGGACTGCTGATGTTCATTAACAGCTAATTGGTGCTGGTGAGCTGTGACTCTTTACCCCATAGTTCTGCAGCTACTCCGGCAGCAGCAGCTGATTCTTAATTGCTAAGTCTGAGTGAAGCTGTGGGTTCACAGAGATTGCCCAAGCTCTGTTATCTGCCTTTGCCTGACAATTACACGTAGTTTTGATTAGTAAAATTTTGATGGGTTTTACTGTTCTGTTTCTTTGATGTTGTGAGAAAGCTTTAGCAGCGCTGCTGAGCCGCTCCCGTGAAGCGTGCCAATGTTATTGAGGCACGAGAAAATGGGCTGGAGCTGCTCAAAGAGGCACTTTGCAAACCAGATTCTGTTCCTGACGGTCACCACCTGAAGGAGAAATGGTGGGTGGGAGAAGCAGGCAAATCTTTCCCATCAGCCATCTTGACCAGTAGCTCTCCCCACCCCTCACTGTGCTGTTCTTTGTCTGTTCCTCACCCTATGCTTCCTAACACTTGATCTGCCTGGGTTTTCCTTTGTGCACTGAGCTGGTATTTTCAAAGAACTTGCTCTCACAGCCCCAGTGCAGTGATGTTTCTCAGGGATGGTGGTCAGCCTACAGAGCATTGGCAGGTGGGAGGTTCAGCTCCCCATGTGCACTGCTTCCCCCTTCATTTCTGGTTCTTCTGTCTTATTTCTCAGGTCTTAGGTTAGTGCAGAAGCTCCCTTCTCTAAATCTTGTTCAAAGAGGGAGGTTTGCTCTAAATCTTTGCCTTTCCATAAGACTGTTACCATCTTCTGTCCTACTCCTTTGGTGATGACACTGAGTCCCTGTGACTTGCTCATCCACACTTTCTGGCTCTTTTCCACTGCCTTTTCACGTGCCACTGGCTCCTTCTGCTTTGGGTGAAGTTTGTCCCCCATCTCCATCAATGCTCAGCACTCACCCATGGGGCTGGGCATCTTACTGCATCTCATGGTGGCAGCTGAGCTTCCCCTTGCACTGGGGCTCACTTGGGGCCAGGCCACTTCCCCAGCCAGCATGGATGGGAGGAGTGAAGCATCAGAATGTGCTTATTTTGTTGTTAATGTCTCATCCTGATTTTCATGATTTTGCCTGTGCTGCTGTCACCTTACTACAGGGTCAGGGCCCAAACATGCAGCCTCTCTGCCAACCTGAACAGCAGAAACCCTGGGACTAACTTAGCCTAGTTGCTTAAATGTGAGAATTTGTTTCATGTCATGTTAAATTTGTGAATTCCAACTACAAGGTGCTAAACCTTCTGAATTAGATGAGGGATTCTTTTGATAATCATGGCTTTCTCTGTAACTTGTGAATTCTGTAAGCTGTTTTGTTTCACTACACCTTTTATGGCCAAAACCATCACAAAACTGGCTAGGTTAAGACCTGGGAGAAACTTGAATTCTCTCCAGCAAATGACACTGGTGATTACTGGAATTCAAAGGATCCTGCTTGAAAGTGTCCTACAAGTAGTAGCTGTACTGCAAGTAAGGATCAACCATGATTTGGAGGAACAGTAAATGAGGTGGAAGCTTTCTTACCTGCACCTCTAGCTGCAGCTTTCCTTGCTTGACAAAGGTGCTCTGACCTCCTCTTTGCTTTACACCAGTGGCTGTCCTGCTTTGTTGGATTCTTCCACATGATCCCACTATCTCATAGTGTTTCTGACTCCTTGCCCCAAATAACTAGGGAGAGAACTGGGGACAGGTCAGTGCCCCACTGCTCCTCATGTCCTGCCGAGATGCAGAGTTGGGATTTGGCTTCAGGGAAAAGGACCAAGGTGAGTCAAGGTGAATCATAAGATAAGGATTGAGAATTTTTAAGAAATCATTTTTTTTTTTTACTTTTCTTTCCCCTTGCAGGTACTGTATGACTGGTCTTGTGAAATTCAGATGCCAACAACTGGTTGGATGAGCAGCAGTACTCCC
>JAOWBP010004313.1:1146168-1156819 GCA_028571105.1 Tragopan temminckii | reverse complement strand
TCTGGCACCTGCATCCCAAAGCCAATTTAGCATGAAAATGCTCAGTGTGTAAACACAACGAGAATAGCCTCTTAGCTCCTGGGCCCTCTGTCCTTGGTGTGACATTCAGTATTTACAAAGATTGGGGCTTTTTGTTTTGTTTCCCACCGCAGCAGGGAACCACACAGATTTCTCTGAATTCAAAGCATGATGACTTTTTTGATGCCCAAAATGACCGCTTCTGCTCTACTAATACTGGACAAATATTGACTCATGGCTACTACAAGTTGGTTCCTTCACTGATGAATGCTCAAGGCTACTTGGATAAACAAATGATTTTTCATGAATATTCTTATTTTAGCACATCCCTAGAATAATAATGCATCCTGTGCATATTCTCATTGTGCTTTTTCTTCTCTTGACAGTTTGAGGTGACACTGCGTGAAACTTTGTTAGCACAAAGAACAAGTGTCCCATTGTCCATGGTTGGATACTAGGAAAGGCTCTTTTTCTCAGAAAGAATGGTGATGCATGGCACAGGCTGCCCAGGGAGGTGGTGGGATCACCGTCCCTGGAGGTGTTCCAGAAACGTGGAGATGTGGTACAGTGGGATGGTGGGGATGGTTTGATGGCTGGACTGGATGGTCTTAATGGTCTCTTCCAAACTTGATTCCTCTATCGCTCTCCATCACCAGGGTTCAGCTGCACAGTCCTTGGTCTCTGCTTGATCATGAGCAGTAGTAAAAACCTGTAATTACATATGAGAGGGGCAGAGGCAGTGAGACCCTGCTGAACTGGTGGGGTTCCAGGAGCTCCACAGCATTGAGAGGTGTTGAGGAGAAGATGAGAAAACCAACGCAGTACTCCTGCTTTTCAAATATTGAACTGCAACCCTAAAATCTGAACGCTTGTGCTAAGGCAAAGCTTACCAGTTCCACTGTGAATCTTGGCAGTGAGGCGTTCTGCCATTCGTTTCATCTTCACACCGTTGAAACAGTGATGCATCTCATGGTTGGTCAGCTTTGGAGAAAATGGCTTTCCTTAATGTGAAGTCACTAAGCACCTGGGGACGTCTTCTGCTCTTCTGATGACAGCAGGACCATTACCTTCGTTTTGCTGCAATCAGTTACTCCACTTCAAAGTGGCTGGAAACATCAGCACCCTGCGCTGGCATTGCCTTGCAGGCACTTTGCATTGATATGAATGGCCCCACAACTGTGAACTGATGTGTAGGTGAGGCTGTTAAAATAATTTAGCGTAAGCTAGTAAGTAGAATGAAGTATTCCAGAATAGCTCTTCCGGAATAGCTCCCTGCAATGAACGTTCAGGTCCAGAATAAAGAGCCACTTAATTCTGGAATAATTACTCTAATTATTTTCAATGACTCCTTTCTCAAATTTTGTGAAGTGTCTAAAAATCGTGTGTGTCCCTGTCACCCCGATGAGATCACACTGCTTCACAACATTCAGAGTAGATGAAGTTACCGACTCCCCCAGGCAGCCTGGTTATTTTTTAATCCATTTACAGTGTTTTGATTCCATGGTGATAAGGACTTTATAAATGCTAATTGATAAATGAGATAGAGTTTATATTGGCTCATACAGGGCAGAAATAGTCAAATGCATACAATACTGCTATTATTAAGGAATGAGGCAAGAATTTCTGTTCTGAAGTTGATGCAGTGAATAAACTTGGGGAAAATGGTTCTTAAGGTGTGCCATTGGTAGATGCTCTCATTATCTAACTTCTCCAGTTTGCATCCATCTGGAGAGGGTGGATGGCCCAAGAAGCCATTGAGGAACAGCTGGTGGGCGTCTGGCAGCCGGAGTTACTGTGGCCAGCATCATGTGATTTTAATCATTCTTTAATTTTTCTTAATGTTATCATATTTTGTTTTAAACTCCCATCCTCTGCCAGCCCAGCAGCCTTCCAGGCACCAGGCTGAGCTCGTCACACATCCAGACTGTCCTTGTAGCATTGGTTCCCACCACTTAACAGTGCTTCATTTACAAAACAGGATGCTGGGAGTTTTCAGCTGCTTTCACTTTCTACTTATTTATATATTTCTTTTTCTCAAGCAAATTGCCTGCTTTAACTCCTGCCACATTAGCAGCCTGCCCGTAAGAGGTGTGCTGCTGCTGCTTAAGGAAACGGATGGCTCATTGTGCCAGCTCACTAGAAATCATGTTTATAGCCATAAAAATGCACAAAATTAATACTACTGTGCACTTGCTCTATGCTTTAACAGAAAAAAAAAAAGAAAAACCCTGCAAAGATTATGAAACAGATTTGCAAAATGAGAAACCAGCACCTTCCCCATGGCAGCAGGAGCCTTTGGCTCTGTGTTTTACAGGTTGCAGTGGTCATTTCCCCATTCCTCCCCAGCCAGCAGCACTGCCCAGGGATGGATATGACCATAACCTTGCCCAGGGAGGTGTGGTTGCTGTGACCCAGAGACATGCAGAGCCCGGTGGGGCAGGGATGCTGCTGGCACACCACCCCAGTCCCCAGTAAGCACCACCACTGGTACCCGGAGAGCTTGGGTTACCAGTGAGCTGCTGAGCCTTTGTATAGCTTCCTTCCTTTTATTGTCTAGCCAAGCATGGCTCTGTTCAGCCCATGTGAACAAAGACTCCCTGATGCTGGAGTGTGTCAGCAGAAGAACTCATCAGTCCATTTTTTCCCTATCTGGGGGGAATGCAGCACTCCCTGTCTTGTTTTCCTCCCGTTCTGGTCCTGCACCAGGTGACAGACATTGGTAATTAATTGCCTCGGTTGCTTTTTAGATGCAGTTGCTTGCTGGAGCCATGGTATAAAAAGAGAAGTTAAATTCATGTCTTAGTCCCGCCGTACAATTCCCTTTATCGTGCGAGATATGGTCTGAGCACAACACTCGTCGCATCCTCCAGACGTCGGGCTGGGAGCCGGAGTGGCACTGCTGCTATTTTTGCCAAATGCTGACATTAGCCATGCTAAAAAGGGAACGGCTGCCTAAAACCCAGCAGGATGCTCAGCACAGGTGTGTGCTCTCTGCCTGTGGCTGGGGGTGGTGGGGGTCTGAGCACAGCACAGAGCGGTAGGACTGCCTCCAAGAGCTCACTGGGGGTGGGAATATCTTCCTTGTTGCTTTGCTTGCTCTGATCCAAGAATTCCGGAGGGGCTGCACTGAGGGTCAACATCCCATGAGGAGGATGGGTGGGAAGGCAGAATTCCTTCCATTTCCAAAAATTTGGGCTGAAACTTTGGGTTTCACCTTCGAGTCAGTCCCCAAAGACTAAGCCCATGGTGGGAGCTTGTTGCAGACATTTTATGCGTCACTGTGAGCATAGCAATAAAGCATGTCATAGTGAGTTACAAGACATGGTAATAAACAACCGCTAGTGATCTATCAACCTAAAAGACCCCATCAGGATTTATTAAAACTTCTGTTAATCATTTATACTCGCCCTTCTGTACCTAAAAACCTGCGAGGAGGAAATTTTGGGCAAAGACGTATGTCAGAAAGTTTACTGCAAGCCCTGTGGTTGCCAGCAGCAGAAGTGCACATTCCTTTTGGTAGAAGAGAGCTTGCTGCAGACTTCCCTGCAGTGTCCACATTGATCAAGGCTGAGTAGTGGATGGTGCTGGGAGGGTGCTATGAGCAGCCATGCTCAGCCCTCCTCCTGCCTGCAGATGTCTACAGACACGTGCTGCTACAGAGCGTCAGAAACGGAGCTGGTCATCCTCACCCTGTTTATTTTTGGACGTGGCTAAAATGACTGCTGTTAATGAGAGCTGGTGGAGGAACTGCACACAGCAATTATCCGGGCTTACTGTAATTGACTGAACTTGTCCAGAAATCACTAAGACAAAGAAAATCTCTCCTTGCCATTAATCCCCTTCTCATCTAGGCAAGACCCCATGAAGTACGTTCCATGGTTGTATGGCTCTGCGCTGTCACTTTACGACTGAATTATTTTATGCAGTCCATCAAATTCCAGATTTTGTCCTTCTGCTGTTTTCAGAGGTATTTATGCTGTTGACACTGCTGAAAGCAGAGGCATGCCAGGAGAAAAAAAAAAAACAGCCAGGATCAGCTTTTGGACTGGAGTCCTTCCAGTGAGACCTGCCAGCCATGGCTTGAAGTCCCCATGCAACCTGCTTCTTGTGTAAAGCTGTACCTGGAGGCTGAGCAGGTGGGTGAGCACCCAAAATGCAGCCTAGTGCCACCAGGGAGGTGAACCAGAGGGATTATGCTAGCAGATGTATAGGAAAATGTATTTAGAGAATCATAGAATCATTAAGGTCCTCTGGTCCAACAGTTGGCCCCTCCCCACCATGCCCACTAACCACGACCCCAAGTGCCACATCTCCACATCTTCTGAACACCTCCAGGGATGGTGGCAGCCCATGCTGATGCCTCACCATTCTTTCTGGGAAGAAATGTTTCCCAACATCCAACCTGAACCTTCCCTGGCACAACTTGAAGCCATTTCCTTTCATCCTATTGCTGTTACCTGGGAGAAGAGGCCAACCCCCACCTCGCCACAACCTCCTTTCAGGGCATCATAGCTGAAAAATCAAGAGATATTCTTTGGCCAGGTCTCAACACAAGCACTGATTTGGGAATGAGAGACTGATGCAGTTACCAAGAAGCCTCTTCATGGCATCTACAGAAATGAGCTGCCAACGGCTGGCAAAGACTGCTCAGACCAAGCAAATGCACTTTCTCAGCAGGAAGTGCCAGCCCATATGGTTTGCCTGGAAAGGCCATTTCAGAAACTGTTTCTCATCATTTATGTGGAATTTCACCCGTTCCTCAGGAGACGGAGCCTTCTAGCTCAACCTCGTGCTGTCTGCTGTCACAGGAGTTAGTGAGGTGTTGGGAGGAGATGACTGAAAGGGCACTGCAGAAACAGAAAGGCCACTCAGTCCCAAAATACCGGTGACAATCTTTCTGAAATCATTTAGAAATCTGGTGTCTCTGGTACAAGGGAATATTTCAGCAAAGGGATGTTGAAACTGAACTTGAAGACAGTGATAGAACAAAGCTTTATGCTTTTAAAGTGAAATATTGCTAAAGAAGTAAGTGTTAACTTGGTGAAGCAAATACCAAATGTCCTTCTTGGCAATAGCTTTGGTCACAGTATAACTGAAGATCTCCCAGAAGTCTCAGATTATGAAGTAGCTGTTTTGAGAAGCAGATGACATTCAGAACTAAATTAGAGTAAAACCTCGCCCTCCACTGCTTGTCCCAGGTGGAAAGCAGCCTGTATTGATTTAGCTAGCTCACAGAAACTGTGAATGCCCCAGTCCTGGAGGTGTTCAAGGCCAGGTTGACTGGGCCCTGGGCAACCTGATCTGGTGCTTGATTTAGTGATTGGCAACCCTGCCCACAGCAGAGGGTTGAAACTGGGTAATCTTTGGAGTCCCTCCCAACCCAAGACAGTCTGTGATTCTATTACATGATTCTACCTGTTTCTATGGGTTCTTCTTGGTTTTCCCCATGGGACCAGCCCATGTGGATGTGCCGCATTGGAGGGAGTGCTCTTCTTCCTGCAGGGAATGTAGGATGAAGGACCATGTGCCATCCTCCCTAGTACCCAGACATCTCCATTCCTGTCAGAGCAGAGAAAGGGCAGTCTCTGCCTACTGAAGACCAGATTTTCAGTAGGGCAGCTGAAGCCAAATGGAAACCCAACCCTGGAGCTCCAGCATCCGTTTCCAAAACAAGTTCTCAATAGCAACTGTCTTTTCTGAGGAAACCCATGCCCTATGAGATCTCCTTATTTCTCTCTTCCATTCTCTATGGGAACCGCTCTCTTCCCGAAGGTGAGCTGCTGCATCTGGCCAGCCGTGTAGCCACGTGTTGCTTCCCCGTGGCTCCTGCCTGCCCTGCACATCCCAACCTATTCTTGGCATGGTGCTGCATCGCAAATCTGCATTAAGGAGCATGGCATTAGTGCTGCAGCTCTGTGGGAAGTGCGAGTGCTCCAATTCCCCCAGCGATTAGTGGGTGACAGTTCTGATAAATCAACTGTTTTAACATAAACATGTGCACTCAGCATTAACTCTGCATGTGCCTGGTTCTGAGTGAGAAGATTATCATTCACCAGGGACATCCCCCAGCAAATCCATCTGAGGAGCTGTCGCATCCTTCCACTGGCTCTTGCTTGTGCATGTGCCCAGCCATGACACACTGATGCATGCACAGGGTGTGCTCAGCACTTCCAGCAGAGACACGGGTGCATGCCACCACCTCTAGGAGCGGTCAGAGCAATTTTCTTCTCCAAGGCAGAGTGGTTGGTGTGCACAGCCCACTCGGAACGTGTCCACGTGTCACCGGTGGGGCTGCAGAGCAGAGTTGTGCTCCATCTTGGACAAAGTATGACACTCGACCCAAGCTTGGGTTGGGACCAAGCAGAAAGTATGCAGAGGAGCCTGCAGCCAAGAAGCAGCTCTGGATAATGTAGACAGGGAGCTGTGATGCCCACATACCAGGTAGCTGAGATCATGCCCCGAGGCCATGAGGCACCACCCTGACCTCCCCACACACAGTGCCCTGTGGCTGGGGCAGAGTGCCACTTCTACCCCATGAGGGAACCCAGGTAGCATCCCAGGAGCCATAAATCACCGCGTCTCTCTTCGCACTGTGGCAACTCCTCGTTTAGTGTATGTATGTATTTGTGTATTCCTTCTGACATTTTTATTATTATGAGAGAGTTCCCCTGAAGGGGGATGAATAATGAAAATGCAGCCAGTGGATATAGGGAAGCGCGGAGGCAGAGACTAACTGCTCTGCCTGAAGACGCCCTGCTGCAACGTGTGTCCCCTGTCCACATGGCACCATACCCAACTCCTGCCAGCACCTCACCTGCCCTCCCCTCCTTCCAGCACTGGCATGAAGCCAGCGCATCATGTCTACCATCCCTTGTCCCCCTCTGTGAACTCCATGTCTGTTCTCCTGCCTCCGGACCCTGCAGACAGCCCCTCTTCCAAAAAGGTGCTCATAGACATTGGGTCTCCTCTGCTGTCCTTCCTGCCCAGGCACCCTGCACTGGGTTGGGATGTGGAGGGAGGAGAGCTGGACATGTCTGATGGGGAGAAGCACTGTTGCCATGTGATGTCCCACCAGGGTATTCTCTGCACATCCCAAGGGTAACTTGGAAGTCTGCAAAAATACAAGAGCATTTGGCTCAGAGCTGAGGTAGCCTTCATAGAGTGTTGGGCAGTGGCAGGTTATAGGGTGAGTGGGGGGAAAAATTGCCCCACATCTGTTGATTCTGGGGAATGTTCCCAGGGTGGATGACAGCACCGATGCCAGTGGCAGTGTTTGAAGATCAGTTAAAAATCAACAGTATCTGTTTCCGTGGCAACCTTGCCATTGAGCTAGAAGGGAGCGTCATGACCCTCCTTCGCTGCAGAAGTGTGGAGAGACCCTGAGTGACAGATTCTGGATGTAATGACATCCCCATATCTGCTGGGCAAGAGCAGGGGGCTCAGAAGAGTGGACCCTGGGGCTGGAGCCATCCATGCCACCTATGCTGCCAAACCTTCAGCCCAGAGCTCCCCTTGGGGCAGAGTGATGCTCCCTCCACCAGACACCCCTTTTCCCCACTGTGCACCCCAGAGGAAAATGACTTCCATGGGGATTCAAAGCCTGGGGACCTTCCGGGGGAGTTTGTGATGAAGGGAGGGATGTGCTGCGAAATCCTGCGGCTGCAGAGATCAATAGCACAACATAAAGCCATTTATATCACTATAAAGGGAGCATACAAGCTAGAATTAGTTACACTAAAATGTCTGTCGCGGAGTATTAATAGGGTTACTAAATATGTCATGTGAATGTACTTTATAGGCAGCATAAATTTCAGCATTAATAAGGGGCATTTCTGATCCTCAGTGCAGCTCATTGTGAGTGGGGCACTCAGTGATCCAATACTATGCATGGAACATGTGAGTGTGATGGGACCAGGCAGGGCCTGTTCTCCCCTGGAGCTGCTGGGCTGGGGGATCAGCACCACTCAAGAGCCAGCCATTGATTTTGGTGCAGAGCCACAAGCACAGGGTGCAGCTTTGGTTCTCACACTGTTGCTTTGCCCCGTTCTGCTCCCCCCTTATAACGTACACCTGCTGCCATCAAATACTTCTCGCAAGGCAGCAATTCAGCTTTCTGGCTGCGTTGGATTGTTTTTGGTTCTCGCATGGAAGAAGTTAAAAAATAGAAATGAAAACCTACAAAGAGGGAAGCTTTCCCAGAAATGTGAGCCCTGCCTGCTCGCTGCCCAGGGGCTCACATGGCACAGGGTCCCCTCCACCAGCCACCCTGCCCGCAGGCACAAGAGGGAAGCAGCCCTGCTTTTACATGAAATATTTAACTGTATCTAAGTTAGAGCTGGCACACATCCACCGCAAACAAACAGCCGTGCAAGAGCTGAACTGTCAGTAAATTCCTCAGGAAGGAAGGGAGGAAAACATAGCTTTCAGCACCGAAGTATCATTGCACTCGCTCCTTTTAGTTTAAATACTCTTTAAGGGAGAGCCTTTGAATCTACAGCCCTGTTGCTCAGAGCAGCTTTGGCGAAGATGTACTGGAAGGGCAGTTATTGAATTGTTGATGCTTGGTTTTTATTTATTTATTTATTTGTTTGGTGAGGCAAATGAAGAGAGAAGCAAATAGACGCAAGAAAAGGGCGCAGAGAGAAGGTAAAAATATAATTTCCACCTCACTTTGGCTTAGTCACTGAAAAATGTCAAGCCTGCAACCTGCTCGTTTCGTATTTGAGAGGAAAGCTTTGGCAGAGGACTGACAGCAGCCAGCAAGTTTACCATGGGATCCAAGCCAGGTGCTTCTTAGGGAGGCAAATAAGATGATGGGAGGAAGAAGAGGCACTGATCTGGGGGTGGAGAGGGGCACAAAACTGGGTGCTCCCCCAGTGAGCAAGGGGATGCCATTAGGATGCTGGGCTTGAAGCAGAGGCTGGACCCCTTCTGTGCAGAAGTCCCTGCTCTTTAGAGGATTCCTTCTTCTTTTCCCTCAGCACTAGTGACTCACGCAGAGCTTGAAAAGAAGAAGAAAAGTGTATTCCTAAACATTGTTATTTTAGGTTCATGAAAAACAGATTGTTCACTAGGTAACAAGAGAACAACTTGCCAGACACATGTAGAGGTCACGACAATTGTGATTCATCTTACTAATCTAGCAGATATCTAGAGCCATTTAGAACATCTTTACGCTTGGCAGTGATTCACATTGACTGCTCCCAAGCACCTTTCCAAAAAACACACGGTTTCTTCACTTCTTTGTAACTGCAAGAGTTGTTCACACAAAGTAAGGAGAAAATACACCCTTGCCAGCTAACCACGCACCTCACCTGTAGCTAAGAAGATTCAGACAAATCCAAGTTATTGTCTGCACTCAGATAGCAAAATATGAATACATTGCCTGCTGCAGAGCTCTATGATGAGTGCTATTCCAAGCACTTACCTCCCACCTTTAGTATTCCTCCATCCGTCATGCACAGCTGGACCAGAAGCACCTCCAGGATGTAACTCCAGAATGAGACCTCAGGAGAACAGCCAGCTTTTTCCAGCCCTACAGCAATGCTGACCATATGCCTGCAAGCCTTCATCTCTGGGATGATGGAAGGACATTGGGAGAAAGCTGGTGAGACATGCAGGGAGTCTGTGAGACTGGATGGGAAGTAGGTAAACTGAGGTCCTCCAGAGAGGGACTGCTGCGAGGTTTGCATATGGGAGCTTCAGGTTCCAACCGGAACCAATGGGAGAGGGAAAATGGGACACGGGTAGGAGGTCAGGGCCTGGGCTACAGACTATGGTGGGGTTGTGTGGGCTCTTGGTGAGGTGGAGAAAAGGCCATCATTCCCTTCCACACCATGTGGTGTTTGGAGGAGAGGAGGAACTGGAGACAATCACAACCAAACAAGGATGTCCAGTCACAGCCCAACTTCCTTGATGTCGCCAGCTCATCTCATTACACTGGTTATTGCCTCAGCACAGAAGTAGTGAGGTGTCTGTGGGACTTTCTTCAGAACTGTGTGCTCCCATCGCTTCCCCTGGTGTGCACATGAGGTCCTTTGTCCCATCCAGGACCATCTGCTGGCATGAAATGGCTCCTGGAGTCTGCAAAAGACCCTGGGAGACACAGTTCTGCAGTCCATCTTGGCAGGCTGGGACTTAGGCATATGTACTACCAAGGCAGCATTAAACTATCTTTATCTGCAAAAGCATGGGTCCCATTTCCATTTGTATTCCAGGGAAGAGATCTTTGGCCTGAGCTATAACATCAACATGCTGAATTAAAGGGTTTTTCATTAGTTACAAGGAAGGTGAAAATCATCTCCTACTGAAATGTGATTTGCAGCAGTACGCTTCAGGGAGATTGTGCTGTATTGCACAACAGGTTTTGGCTCTTACCCACAGTCCTGATACAGGAGAGGGAAAGCTCAGGGCCAGGGCTTGCCTGAGCAGATGCAGCACACAGGAGGACATCCAGTCCTCCTTCAGCACCAATCTCCGTCTGACCCCCAAATGGAAAACTCCGTGTTCTTGGGTTGAGAGCTTGGCCATGTCTTTGCTGGATTTGCTGCCAGCTACTCTAGTATCACTGTGAAGATGGGGAGCAGCTGGGCAACACCCACGGGCAGGACTTAAATGGGTCCAGGGTATGTTG
>JAOWBP010004313.1:1065359-1102268 GCA_028571105.1 Tragopan temminckii | reverse complement strand
TGTGACATTTAGAGCAGCCTTGCTTTGAGGTACTGAGCTACAGCATTGCTCCAGGTTTGGAAAGGTCAGGAACCAAAGAAAAGCAAGTTCAGGTTCACAGAACCCAGGCTGCAGAGACAGTGAGCAACACATCCACTCCTTGAACACAGCTCTTCATATGAATGGTTTCTGAACACATTTGCCTGTCTATGAATAATTCATTCTTTTAAATGATTGGGCAGATGATGTATGTGAGTGCTTCCTGGCCTGTTGGGAGATCTTTGCTTGTACAAACAGCCATGCTGGATGTGTCCAATTGGCACACATGCAGGCTTACATGAGCATTTGTGACATTTTTGCTTCCTTCAAGCTTTTAAGTAAACAAAGTGTGCTCGTATGAAAATCTAACTGGTGTCAGTGTGAATCTGTGCATGTATGAAAAATGAATACTTCTATTTAGTCCATGCAAAACATTCTTTTGATGTCGAACCTCACTGGTGAGCGTTTTCTTCACGCGCAATCTTCTTTCTTCTTGAAATAGACTTTTAGACAGAATGTGAGTTTTGGTTATTTTACTCTGACGGGTTATTTCTAATTGTGTCTCTCTGGAAAAAAAGAAGAAAGGAAGGAATTGAGCACTGCGTTCAGGAGAGCCAAACATCGGGGAGCAGCACGCTACCTCAGCAACCCAGCAGAAGCAAGCACTTGGCAGCTCCATGGGCAGCAGGGCTGGCAGCATCCCTCCTGCTTGGCCTCTGGAGATGGGGCAGCAAAGGTGGCCTCTCCTTGTACATCCTCCTGGAGCTGCACAACGCACACTTTCATCTCTTCCTCTGAGATTGTGTCTATAGACCTCGCTCCTGAAGCACGTTTATTTTTGTATAATTCTCCTCTGACAAAATACACATTTTTCACTCCTCATCTTACCTACAGGTGAAAAAAAAAGATTTCCTTTGTTGTGTTCCTCAGCTGTGTTGTCCCACATTGGATCAGAGTTGAACTTCAAGCATTTGCTACAGAATTTCTATTGCAGCCAGGCTGACTACAGATCTGCTGTGTGAAGGAATGTGGAAGAGCGTTTTATGTACTCCATTTTTTTGGCCATACTGCTGTGGGTTAGCCCAGCATTCCAAATTCTTTCAGTTCTGATTATAAGTGGGGAGTCACCAACTCCAATCTGCTTTCTCAAAAAAAATTTGGGATAGACATCCATAGCCTATCCGAGCTGAAAAACCTTGGTCTGTTCAGTCTCTTAGCATCAGGAGCATCACTACGTCCTTTTTGAGATGCAGGATCAGAACTACACTCAGTATTTAAAACGAATTAGAAAAAAATAGAATGGCTCAGGTTGGAAGGGAACTGAAAGATCATCAGTTTCCAACCCCCCGCCATGAACAGAGTTTACAACCACCAGCTTAGACTGCCCAGGGCCCCATCCAGTACCTCCAGGAATGGGGTATTTGCAGCTCTCTGGGCAGCAGCTCCAGGGCCTCACTGTCCTCTAAGTAGAGAATTTCTTCTTATCATCTAACCTAAATTTCCCCTCTTTTAGTTTAAAACTATTCCTCCTTGTATTATCATTAACAAACCATTTAAAATGTCACTCCCCTCCATGCTTATAAGCTCCCTGCAAGTACTAGCAGGCTGTAGTGAGGTCTCCTTGCATCCTTCTCTTCTCCAGACTCCCAGCTCCCCCAGCCTGTCTTCATAGGGGAGGTGCTCCATCCCTCTGAGCATCTTCATGGCCCTCCTCTGGACTCACTCCAACACCTTCACATCCATCCTGTACTGTGGGCCCCAGGCCTGCACGCAGCACTTCAGCTGGGTCCTCACAAGGGCAGAGTAGAGGACAATCACCTCCCTCACCCTGCTGCCATCCCTCTACTGATGCAGCCCAGGATACCACTGACAATGAAGATGGATCATGGATCTCCACGCTGGTTAGAATGACAGTCACCATATGTGGTCCCTCAAGCAATGCCTGCCATGCTCCTTGCTTGTTGACCAGGCATGCATGTGAGCAGCTTTCCCTGGGCACCCTCCATGAACTCTCTGATAAGTGGTAGTAGCTAATTCAGTTCTTATTGTTGTCTGCTTGAACTGGGTTGCCATTCTGAATTTTTTTCACCTTTACTGTCATTCCCTTACATTTATTTACACTGAATTTCATCTTCTGTTTTATTGCCAGTAACTCAGTCTCCAAAGATCCTCCAGAGCTTTTCACTGTCAGTGTTAGATTTCATGATCCTGAATAATTTTGTCGCATAGGCAAACAATGTCACTTCATTATCCACCACTTTTCCAGATCATTGATGAGTGTCACACAGCAAAGATTCCAGCACAGGCCTCTTAAGACCCAGTAACTAGTCTTTGGGCAGCTCAAACACTGGTTAGAATTCCTCTCCTTGACTGCGTACTTTTAACCACTTATACGAACCTCTCATATTCCATAACTTCACACTGTCGCTAAGCACCTCCTGTGGGAGACCTTGAAAGTAACTTTTGGAAAATGCAATTTAACTACAGCAACCAGCTAATCCTTGCCTGGACTTGTGTTGACACCTTCAAAGAAATCTAATAGATTTATGAGATATGACTTCCCTCCAGAGAAGCCAAGTTGACTCTTCCTCACTATATCCAGATCTACCTAAACTCCTGTTAACTCTGTTGTATATTACAGTTCCTTCAAATTTGCCTGTCACAGAAAGCACACTTACTTGTCTCCAGTTCCTTATGCCCTTTTTAAAGAAAAATGATGTCATATTTCCTACCTCCCACACCACTTAGTGCCATGTCTTAGAAGAGCTGGGATGTGAGTGATATTTTATCTTGTGGCCTCATGAGAAATGAGAGCTACCTCAGCAGCCCCTCAATCAGGTTATGCAAGTGAACCAGAGCAATTTGCCAAAGCCCAAGTTAGCACCTGCACAGACATAGATTTACACCCTTACATCCATCTGAGCAGGTTGAGACACAGCCTTGGGCAAGGACAAAATCTGCTGCCATCAGCTTAAAGGGCCAAGTCCACATCTGTGCTGGGGAAAAGAGAGCAGGAGAGGCATGTTGGACGTTTGTATTGCACCACTTGCCTCAAACTTGACCATTTGCCCTGATCAAGACAAGTCAGTTACTGAGATGCCAGACACACAGCCATATGGGCAGCTTCAGTTCTGATCAAGCAGGAGTTATGAAGAACAGTAATCATGAACCTAAACAAGATGCTTAATAAGCATTGAGCATTATCTTTCGCCCAGAACGTGTCAAAGTGTTTTTCATTATCAGCATCCCATCATAACTCTCTTACCTCCTCAGTAGCATAATGTAGCATGGTGGTTCAGACCACTGGTCTTCCAGTCTGAAGTCTTATCCTTAGTAGGACAAATTAGCAAAACCAGTGCTCTCTGCTGAGCTGACCCATTGGCAGCTCAAGGTTAATTACTTGTGGTTTCTTTTCCAAAGCCACCAACCTCTAAACAATATTGAGAAACCTGTTTGGTGAGGCACTGGAACAAGTTGTCCAAAGAAGTTTTAGATGCCCCATTCTTGGAGGCTTTCAAAGTCAGGTTGGAGGGGGCCCTGGTCAGTATGTTGGGTGGCAATCCTGTCCACAGCAGAGGGATTGAAAGTTGATGGTCTTTAAGGTCCCTTCCAAACCAAGCCACACTATGGTTCTATGATTCTGTGATTCTGTGATTCTGTGATTCTATGATTCTATGATCAGAAGTGACCAGTGAAATATGGTTTGGACCCAGGTCCCCACCCTCATTCCATTTCTCTCCTGACTTCCTGTTCACAGCTCCTAAAATTCTTTTTCTCAAGCCCTAAAGGAACCCCTATTTCCCATTCTGCCTTCTAATTTATGCTCAGAAAACTTCCCTAGAATTAACTCCTCTACACTGCAGTGGCCACAGAGTCCATCTGCAATATCCTAGGGTTCCCACACACAGTATCCTGTGGGTACTCATCCAAATATTCTATGAATTTCCACCTGCAACATCTTGTGGGTTCCTACACACTACCCAGGACAGACATGCATCCCTTTAGATGGCAAAACGTCCTCCTGCTCCCGCAAGAGGCTGATGGACCCAGGCAGGCTTTGCTTGGAGAGCTATGGGGCAGCTGTGCATAGCAGGAAAGATTGCGTAAAAATGCAGCTATTGTTTGCATATCCTATCCCAGTCTGCTTTTCCCTAAAGAATGAGACTAGAGCTTTAAGTACTATTTTTTTTTTTCCTGTAGCACTGTTTTATATTATATCTGTATTGAGATTTCTCCCCAGCTGCCGCCCCCACACCGAGCACTTTGGATATGAGAATAAAGGTTTGCTAGCATCGCGCTCCTCCCGCGACAAAGCACAGCGTGTTCAGCAGCCAGGATGAGAGGCAGGGGATGAGAGGCTGTTGTGAGCTTGCAAGTGACTGTCATTGTTTGTTTTGTAATCCTGGGTCAGTGAGAGTAGTTTCTGAATCAATTTGTCCCCCTGCAAGCAGCATT
This sequence comes from Tragopan temminckii, assembly GCA_028571105.1. Taxonomy (NCBI): domain Eukaryota; kingdom Metazoa; phylum Chordata; class Aves; order Galliformes; family Phasianidae; genus Tragopan; species Tragopan temminckii. The sequence goes on along the minus strand of JAOWBP010004313.1, from coordinate 1,097,795 downwards.
GCCCAATTCAGAAGCCTGCTCCTCTGCTGCGCCACGCGCAAGCGCAGCTCTCATCTGCTCAGATGGTGAATTGCACCCCCCTCGCAGAGACTCTTTGCTGAGCGTCTTTCTCCTTCGGGACGCACAGTTTGGGGTCTGATTTGAGAAGTGGAGATTGATCATACCAAGGCTGCCTCTCTTTGGGAGTAGATACCCTCGCGCTCCAGTTTGGGTTCAGCTCCTCTGCCAACACAGCAGCTGCAGCCTCTCTGCTGGTCACCATCACCAAATCCGGTCATTCCCAGCCTTCCAGTTGCCACCTTCCCATGCTTTCTGAATGCTGGGGACACGAGGCTGGCAGGATTGGATATAAGCTGACCCCTCCGGAGGCACGCTGTCTTGAGCATGCATAGCTTGGTGTTATTACAGCTCCCGTGGCAGACTCAGAATATAAAATAGGTGCCACAGCTCCAACTTCGAATAAAATAGATAAAAAATCAATGCATTTGAAAGAGAAATAAAAAATAATGTCTGTTAGCACTAATATTCCTCCACGCGAGGCTGTGAGTGCTGAGCTTCTCATGGCAACCTTGATTAAGAAGAACATCTTACTTCAGGGAGGGATTGAAGATCCAGAGGATACATCTAAAAAGGTGACCTCAGGGGGATAAGCATAATTACCGATGCTCACATGGAGCATGTTTAATGTGACTTAAAACAGAAAAAATAAGGAGCTGGAGTGAGATGGTAAATTCCAAGCTAATCCGAGCAGCAACAAAGGCTGATGGAGGCGGGCAGGAGGAGCGGGGCTGCGTGAGCCCAGGTGTGCCGTGGGTTCACAGAGCTGCTCACACAGCTTGCCCATTGATTGCAGTGGAAACAAGATCATTGCCTTTTCGGTTTCCACTGTGGGAATGAGATTATGCTGAATATTAATTTGTCCTGCGATGGGCCCTGACTGTAATTTTCTATCAGCAAAGAAGAATTCATATATTTCCATAAATTCAGATACTTCCATCTATTCATTCCACAATTCATAGACATTATCTCAATTCCCAGCTCTAGTTCAAACAAAAGTTAGTTCCTTTTACAAATAAATTATTTTTTGCCGTTGATGATATTTCTAATTTTTGTAGGCAAATTTATACATTTGAACAAAGGAGACAAAAAGTATCTTTGATGTAGCAAAGCCTTTCTGAGCGCCATACATAAAATAAAAGGGAGAAGATAGTCTGGAAAATTTAAGGAACGGATGGGAATGACTCCAAGTTACCTTGTACTTAATTGAAGTTCTCAGAAATGTTCTTTTCTTGTTTTCTATATTGGAGCTGTTCCTTGAAGTACGTATGAATGCCTCTTCAAACTGGCATTTAATCTTTGACTGCATATACTTTTTTTTTAACTTGTCGAAACAGAAGGGCTCTTTATAGAATTTCTTCTTCTTTGTCATCTCCCCACCTTCGTCTCTGGTTTTCGGTGGATGTTGCTGGGAGATATGGTGGTATTGTATTATATTGTTCAGAACAGGATTTACTTCAGTTTCTGCTTCCCCCCTACTGTGCTGCAGCAATTTCTCTTGCACGGTGACCCACTCAATCAGCACAAGCTGTGCTGCCCTTAACTTGTCCCACATGAAGCTTTCCCTGGACATCTCCAGCTACAATGAATTCCTCATCTAGTGCTTGATCGAGCTACTACTAGCTACTGCTAGTCCTGCCCATGGCAGGTGTTTGGAGCAGGGTGACTTTTGAGGTTCCTTCCAACACAGCTACTCTCTGAAAAAAGAGAAATGACCACTTTTCATAATTTCCTCAATACTGCACAGCTCAGAAGGGGCAGGAGCTGCACAGTGGGCAGTCAAGCAGAATGAGACCCAGTCTTCCAACCTCAGCTGTTAAAAACCCCAGCAAATTCCCAGGGCTTGTGCACAGGGGCCACTGGTTGCCCACTGGAGCATCCTCATGCAGCATCCCCAGCTCTCTGCATTCCTCCTAGGTCTGCAGGAGCCCTGCTTCAAGGCACCCTGCAATTTGTTAATGGCAAACATGCTTGCTGTTTCCACACACATGTGCAGCATCTCTGTCTTCAATTATTACCTGCTTTTTGGTTTCTCAGATTAAGCTGCTTGAAGGAGGGTTGTTCTTGACCTGTACAGAGCCACTCATTCTGCCTGTGGTGTACCAGTCCTGGTTGGAGTGGTGATAATACCAATGAAAACATTGTCATGGGTGGGATATTAAAATCAACTGGTGCTGCAGCTCCTGGGGGAATCTTACAAAGCATGATAATGAAGCCATAGCAGAGCACAGACCTGCTGCGAAAGAGAGATGCAAGGAGAAAAGGAGCAGGCAAGACAACATCAGTATGAGCTCTCAAGGAGCCAGAGTTCACAAAACTGCTATGGCAAATACAATAGAGGGAGGCAATGCAGGATTTCTTAAGGCTTGGAGGAAAAAAAGGATGGGCTAACAAGCTGTGTTAGCTAACAGTACGGCAAAGCACACAGCAGCACAATACAGGGACCTTCTGCCAGTGTGTCTTGGAGAGAAAAGAGAAGCTTTGCAGTCAACAAGGAGGGGTGTGAAATCGTTGTTGGCTCAGAGATGTCGAGTTTAGGAGACCAGGAATAAAGCAGAATCCTTTAAAAAGTATTCTTCATAAGCAGTATACAAATCAATGTGTGATAAATTAAATTTGTGTAAAGAAGGGGTGTGAGGAGCGGGGAAGAGAATGAGAGGTGATTTATTGTTGCACTGGCAGTTCCCCGGAGAAAGATTTGTGTAATGGGGAAGAATAAAACACCGGGGAAAAAAAAAGTCAAGTGTTGGTATGAAAATGTATACAGAGAAAGAAACACGATTTTGGCAACTGTCATAAGCTGGTATGACCTCAGACACTAGTAAAAGAAGAGCATAAATAGAGAAGAAAGCCTGTACCTCCACACAGCCAAGAGATAATGGAGCAGCAAGACACAAACAGTGTGATTTAAAAAGAAAAATCACTGCAGAGTGATTGCCTTTGAAAATAACAATTAAAATAGATGATTTGATCAAAATATTCCTGATACTTCTTGCACAGGAATAATGTTATTTGCAGGCAGTTCTCCTGAGTTCAGTATAACTTTCTGCAGCTGGAAGGATGTTTGCATCTACAAATGTTTGCATGATCGACGTATGTGTGGGTAGTGGGAATGCAGCATTAGGGATGTAAAACGTGAGTCCAGATCCCTGGCATCAGTTAGTGGGGCCAGGGTGGGCTGCGCCAGCAGGAGAAGGGAACAGCTCACCTATTTAGGCACCCTGAGGGGTGCTCAAAAGAGTAGAAAAAATGGTAACCATCTGTATACAGCTGTATGCATAAACATGGGAAGAGGGGAATTATTTTGAATGGCACCGAGAGGTGGAATTTACATTACTGCAATGGGAAAAATAATAAAAAAGCTACACTTACCAGCATGGGAAGGTAAATTTGAGAGTATGAAAAGCTTCCCCCAGCACCTGGGTAGGCTGTGTAGGGCCATGCTGGTGTAGCAGCCTGGGACACGGAGAGCCTGGTTAAACAAATCATTAGAAAACATAGAGTGGGATTCATTAGGAAATATGGAATGGGACATGGTCTTATTCTTGCAAAAGCGAGTGGCTGCGAGAAGCTAATTAGTTATTTCAATCAGGTTCCCTGGAGTCATGCATGTCTGGAGCTGCCTTCCTGATGCTGCAGCTTGTGTCTCTACTGACCCACCTGGTGACAGTGCTTCCATCCATGGCTGGCTGCCCACCTGCATTTGCAGCAACACAGGTGGGAGGGAGGCAAGGGGAAACGCACGGAAGTGAGATGGAAAAACACAGCCCCTGCCTGGTGGATGTGCATCCCAGTTGTGCAAAGTCTGAATGTCAGTGGCGTTTTGGCCATATGAACCATCTTTTTGTGTGCTGACACGCTGCTTCCCGTCGTGTGAACACGGCTGTTTCGGTCCTATCGTTGAGCCGCAGTCTCTGAGTTGCTGTTGAAGTGTGGCTATGAGGGAAGCTTGGAAAGTGCTTGGTAGGGTGGCAGCTCTGCTGATGGGTTTACTCCTCTGGCTCAGGTTGGGCAGGAGCTGACAGTGCTTCTACAAGTCAAAGACATCCTGGGCTCCTGTAGAAAACACAAAGGGAAGAAGAACATTGTTTTCTTGTAGCAGAAGCTTCTGGGCTGTCTTTATCCACGTAGTAAGCAGTAAAAAGTCATCGCTAGATGCAGGGCAGTGAGGAGCGGACAGCAGGAGGACAGTTCACTTTGGACAGCTCTGAGCCAACCCTGGCTCTCCTGCTAAGCTGCCCAAGTAGCAGCACATCCATTAAACCTCTGCCCGTAGAACTGCACTGGGAGCATCTTGCAAGATGACGGGATGACCACAAGCGAAGCACAACTGATATTGTATGTGGAGCTGGTTAGCTCCTGTTGAGTCCTTTTGTGCCAGGGCGGTTTGCAGAGCTTTCCCCATGCAAGAATGAATTCTCCCCAGGGATGTCTGGGGATGTTGGTGGCTTTGTATCTTGTAGCTGTGCTATAGGATGTACTGGCACAGTAACACAGAAGAAAGAAGCAAAGCAAACAGTGTGCCACACTCACAGGATGATCTTTTCCTGGCTGCTGGGTTTTCCCCAGTTCTCTGTGGTGGTTAAGAATGCCATCAGTGACACTGGGGAGCTCCAGCCATCCATCCTTGCCATTCCACCCCAGGTGTATGCAAGGGCAAAGGGGGATGAGGACACCAGGGAGGGTTTCACACCATGTGGAGTTCCCCGGCACACTCAGGCTTCTTGCAGGAAGTGGTGCAGCTGTTCTGTTTGCCCAGGGCACCAGGCTGCAGCTGGCTCAGGGTCTAGGGAGCTGACAGCCACACTGGGGAGTGCTGAGGCTGGAGCCACACTCTGTAGATGGATTCCTTTTCTTAAATTATGCTTTAATTTCCTCTCCTTCTGGTACCGATGCCTATGTTTTAATGAGCTCTCTCCCCTAGCATATCAAACAAGTCTGATCCCTTGTGCTCCCTGTTTGCAATTCCCAGTGGCTCCTAACCAAGAATTGTGCTGTTTAATTTTGCCAGTCTTCTAGTTTACATTGAAGCATTAAAAAAAAAACATAGGCGAAAGGACCATATTTCTCCCGGCCTATTGATAGAGCGTGATAGGTATTAAATTCTATAATTCTTTCACTGGCCTTTAAGCAGCCTGGATGTTAATATTTAATGATGAAAGATGCTGGTAATCAGCCCCGTATCCCAAGTGTCTGAATGCTTTATGTTCTTGCCTTTGGGAGCCTAATTGTGAACCCAGCCTGCTAGAGCTTCCCACACCAACTTAATAAACTTTGCCATTCCTGCCCAGAACATCATCTGTCTCCAGGCAGGATCTAGCACAGAGACAATCAGGTAGCACGAAGAGGAAGGGTGGGGAAGAACATGGTCATAAGGGTGAGTGCAGAAGCTGCTGAGATGTAGATGGATGGTGAACAGGCAGCATGCCCTGCCATTGCAGGGAGAGCATCACCCAACAGGGGCACTGATCAAGGCTTTGAGGACGACTCCACTTCCCACCTTATGGCACAGGTGTCTGTAGGCTACAGAAACAGCCAGAGAAAGCAGATGAGAGTGCACTGACCACATCCTCTCCAGAGGAACAAGGTAGCATGGGCTAAGAGCATGGGATCTACATGGAACATGGGCACTGTGCTGGTGGAACGCCTTGTCTCCCATGGATCTCTCTCTCACCTCCCAGTCCCCAAGGCTCCTACACCAACCCTGTCTGTGATTCTGGAGGCACAGCTCCATCTCCGGGTGACTGGGCTGCCTTTCTGATCACTGTGGAACGTGGAGGTCTGCCACAGTGCAGGTAGTGCTGCCGAGGGTGATGCTTCACTGCGTTTGAATGGCCTCAGGCGAAGTCAGCAGAGCCCTGTACCAAAGGAAAGCTGCTGTTACTTGCTAATAGTAGTTAGCACTTACACATCACAGAGAATTTGTGTTCAGAGCCATGTACTAACACGATCTCATTAACTGCTGGCATGGGAGCAAGCACTGTCATTTAGAACCAGATGTTGGGAAACTGAGGCAGGTACCGGACCGATGCAGCTGGAGCAGACGTCGCCCATCTGCCATGGCTGCATCCCACTGCCACATCCATTCCACTGCCACATCCATCCTGCTGCCACATCCATCCTGCTGCCCCTGTCTCCCAGTGCAACATTCCCATCTCTGGCTCTTCTGCTGCCAGCACTGGTCCCTGATCCCACTGGCACCAGTGGGAGCCCTTCCTATAGCTCTGGGAGTCCTCTTGTAATAGTAGCAAAGCGTTTCACCTGTTTCATATTTTATTCCAATTTAGGAGATGCAATAAGCTTCCTCAATAAGGCATAAACCTTATTTTAGTTTATATTTGTCTGCCTAGAGTTTATGCTTGCATAATGAGATGAGTAAGTAACCTTGCAAGCTGATTGTGTTATATGGCCACAAATAACCATGGTGGAGGCTGGGAGCAAGTCTTTCCTCCCAGGCACAGACCTGAGAATGGCTCTCAAAGAGAGAAGTCGTCCTAGACCATGGAAAGTCGGAAAGGCTTTTTCTACACCAAGAAGCCTCAGGACATCCAGGAGGACCTCTTTACTGGAGCAAGCAGGGCCCTAGAGCTGTGTGAGGGGCAAAGAGCCCTATTTCATGCTGACTGGTCAAAGCCACTCTATTCACTCACTTTTATTCATCTTCTTGCTCCACTCCCATCGCTGGTGGGAAGAATTCAATGTCCCAAGGCAAGGGCATGTCATCTGGGGTCTATCCCAGAGGCCAGAACTTCTTCCATGCATGTTGTATGAGCCACAGCCCAAACAGAGCCCATCCAATGGGCAGGTGAAAGCAGTTGGGTGATGCCCATTTACTGCAGCACCCTCAGGGCTGAGCTCCCACTGCCCACTCATGCAACAACCTGTGGGTGAAGACTGTTTGATGATGCCCATTCAACAAAAAAATGGATGAGTGAAAGCTTTTGGCTGATTCCCATTCACCCTACAATGGGTGGGTGAAGGCTGTGGGGTGATGCCTATTTACCCAAAAATGGGTGGGCAAAGGCTGTTAGGTGATGCCCATTCAATGCAGCATTCTCAGGGCTGAGCTCCCACTGTTTTTTTTTATCACACTCAGGAGCCAGAAATATTATATTTGAGTGCTGGAAAATGACCACATACCCACTCAGACAAATGGGTGGAAGCAGTGCTGTGTTGTGACACAGTTCTTAGGGTAATACATCCGGGTGGGCATAGGCAGCTCCCACCCCATGCTTCAGAGCAGGATGAAAAACTGAGGTGATGGTGATGGGTTGGGAGGGCACTGAGCTGAAGCCTGCTGGAGGCAGATAAGGCTTCCTCATGCCGGCAATGATTGCTGATGTGTGGGAAGAGCCATCGTGTGGGGAGAACACCTTGATACCTTCAGAGTGTGCCCTCCTCCTTCCTTTCATCAGCACTTGTCCCCAGGCTGTCCCCAGTGTCCTGTCCCTCTGCACCCTGGCAGGCAGTGCCCAGTAACAAAACATGGAGGGGATCAAATATTGCTGGGAATCTTCGACTTCTCCCTTCTCTTTCTGCCTGGAAATATCAAAGGCAAAATAAGATTTTCAGCATACCAGAGAGCAGTGCAGGCACACTGTAAACAAACTAATGAGTTTAGTGCCAGTGAGAATAGCCCGCGCTATTACATCTCTCTTCGCAAAATGAGAGAATCCTTCTGATACAATTTACTGACATCATTAGCAGGGCTTCCTGTGCTGCTGCAGAGTCTTCCCCCACCACTGCTTCAGATTTTAAGCTTGCAGGCTTAAAATGTTATTGTTTTAATCTTTACGTAGCGGAAACATTTTAGAATTGGGAACTAGGCTTGTCTGGGGGGTTGCCTCGAATTGCACATGTTCACCTACGGGGATGTAGACACTGAAGTATAACAATGACAAATTAACTTTCACCACTAGCAGCCATTTCAGGGAAATTATCAGCTTCTGGTTTTATATTTATTTATTTATTTATTTATTTATTTATTTATTTATTTTCTCTTTGCAAACCGCTTCCTGCGCTCTCTCAGGGGAGCTGAGCCGCTCCAGCTGTTTTGGGCCACGCCGTCGCGATTCAGCAGCCTTTAGCTGAGAGTTATGATTCTGAAGAATTTTGATTTTTGATTCTCAAAGCTGATGTCTGGAAAGACAGTGTTTCCATGTCTAATCCAGTGGGGGTTTGCATCTCTTAATGCAGCTGGGTGCTCATCAAGCAAGCTGGCGGGGCTGCAGTGCCGAGCTTGGAGGAGGAGCTGCAGGACTGGAGAATCAAGTGGTGCGAGAATGCTTTAGAGTCCAATGCTGAGTCTATTTGCTATGACAGCACAGGATCTTAATAAGCCTAGCTGAATATATATTGAGCACCCAAAGCAACGTGTGAGCTATACAACCTCCACTTCCATATACTGTTGGTCTCTGTTCTGCTACTATAACAAGGACTGCTTTAGTCTAACTTTCTGCTCAAAGCAGGACCAGATCCAAAAACATATCAGGTTGCTCAGTTCTTGACCTGCCTCGTAGGAAAGCACCTTCTCCTTGTGTTCAGCTGGGATTTCCCTTGCAGTGTGTTCCTGTTGCCTTCTTTTGGTGTGCCTCTCCAGGAAGAATCGTAGAATCATAGAATCATTAAGGTTGAAAAAGACGACTAAGATCATCTAATCCAACTGTCTACCTACCAGCAACATTGCCCACTAAGCCATGTCTCTAAGTACTACATCTATCCTTTCCATGAACACCTCCAGGGAGAGTGACTCCACCACTTCCCTGGGCATTCTGTTTCAATGCCTGACCACAGTTTCTGAGAAGAAATTCCCACTAATTACCCGATCTTAACCTTCCCTGACACAACATTACACCACTACCTCTTATCTTATTGCTATTACTTGGGAGAAGAGGCCGACCCCCACCTCACCACAGCCTCCTTTCAGGAAGTTACTTCCATCTTCTCCACACCCTCTGAGGCTTTGTTGATGCTATACAATGGCTTCTTACTTATTCTTCTTCTGCTTCCTACATCTGTTGGACTTGCTGTTTTCTTTGTGGAATAGCGGAGGTAATTAAAAAGGAGATTTCCAGATAAATCACCTTCCATCTTCCTCTCCTGTGCTGACGGAATCCCAGAATGGAACACCAAGTAGATGGGAAGATTACTCCCTCCAGAAACCACAAGGTTTCATGGTTGCCTCTCTACTTAATGAAGAGAGATTATCTCTGCAGATTTAATCCTTCACCACTGGGATTTTCCACCACAGCTCCACCCCTGGCTCTGCCCTGGAGGAACTTGTATCATTTCTGGCTGCTCAGGGAGCCTCTGGGAGCCTTCGGATGCCCAACCTGGTTTGAATCTGGCACACTCTGCACTCCCCTTTCTCCTGTCACGTACAAGTGCTGTGTGCTCAGCCACCTTCCCCAGCCTCACATTCATATTTAACTTCAGACAGCTAATTCAGATTGAGCTGTTTCTTCTCCAGACAAACTTGTCAGGGCTTATTTGTATGCCTCCCTTGTTCTTCTTCAGAGCTTCTACCTTTTGCTTTCCTGAATTGTAATTAAAAACCTACATGGGTCCTGCAGACCCTGGGAACAATTTCCAGATCCGATACAAAACTACAGCCACATTTCAGATTCCTGCTAGCACAAGACTTGTGCGTGCACATCCTTCCACCCAAATACTTGTTGCCATTCAAACAGCCATCCAGACAGAAGCTGTGTCTTGTTCTGGCAGCTGAGAACGTTAATAAACCATAAATCCAAATGAAAATTGAAGTTGTAGAAGGTGCTCCATCACTCACGGACTGGAGACCATTCTCAGTGGTTTCTAGGGCAAAACATCAGATCAGGAATAGGTCTTCCTGAAGGCAGCCAACATCTTGGATTTATCAAAGTCTCTTTAGAGATAAGAATTAAGGACAATATAAAACTCAGCAAGATGAGAGTTGCCACCAAAGCAGCATGAATCACATGGTAGGTTGAATTTGTTCCAAGAATCTGAATATTGGTACAGTGAAATGGAGATCCATGCATCTAGGAACAAAGATTTACACACAGAGAGGGTCTGTTGTACAGGGCAGGGATTAGAAAAGCACAGTGGGATTGAGTGGAAGACATATGAACTTGGAGTCCTCATAGAGGAGAATGACAAAGAACAACACGCACTGCCTTCACTTTCATACAGGACTGTGAGTGTTCTTATTAAGACCACCAATGTGCTTAGTGCTCAGTTCCAGGGTCAGACATACTGAAAATCTGGAAAGACTCCAAAAAAGAGGTATGCAAGTTAGTGAAACTACGAAAAAAAACTCATTTTATAATGAAAGGTTTAATGAAAAGCACTTTAAATAGTTACTTGACACAACTCTGGAAGTACCCAGCAGAAGAGACTGCATTTGAGACCAGAGAGCTCTTTAATCTGGCGATCAAAGATGTAACAAGATCTGATGGCTGGAAGCTGAAATTAGACAAATACAACCTGAAAAGAAGACATATTCCAACAGTGAAGAGAATTATCCATTAAACAGTGTATGGAAGAGGTGGCTGATTCCTCGTTACCTGGAGTTTTATTCCTTGAAATTGGATGTCTTTCTGAAAGAGCTACACTAGCTCAGCCAGAAATTATAGGCTTGACACAGGAATCGCTTGGTAAAACTATCTGGTCCTGGTGATGAAGGAGGGCAGCATAGCCTTTTGGCCTTAACATCAATAATCCATGGCATTTTGTCATGGAGACATTTGCTCATCTTGATCTACATGACTTTAAAATCCACATGAACAAGTCTAGTTGCACTCGAGTTACCCTGAGTTATTTACAGATTACTCCACTGCATGCAAGAGCTCAGTATCAAGTTCTTCAATTCCATCACATTTGCATGATCTGCCCATGGAAGGAGATTGGAACTAGATGATCTTTAAGGGTCCTTCCAACCCAAACCAATCTATTCTTCCATGGCCTGCACAGATTCTCTTCTTCTTGCTGCTCGTCTCTCCAGGATTTCACTATCCTAACAACTTTGGCACAAAATCACCCACCTTAAAGCAGAGCTAATCTGCTTCAAGGGCCAGATCCCACTTCTTCAGGGAGAGGCAATTGGCTCAATCCACCCCCACACTGAGAACAGCTGTACTCATTGCATGCTCCCAGAAGGATTCTTGGGTGGAAAACTGCCCAACTTGGCCTCATTTGAGTGTGGAAGAGGCTGGGCAAGTCCCAGGGTCGGCTGGGGAGAACCCCAGACCAGAGGTGACTCATGGGGAGGCTGTGCTCCTGTTCTTGGCATGGCCCAGAGCAGTGGGCGCAGGCTTTGCTTACCTGCTTTCCGATGCCAGTTGTCTTTAGATTTGCATAATCCAGTACAGTAAACAGTACAGTGGGATGAGACTAAACCAGGGGTAAAAAGAGGAAAACACAAACATGTTTACCTAGGCTAATGAGCAGCAGTCTGATCAGCAGTGAGCTGCCACCTGGACTCCTGAAGGGCACAGCTTGGCACAGGGTGGGAAAGCCGGGGGGTGAGAGGTGGAGGAGAGCATCCATGCGTGTGGGAGAAAGCAGAATGAGGGATGCCGTGGCTTCCCACCTTCACAGCATCCTAGCAGTGCCTTGGGTTACTGTGGGACCACGTGCAGTTGGTGGGGGTTGCTGCACTGCTCCTCAGCACTGCTTGGGGGCATTTGCTGCTCCAGCAGAAGTATAGGTGGGATGCTCAAAGAAGCAAAGCGGCTACCCCAGACCTCTGCCCTCTTTCGCTGTTTCCCCAGCTCCAGGCATAAGGACTGGGAAGAGAGATCACCCTCAGGAACAAAGCAAGGTTTGAAGAAGGGGTCATGTTTGAAAGAAAAGATTGGGAAATCAACATGCGTTGTCACTCTGTAGTTGAAATGTCAGGTTACCTTTTTTCCTTCCCAAGAGATTCTGAGAGTAAATTTATTTTAATTAAATGGATTGAAGGGAAACAAAACACAGTGTTTCATTTTGGGTTTAATGCAACATTTCATTCTACCCTAAATCCAATTTTTGGATGCTTTGTGTCTTGAAAGAGGTCTGGAAAAAGGGTTTCAGCCAAAGAAGTTCAGTCTTTTGTCTTGGCTCCATTAGCAAACTGGAGACAAACCATTGTACAAAGCCCTCCCTACAGGTAAAGCTCTGACAGGTGCCAGGCTGGAGGTAGAGAAATTTTGATAGGCACTCCCTGGTTCACCTGCACTGCTTGTGCCTCCCTGGCTTGGAAAATGGGAACTTCGGTGGAAAGCAACCTGCTGCCCACAATTGGTGTGTGTAATAAGGTGTATGTTTTATATGGGAGACGGTATTAATGGGGCTTAGTGGATATAAGAGTCTCCACGGCATCATAAATTCCCTAGACAAGCTTTTGGTGTCATATTGCTTCTTGTTATAATGAAGGGGATTTGAATAGCATGTAATGTAGTTGGGAGCTAAGATATGGCAGCAATTTATCAGGAGAATCTGCTGCCGTGCTTGGGAAAATGAAAGCTTTTTTAGATATAGATACAGATGGATTGGAAATGGACTTGCTTCTCACACAAGAGGCTCCTTTATCACCAATAATATCAGGACAAATACTGCTTTGCACTTGGCACTGCCTCTAATTGCATTAACATATCAGTTGCGAGTGGTAATGCTTCCAGCCAGAAACTCATCACCAGCCGAGCCTCTGGCATCCGAAGAAGGGTGCCAGCTGCTTGTAGGTGTGAATATTGTCATAAATGGGATTTCATAAGCAGAAGTAAAAGATCCACTCGTATCTCCTTCTGTAGTAAATGAAGCAGCTCCTTGCTTTGCAACTCCTCATTCTCCTTCCCTGGCTGGCAGCATGTGCACGGATGCATGCAGAGGAAGGAAGAGAAACTTTTGGGGGAATAAAGGAAAGCTTCACACTGCAGGGACAATGTCTCCTAAGAGTTCTCAGAGCATAAACCTTCTGCTTTTGTATTGACTCACTGCCACCCTGCAGCGGGACAGCATGTGTCTAATCTTGGCATGATAAAGAACATAGAGCACTGGGGAATAAGCCAGGAAGAGAACTTAAAAAGTACCTTAAAATAAAGTATGGAGACAAAATATGACATCATAACCACATTACTCTCCCTGGCTGGGATAGCTGGAGGGGATCTGCAGAAGGCAGTGCGCACAGCAAGTGCAGAAAGACCACCTGATGTCCCATTGTCTCAAGCACGCATGGCTGGCCACCGTACTCCTTATATAGTGGGTGCTGTCCATCCTGCAACAGCAGCCCTGAAGCATGACTTGTGCACGCTGTGCACCTGCATGGGCACTAACTTTCCCAGCTGCCTGCACTTGGGTTCCCAACTCGCACCGTCAGCAGCTCTACTTAAATTCAGACCTGAGCCTCTACCTCTGCTTTGCTGTAAGTGTTCCCAATTCTGAGGGGTTTTCATGGCTGGATTTTGGACCTGGCTCAATTGTTTTACTTCAGGGCTGCATTGTCACTGGCCTGGTTTTGTGCAGGCTGTGCCAGTCCTGAGTGCTGCCCTGTTCTGGCTTTGTCTTGATGTTCCTTCACACGGAGGGCTATCAAGGAAGCTCTCTCTTCACATGGAGAGCCGGTGCGGGGCACTGAAGAGTCTTCCAGCTCCTGCAGAAGGGAAGTAGGCTCTATTATGAATGAAGGGACAAGGAAGCAGAAGAAGCTTGGGGAAGCAGAACTTTCTTCTGTTCCCCAACACCCCCTAGCATGTCTCCAGTGGTGGAGGCCCTGGAGGTGTTCAAGAAAAGGGTAGATGTGGCATGGTGGAATGTGGTTAGTGGACGCGAGGGCTTGGGATGATGATTGGACTGGATGCTCTTAGTGGTCTCTTCTTGCCCTCAGAGCTGGTCTTCTCCCCAACATCCTTGGTTTGGCCATGCAGCAGTCCCCTGGCAAGCAGGATTGATGTGTGGAACAAAAAAAGAAACATAGAGGTACCTATACACTTTATGGATACTCTTATTTTTCTGCTTGCTGAGCACTGAAGGACTGTGCTGTCCAAACAGACATCACTGAGTTCACAGGAGGAGCTGAAGTACATCCTTCCTGCTTGCATCCCTGGTGATCTCTCCGTGCCTCGTGGCTTTTTGAAGGTCAGCCTGCTGCGGGGATCGTGATGCTGGGTACAGGCAATGTTTGGGATTGCTCTGCTTTCTGCATGTGCTGATAGCAGGACCTGTAAATGGGGTACCTAGGCAGCATGAGGACACGTGCCAGGGCTTCAGTGGGGAGGAGGAAAGGGTTTTGATGGGGAAAAAGAAGCTTTTCCTAAAACAAATCCTTAACTGGGCATCATTTCTCTGGTGGCTGCCCTCAGTTCACGTTAAATCTGAATGACCTCCTCCCAGTTCTCAGAGGAATGAGGAGGTTGCCTTCAACATTTGGGCCATGATTTGGGTGGGAAGGGGGAGGATTCAGATCTGTTCTGTCACTGCCTGTGGGGTTTCTTAAGTGTCAGCTACTCAGGATGTAAATGCTGCATACATCAGGGTACTCAGAATTTGGCTCATTCTCTTTTGATCTCATATTTGTGTCTTTTTCAAGGCTTTGGATCTGTTTATACACCCCACCCCCTTCTTTTCTCCTTTATAACTCTAATCATCCCTTTTAGCTTCTAAAGATAGTGTAATGTTGCGATAAGGAAAAAGTAATTTTGCAGCTTGACCTAAAAATGGGCATGGTAGGATATAGTCAATCCTAGGAATGCAGTTTCAGAATTAGGCACAACTTCCAAAAGTCCAAATCTGGAGTTTTCTTGTGCTGTGTGCTAGGTGACCCTTGGGGCAGCCTGTGCTGTGCCCCTGCCATGAACGCCTGGCACTGGGACTTTGACTGCAGTCCAGGAGCAAATAGGGAGGGTGAGGTGGAGGTCTGATATGCTTATGTTGGTTTTGATGGCTTTAAGGAGTGTCATGGCAACAGCGTTAGCTGGATAATTAATATTGCACACAGGACTATAGTGCAGGCAGAGAAGACAGTGCTTGAAATCCACAGAACCCCTCTGCATGACTCTGCTGTCCCAATTGGGTGTGGGCTGCTCTGTCCCAGGACCAGCAGGGCATGGGAAAGGCCAGAAGACCTATGTGCAGTGCCCCAGCCATCCCTATTTCTAGCACAAGGCTTGGCTTGTGGGCACAGCATTGATCCTGCTGGAAAGGACCAGGGCACTGCAGTGTGCTGTGCTCCTGATTTCCCCATCCACAGGAGGGAGAGCAGAGAGCCAAGGCGAAGCTTCTCCAGGATGCCTCCTGCAAGAAGCATTAGATCTCCCACCTGTGCAGCCACAAGCTTAGTGAAGTGATTCCTGCAAAAGGAAAAAGGCATCTTTGGTTAGATCTGAAAGCTGACTTTGTTTGCTGTGTGATGGAAGAAACATCCATTGAGAGCGCCTGCTGGTATATCAGCACTCAGCGTGCCAGGAACAGTGGAAGTGAGGCTCCCCAACACCCCCTAGCATGTCTCCAGTGGTGGAGGCCCTGGAGGTGTTCAAGAAAAGGGTAGATGTGGCATGGAGGAATGTGGTTAGTGGGCACGAGGGCTTGGGATGATGATTGGACTGGATGTTCTTAGTGGTCTCTCCCAACCTTAACAATTCCAGGGTTCTAAGTGCTGGGGAGAAAGGTGATGTGAGAATTCTAAACCAATACCGCCCTGGCACACAGCACCAGCAGTCCCTGCTGTTCTGGCAGCCCCCACCCTGCCAACATACTTCGGGATCTGGTTCCTGTCAGCCCATCCTGCCCTCTGGACATTCCCTTCAGGTGGATGTGCTCAGGTCCTTTGGAGAAAGCAGCAATTTCCCTTCCTTGGGGCTTCCACACTCTGCACGGAGCAGCAGCAAGCATGAGGAAAGGTTGGATTTCCTTGCCAGAGCCTTTATCAGAAGATATAATGCACAATACCCACAGTGAAGTGTGAACAAACAAAATGAACAGCTCTGCTGTTCATTAACGCAGCGTAGGTGTTGGCTTATATGAGGAAAGTCAACCTACTGTTGCTGTGGGGAGCTGTTAAGTTGAATAGCAGCGGCCTGCTGTAAGTGAAGAGGTACCAGCCTGAAAGGAGGAATGTTGCTATTGTAATTGCATCTGCCATAATGAGGAGCTTGGGAGTGGGGCTGATAAGCAGCTAGATAACACACTAATGAGCAGGATGGCTATGGGCTGTCAAAGGACTAGCTCAGGCATCCGCAGGACCCCCATGGTATTGTAGGGGAAGGAAGTGCAGACCAGGAAACAGCCAAATATAGCATTTAAAAGATGTATAGGGTGAACCGAGCACTTAATGCTGATAATAATTGGAGCTTGAGGGTGTGCTTAGTGTATGAATAAAGTAATTAACCAATTAAAAATGCACAAGAGACACATGATAGAAAATGATAACCAACAGGAAAATGATTGATGCCCCGTGCAGGGAGCGGCAGCAGTCAGTGTGCATTATTAGGAGACGCCTGGTCTCCTCAGATACCGACCCACTGGGTACTCTTTGATCACTGGTCTCCAGCGTTGTGCTTGTCACCTGCTGTGCTGCCTGTGTGATAAATTGTTTGGAATTAATTCTCTCCCTCCCTACAGGAAACAAACTCTTGAAAATGTTGGGATCCGCTCTGGCTGGCTTTGAAATGACCAAGCATGTGGCATGGCCTGGGGGCAGCTGCTCTCTGGAGCAATGGTGCTGGAGCAGAGCAGCAGCCAACACCGTGCGGCACACGCACAATTCCCCGGATGAGCCGGGGGGAGTTAATCTGGTGATGCGAGATTGCATTCTCCTTTTGCTATTTTCTTCTGTTGAGGTCCCCAGAAAATGTCAGTAAGAAAGATGGAGGTTTCAAAATAGTACAGCTTTGAAAGTCGGTGAACACAACAGTGAAGGTCATCTGCATGGTTGGAATTCAGGTGCCTTCTGGATGAGCACTGTGGCTCACTCTTTCTCGTGCAGCTGCAATTTCATTTTTGCTAGATCCAGCCCTGGGAATGTAGCTGTGGTTGTGCCAGCATAGGGCTCCTGCTGGGTGCTGTAGGACCCTTCATTTGCTGTCAGACTGGAAAAGTGTTGAGGCAGAAGACAAGCCAGGGAAAGGACCGATGGGATGGGATGCTGCCCTGGAGAGCCACATGTAATTCTTATCTTTGCTACAGCGCTCCCATTTGATAGCCAGCAATTTGTGTACACCATATATTTCACCTGGGACTTCTCATGTGTTCTCCACTTCCCAGCATCTGGCTGGAGGCTCTGCTGCTTGAATTAAGGCTTAGAGTTGCGCTATAACCAGAGTCAGTGAGAACTTCACTCTGAAAATAAAACCCATCCTTGTAATGAGCTTACTGGAGAAAAATGTCAGGGACTGGGTGTCTCAGATCGGGCATCTAAAACTAATGGATCTATTTAATCTTCATAAACCTGATTCTGCGTTACAGAGTCTTGTGCAAATGAATTCATGAACATCCGTGAAGCACTTGGGTACCAGAACGATGAGTTTCATAGGAAAGCAGATGAGGACATTAATATTTCTGTTTGTTGCAAGAACAGTGGGCAGTGGCCGGTAAATAAGGCAGCAATAAAAAATGAGGATGAAATGCAAAGTAAGAGACTGTGCTCATGCTCAGCAGCGTCACATCGAGCTGTTGGCTTGGCAACTTCACTGCTGCTTCCATGTGGGTTTTGCTCTGAGTTCAGGGTGTTGACTTACCTTGGTGATGGTCCTGTGCTATCTCTCTGCCACAGAGTATTTTTGGGCCAGAGCAACTTGCCAGCTGTGGATATGTTGTAGGTTAAAAACAAAACAGCTTCAGCTTCAAAGATTTCAGCTCACAGATATGAAGTGCTGCACCTCTTCAGCATCTCACCTGCTCTGCAGCACTCACCCTTCCTGGACAGGAGGTGCTGCTGAGGTTAGGGCACCTGTTTGGAGATGCTGGAGTTCACAGAATCACAGAATGGCCAGGGTTGGAAGGGACCTCAAGGATCATGAATCTCCAACCCCCTGCCACATGCAGGGCCACCAACCTCCCCATTTAGTACTAGACCAGGCTGCCCAGGGCCCCATCCAACCTGGCCTTGAACCTCCAGGGACGGGGCATCCACAGCCTCTCTAGGCAGCCTGTGCCAGCACCTCACCACTCACTCTGTAAAGAACTTTCCCCTGACATGAGGACTGAGCAGATGAGTGTCATGTCTGTGCTGCACCAAAGCACGGTGACAGGGGTTGAGATGCTGTGTCCACCTGACATGGATGCTGTCTCTGGGGATGTAGGATCAAACTGTGTGCTGCAGTGCCTCAGCAAGCTGCAGGGATGTAGCCAGAAGTTTCTGCTTGCTTCTTTTTCCCCCATCTCACAGCCTATTTTAAATGTGTTAGTACATACAGTAAGCTTACATGATATGCTGTGATTTATAGATAGATGTATCCTGTCTACCAGCTCCTTTCCAGGCCTGATAAGTAGCAAGGCTGGCATCTGCCTCTCTGTAGACGTGTCTTTGAGCTACTGCAGCCAAGCAGCAGACCTGGTGTCTCAAGAAGACAGCAGTCACTATGCAAACAGAATAAGCTTCCCACAGAGTCCCACTGCTCTGCCCAGAGAGCAGGGACAAGCCAAGCTGTGATCCCCTCCATGTCTGCATCTGCAAGGGAGTCAGGGAAACAAATAGGTTTTCTCTTCTTTTTTTTTTTTTTTTTTTTAACCCTCTTCACACTGTTTCTTTGCCCTCCCTGTCACAGAATCACAGCATGTCTTGAGCTGTGTGAGACCCACAAGGACCATTGAGTCCAATCCCTGCTGTTGTACTGCACATCCTTTCATCTTTCTCCTTTTTACCTTCCTCTCTCACCACTGTAATGGTCAAATTATTGACTCAAGGCTGTTTATCTGAATATTTCAGCCCCCCGAGCCTTCCCACAATACAACTTGAAGTATTGATACGTTTTTGTGCTTATGATTTCTATTGGCTTATTCATTCCCTTCCCTCCTCACAATAGAGCCTGTAGGGTGACCTCAACCGTGAGGAATGGCAAAGGACTGAGTGAAAAGGCACTCTACCTTGGGGTGTGACACACCATCTAAAGGACAGGATTCTTCTTGCATGTGTGATTAAATGCCATAAGTACATCTGCTCCGCCTGAAAACATGCTTCTGCACTCCGCCACAAAAAGAGTTTGGTCCCTTGAATAAACGAGCCTGAGCTCTGGACTTGAAATCCACGGCTTATGAGCATGCTACAGATATTAGTCACATTGTCTAATGCAATGCTGGAAAGCCCTTGGATGCTACAGCGACAGGCACAGTGTGAGCACTTGTACGAACTAGAATAAAAAAGCTGCTTCCTGCAAGCAGTCATGAGCAGGCTTAATGTAATTCAGTTTCTAGCAGAGGAAGTCTGCCCGACCCACTCATTTTCCCTCCCTCTCTGCTGAATGAGTTTGATATCTGTGTTATTGAAGAAGAGTCAAGTCAAATAGAAGAGGCTTGCGTTTATGTCCTGATTCAGAAAAGCGCTTGAGAACCTACTTAGCTTTAAGGTGATGGTTAGAACTGAGCATCTGTGTGAGTGCTCTGTTTCACCAGGGCTGTGACCCAGATCCAAAGCAAGCCCTGTGTACCTGATGTGGTCCTGCAAGAAAGCTCACTCCTTGTATTAACGAGAGGTGGACTTTCTCAAAATCCTATTCAAGTTGTCCCATGGGGTAGATAATCCCTCCCCATTTCTCTGATGTTAATCTTTCTCTTTATGTCCCAGCCAAGTCTCAGAGCACCTCAGCCTTGGTGGAGATGCACACACCCAGGCAGCAGAGCATCCTGTGTGCCCCCCAAGAGTGTCGGAGCACCACAGCATGTCTTGCTGGTGAGGGATGCAGGCAGGGGGTCAGAGGACAGCAGGGTCCTCCTCAGTGATGTGCTGGTGAGAGCAGGGCAAGAACACAGGCAACAGTGCCCTGACATCCTGTAGTTATGTGTTATGGCTTAAAAATGAGTCTTGTTGCATGATCATGAGGTAAGACAATGGTACAGTTAATATTAGGAATAACCACAAACGTTCTTGCGAGGGATAATGAAGTCTGAAAGGCTTTAAAGCATTTTGTGGAATTTGGCTCTCTCCCTGCATAGATTTCATCTTCCTGGGGCAGATACGTTGGCCACACCCTCGTGCTCACAGATTTTCCCTTGGCTCACTGAACCTGAGCCTTTCCATTGAAACCAACCACATCCATGTTCCTTTCCCACCTTCCATCCACCACCTGGGCACTCCGAGATGGGGCACAGGAGGAACCCTTGCAGGCTGCACCCTGGTGTGTGTCCTGAGCCTTCTCCCTGCCTGCCCCCCCCTTAAGCCCCCAGCATTCTGCCCTCACTCTTCTGCCACCCATTGTGAGGTCCCAGGCCCTAGCCCCCTCCATGGAACCCATCTCCTGCTGCATCCCAACCACCTGCAGACAGTGTCCCACAGGGGCCAGCTCAGTGAAGAGCAGATTAAAAAGGATCTCCATTGTGAAAAATGTCAATATTTACATTCTCTGAGTTAAGTTGTTCTTTTTCCGACTTTCTCCCCTAAGTGCCTGATCTACTGTTTTGAAAAGGCACGGACCTAAGAGCAACACAACCAGGAACTGACAGAATTAATAAAAGAGAGGCTGGGGCTTATGAAAATAAGATGATATTAACAAGATAATTATCTCTCATCAAATTAGTCCAGAGGGAGCCAAGCCAAGCTCCACTCAGTAGCCTAGAAGGAAAGGAACTGGCAGGGGAAGCTATTTGTACAACAACAATAGAAGAGCTCTGCCCTTCTCCAGGAAAGGGCTCAGAGCGGTGAGACACCACTGTGATAAGCACTTTATAAATGCAGATAGAGGGAACCTTTTGTCTGCGGAGCTGGGAGCCGTTTCCAGCGCAGCAGCGCAGCTCAGGAGTGGGATGGAGTGCGGCTCCCAAAGGGCTGCAGCTTGGAGTGCCCCGGGATGCTCATGCAGCAGCACTGCTTGGCGGTGCTACTTGCTGCCCTCTGCTATTTTTCTTCCTTCTTTCTCTCAACTCCTTCCTCGTATTTTTTTTCCTCTGCTCTTAAGGCCGGAGGATTTATTTTTCACCTGCATGCCTATCTGGGTTTAACTTGGATTTAGCCTCGCTAGAGACCTCTCGTTTCTTTAATCTCTCTCTTTATCTTCGCCTTTCATCAAAACAAGGCAGCTGGGTGTAGGACCTTGCTGGTACACCTCACCTGAGTGCAGCGGTCCCACCGCTCCATGGGCGGCACTGGGGAAGGGGCTCCCTCAGACACCAGGTTGGCCATAGCAGTCAGAGAAGATCTTGGGAGATGTCAGCAGTTTGCTGTGCCTGCATTGGAGTGTTGCCCAGTGTTAGACCCTAAACCCGCTCCAAAGAACCATCTTGCTGTGGCAGAGCATCCTGCTCAGCTACCAAGCAAAGAAATCCCGCATTCCCCCCCCAAGGCTTCCAAAGTAGAGGCTTGTCTTTGCAATTACACAACCAGCTGTATTTCAGGCGTCTCAACTCATTTCATTTTCACTCTTTCTTGCTATTTATGTGGCCGCAGTTTCCCTGTGTGAAGTACCTGCAGGCTGTCGGCGTGCTTCATTTCGTAACCTACCTCTGAGCCACTGCCTTCTCCTGCTCCCCTAGATGGCAACTTAAGACAAGCATTCCTGCAGCTGGGAGCTGTGCTGGGCAGGGAGGAGAGGACGGCAAAGCAGATGATGGACTGAATTCCGCAGTGCCATTCTGTCACCAACTAGACAAATGCCACCTCGGGCTGCCTTGTGGGTGAGCCTCCTGTGGGGATTTCTCATCGCTTTGCTCTCTGATGAGCAGGTTGGGCTCTGCATTCTTCACTTGCTGGGAATGTCATGGAGCCGTAAACTCAGTTGTTGTGTTTGCATGGGAACAGGTGGGTGCTTCTGAGCTCCAGAAGCCTGTCAGGTTGTTTCTGTACCCCATGGAGAGGTGCCCAGTGTCTGGTCTGTGTCCTCTGGGCACAGGGAGGTGTTTGGAGCATATTTTAGAGAGGGTCTTGGAAAGAAATCCCAGGAGTAGGTGTTGGGTGGTGGGACACGCGACCATCACGGTGGGCATGGCCTTGTGCAGACTCCCAGATCGGTCCTATTTTCAGGGATCTCACTGCCCAGGTGCCCAGGACTTGCTGTGCTTGAGAGACCACCGCTGTGTGAGGGGCTTGGTGCTGTGCATCAGCTGCTGCAACCATCACTTGGCTTCCCTCAGCAGAGAATCACAGAATGGCTTAATTGAGAAGCAACTAAAATATCATCTGGTTCCTACCCCCCTGCTGTGGGCTGGGTGCCCCAAACCAGCTCAGGTTGCCCAGGGCCCTATCCAGATTGCCCTCGGGTACCTCCAGGGAGGGATCACCCACATCTCTCTGGGCAGCAGTGCCAGGGCCTCACTGCCCTCTGAATGTTGCAGCATAATTTGCTGTGGAGCTCGGGCCTCAGTAAATAAATGAACGTACGTTGTGGAGTAGCTGAATGAGCGAATGAAGACTTTTGGCCTCTTCTGGCAGTGGAGAAAGCCACGCTCACCCCATGCGCCAGGCTGCTGAGGTCTGCCAAGTGCAAAGCCATCTGAAAAAAAAAAAAAGGCAAAACGATTCAGTGAGCTAGAAAATGCCCGGGCTGTTGTGTGAAATTCCTCTGCACAAGCCCTGTCACTCCTCCTCAGCCTTGCACCCAGCTTTGCCTTTGATGGGCATCGCTCGCATTAATTGGAGGTGACAGGGTGCCGGGGAGTGATCGGGTGGGTCTGCTGGCGTCACATCCCAGCCATCGCTCTGCTCTCACTGTCCCTTTGCTCCTTCTCCTGGCCTGCTGCCAGCCACTTGCCACTGAGATCACAGAAGGGGCAAGAGGCAAAATGTTTGGTGCCACTTCCAATTAGTAAATTATTTTATCTTCTGGTTCCTCACTCTAAATCTGTTATGGCGGCTGGAAAATGCCTCCCTTGGCTGACTAGATGGATGCACAGGATATTTTTTTAATTTGAAGGAGGGGGAGAAAAACTCATAGGCATCCTCAGATCTGTTCTCCACTCCACCTCCAGCCCCCAGCTCTGCTGGAGCAGCGAGCCCAGGGAAACCTGCCCAGTTGCTGTGTTTGTGCCGTGGAGCAGGGAGCGATCCCACCACTGATAGCTGCCTGCTGGCTCCACACGCAGAAATGTGGCCTGACGTGGGGAGATGGCCCCAGAGCAGGACTTCTCTCCTGGGGCTCTGCAGCCTGTCACCGTGCATGGCTCATGCATATCCTGATGGGACAGGGATGACCCCATGGCACCTCCACTTCCAACTGCTGGGCAGCAGGCGGAGAGAGCAGGAGTGGGGAAATCCTGAACACAAATCGCAACCAGAGGCTGTGTTGTATGCGGAGGTGGGCTGAGCCGGGGGTGGATGATTTGTGAACATCGAGGCCCTGCAGATGCCTTGAGCCGATCCCCTCTTCCCCTCCAAATGTCATTTTTCAGCTGCTGTGACCACCACGGAGAGAGATCTGTGTCCAAGCACCACGCACCGTGAATGAGTTCAGGAATGCAAACCTCATCTTGGCACAGCCTGGAGAGCAAAGGACTGAGCAAGAGTCCTGGAGGGAAGGACTGAGGATATCACCCAGTTTATAAGGAAGCAAGCTGCTGGAGTGCTCAGAGCATGCCCCGGGTGGGCAATGCAGCGTGCCAGAGATATCACACCTTGCAGAGGCTGCCGAGACCCTGCCACGAGCCAGCAGTGCTCGAGGGCATCACACAGAAGAACCGGGCTCTCCTGAGCAGACAAGGCTCTAAGAAAACCTTAGACACAGCTAAATGAGTGGCAAAGATAAAAGAGCAGAGATAAGAGATTAGAACTCGTATATGACAACAACACGATCTTCATATCTGCGGTAGATGAGCAGGTAAAAGAGCCGTATTCAAGCACTTGAAGTATTGTCTTGAGAAACACGGAGTAATCAGCCTATCAGGAGGTGGATCGTGCTTTGCTTGCCTTGGATTCAGAATGGGGTTGCAAAGGAAGTTTGGGTCACCTGTGAATGGGGATCTCTGCACAAAATGAGGGTTGCTGCATTGTGAATGCTGCTGTTTGGGAGGGCTGCCTTCTCTTTAATTACAAAAGTAAAATGGCCTTAACCTGAGCAGAACAAACAGTCTGACACTACTGACGCCTAATTTACACCTATTAACATTCAGACAAAGCTGATTCGCTTACCTCCTGGGTCTTCTCACCACCAATTTGCTGACCGTCTCCTTCCCAGGAACATGACCAAAGCCAGGAAGGTTTCTCCATCAGTAAATGTTATTTGGGTTTTTCTAAGCTTCCAGCTGTGTTGATCAGAGATATTTTGGGCATTGTTCTCTGCTATCTAAGGCACCACACCTCGCTGTTTTGGGTTCAGAGCAGGCTTCTATCTGCAGCCACATCTCTCATTAGGAAGTGTGCTCGTGGGAAGGTGAGAATAGCACAAGGGAGCATCTCGTGTCTTAGCTTTGCCACAGGCTGATACTGGAAAGTGCTGAGGAAGGGTTTGTGAGCAGGGTGAGCCCACAGATCTGGCTGCCGTGATGACAGCCTCCAGCAGCAGCAAGCAGGCTTCTGGTAAGAGGCTTCCCAAGCTGGAGATTGTATCAGCATCTCGGGTTTTGATTCCTTGATGGATATCTATGCTGGTAATTTATGTCAATTTCTGGGCTCACCTATGCAGGACCACAGGGTCACGTAATCCCCAGCGCCTCTTTTTAGCTCGTGTCAATCCCACTGCTCCATCATTTCACTTGTCAAGCCTACTTATTCCTCAGTGCTTCATAGGGAAAATTCATTTCCAAGTCCTCTTCCATCACATTTTCAGATCTCTTTAGCTCAGCTTCCCAACAGTGGCTATTTCATGGCCCTGATCACTTCCATCTTTCTTCTGCCAAGTGCTTTGGAAACCAGAGTTCCAAGGCAGCCAGGGCTGTATGGGACGTGCACGCAGCACGGACTTACACTTGGATGGAGAAATGCTTTTTTGATCACCCAGACCCAGGAACACAACCTTGGTTTGTCCTTTGCTGTCGCCTAACCTGCTCCACTGCTCTTTTGATGCCAAATAATGAAGAGCAGGCACTTGTTCTTCCAGACCCAGCAGTGCTTCAGGAGGTCCCATACCCAGCCCTGTGGCCCATCCTGTTCATCTCCCTTGCAGCAGGGAGATGAAAAACATCACAGTGTGTATAAGGAGGCAAAGCACAACCCTGCCAGTGTGCGCCAGCATTGTATTCCACTGTCTCCTAATGTTTGACTTTGAAATGCTAATGTTCTTTTAAAGTAGGTAATTTTCATGTAACTTCTATCTACAGGACTCAAAGGAGGTGTTTATTAAGATCCTGCCTGTCCTGGGGCATAGGTAATGAATTACAGAGCCTTTCCCTGACCAAAATCCAGCCTGGCTGCTCTGCACTGACGCCGTTCCCAGCCTCAGAAGCAGCAAGAGTGGCCAAGGTCTGGCAGTGCATGACCAGGGAGGTGTCGGGTGCAGCTCCCACCTCATTCCTTGTCCCCAGGACCCTCCTCATGAGCCCCTGAGCTGTTGGCAGGAAGGACACACCATCTCCTGGCCTGTGTGCTCAGCCCACACCCCAGTATTTGTGCTTAACCTTAGGGTGATACCTCCAGAGCTGGTGGTGTGCAAGCTCAGGGTTTCTCAGGGTCTTTTGGGGAAGAGGAAGGAAGCTTGGTGATGACCATGGAGAGGGACAGAAAAACAGAGCAGTACAAAGACTGATAGGTGCGCATACACCTGACATCCCATGCTTGTATGTCTCTCCACCAGGTTCTACCATGCTGGCTCCACCGATCCCACCATTCAACCACTTTGATCATACCATCCAAGTTCCATCCTACCAGTGCTGGTAAGAATGGTGTGTAGAATCATAGAATCATCGGGACTGAAAAAGACCTTCAAGATCATTTTGTTGTGGGCATGACCACCCTCACTCACCTGCACCCGTGGGGCTGCATCCTGGCACTGTAGGATGGCATCATGTCTCAGGGCTCCAGTCATGGGGCTAGGAGAGGAGCAGAACCAGCCCCACAAGGGGCTTGGGGAAAAAGAGTAGGAGCCTTCCCTCGCTGTAGCCTGGAGGCTTTTTCTGGGCTGTGGCATGCTATAGCTATGCCATGAGCTCAGGGTGCTGGGGAGCATTCGTTTCATTGCTGGAGCTTGTTAGGAAAGCAGGGTTTGCATGCCGTGCAGCTGGCAGAGCAGTGATGCTTCCATAGAACTGCACAGCAGCAGTGCCGAATGCTCTGCCCTGTGCGCCAGAGCAGACCCAGCCACGTGCACAGCAAACAGCATCCCCAGAGCACCCCCTGAGCATCATGCACGAGCCCAGGTGATATTTTTAACCAACGTCCTAAGACAAGCTCTCTGCCAGCAGCACACACCGACTTCATCTGAGTATTGTTTATCCTGGGGGCATGGGGCAAGCCAGGAATGCGTCGGAGCCCGGCCAGCCGGGTGCTGTTTGTCCGAGAGCGTCTGGAGTCAATCTGTCTGGTTGGGCCCTGAGTCAGCTGGGGAGCACTGCAGATGAGCCCCAGAAGCAGGGGAGGAGTGGTTCGGGCCGGCTTGGCTGGCTGGGGAGGGACCAGCCAGGCTTGGGACGAGCAAAGAGCCAGCCCCGGGCTCCCCGGCAGCATGGGCAAGTCTTAGACAACTCATCCCGCGACTGAAAAAGAGAAGGAAAATGAGATTTGTCAAAGCTGCTGTCCTGCTTTGAAGGGCCACTCCCAGCGCTGATGAAAGCTGCTCTGCGCAGGGAAGCCTCCGCAGAGGGCACGGCAGCCTAGGGAAGCACCACAGCGCTTGGGACAGGAGCTGATTCCCATGGTGAATCCCGCAGCACCTCCCAGCCTGGGATGCGCAGCAGAGACCGGCACTGGTTTGGGAGCAGGGAGCGGAGCTGATCCCCGCCTGCGTCACCACGGCGCACGGAGAGCTTTCTAGATGACTTGGCATGCTGTCCCGTTAATAATAGAAAGCGAGGCTGCCCGGATTCTGTGTTCTGGTGTGAATTATGCGCACAAAATACAATTTGCTTTGCTAATGGTTTTTTGCCGTTTTGGTGCTGGGGAACTTTTCAGAAATCATTACCATGCGCTCGGCTCTTTATATTTTTCTCTCTCTTCTCAGGCAATTTGTCAGAAGGGATTTTTTGACAATTTCACTGAACCATGCTTGAGAGCGGGTTAACCCCTCACAAGCTTAGAGCATTTTCTTTTCCTTTCCACTGGCTTGGAGTGGTTCGTTACGGCTGCCTTCATTAGCGGGAAGCTGGATGGACAAGAGGATGGATGGGTGGCTATCCGTTCCTCGGGCTCTGCATTCAAAATCCTCTTTGACATCCCCTGCGCATTCAAACTCTCGGTCCTCTGGATAATGAGAGACTCTCCATTCCTCGGGGACACCTAAACAGCAGGATAATTGCAGTGGCACTGTTAGGGATGTCTCCAAAAGCACTGAACCGTGGCGCATCCCTGAGCTAGGTACGCACTGCCAGCACCCCCCAGACACAGACTGCGCTCCTGCATGCTGCTTGCCCTACAGGTTCGCTGGAGGAGACCCACTGCAGACCCTCAGACCTTGCACAGCGTCTGCCCCACGCTCTCAGACCCACACAGGGCTTTTCTGCTCTGGATGTGAAGCTCTGCTATGCAGAGGGGTCTGGTGGGGATGGAGGTGGCCAGGAGGAAAGGTGATGCTGCAAGCCCACCAGTGCCTACTTGTCCTTTCTGTGGGATGTTTAGAGGTGTTTCATTATCACCACCACCTCTTCTCATTCAACAGAGCAGCATCGCAGAGAGATGTATTGGAGATGTTCCTCAGGCTCCAGCCTACATTCACAGGATGCTTGTTCAGACAGAAATGCCCTTTGAGCACATGTGGACACTCAAGCACGTACACCCTGCCTAATTTATTTGCATCCATATCAGTATCATCAAATTTTGCAAGCTAAGCGGTGGGGAACAAGCACATATGAAGTGACAAAAGAGCGTCCTGGGGGGACACGGATCCTGGAGCAGGCAGCAGTCTGCAGTGGGGATGTGTGGTCTCAAGCTGTTGCATCTTTGATTTTGCTATATTTTTGCAGTACCTGAACAGGGCTGTCAGCCACTGCGCTGTAGCCAGAGGCTGGGGCAGCTGGCTCCCTCCCTCTGCCTGAAACTCCCTGAGTATGCTGGCTGTAGCAGCCCCTTTTCTTCTGTTGAGAAACTTCTGCCTGTGTGCCAGCCTAGGAGGGGCTCCTCTAGGATGAATGCAATCCTTTTGTTCTTACTTATTATTCAGATTATTTCTGATGAGTTATTTCAAATAAGAAGTGAATGAGACTAGCTTGGACATTGATGGCTGAAGTCTTCCTGCTGAGCGATGCTTATCATCTCCAGCAGATGCTGCCAGGCACCAGGTCTGTTAATTGCTGCGGTGGTTTCTGTGATGTTGGCAGATGATGTCACATGTTAAGCCAGTGGGTTTTCTGCCAGGTGAGTCTGGTGTGTGTCCTTGCTGTCTTTGGGGCTTCTGTGTCCTGCATGGCTCCCGATGGGTGAGTGTTAATGGATCCACTTTGACCATGGTGGGAAATCTCTGGGATTTCTGTGGAGCTGAAGATCCTTTTCCTTATTATTTCCCATCCTTCTCATCCATATGCTCCACAACCTCAGTTTTGGAGATGTGGCCCTTTAAAGCCTCTCCAGCATCTCAGACTCTGTGCCAAGCCAGGTCTGTGTACAGAGATGCCAACTGGGCGGCAGCAGTGCTTGATGTAATGCTGGCAGCTTCCTCAGCTCTCTCTGGCCTGTGCTACCATCCCACTGCTTTTCCATGACAAATTAATCATTTAACCTCTCTGAGGTCACAGTTCCATTTACGAAAACCAGCCCACAACACACAACTTTCAATTTGCAGCCCTACCAGAGAGGTTTCTCTGATACTGCTAAGGACATGAAGCCGGGCGGTTAAATGAACAGGGAAGCCTATCACTTCATGAAAGCATCTAAATATCTGCAATGTCACTTTGCTAAAGCATCACTTTCTGAAGTGAACTAAATCTCCACGATGTCAGCTCTTGGAGGACAAATCCCGTGGTTTTTTTCTGCATCTTTGTTGAGCTCATCTCTTAGGGATGGCTGATGCTTATTTTCCATCATTTTCACGGACACATTGAACCCACCACCTTGTGCATGGTCCCTCTGGTGAAACACCAGCACCTCTGGGTGGTCTGTGAGCCCAAATGGACTCAGCTGTCCTAGGTGGTCTTGGGGAGGTCTGTGATTCACCTCCTCCTATGGGCTCTTAGCAGTCCAGCAAGGCGAGCATCAACGAGGGCACCCGACTTGCTCAGAGATTTACCTGAGTCAATCCATCATCACTTGGAAGATCTCAAAACACGTAGCTGAAGGCCAAGTGTCTTCAAATTCTATGTGGAATATGCTGGACTGAATCCTTGAAAAATAACCCAGGCTCAAGGAACCTAGGAAGCTGGCCAGCACTAGGAGTCCTGTGCAGCTCAGAATGCAAAAAATAAATTGGAAAAGCAAAATAATTTTACATGAACTAAACCTTTAAATGAAATTGAGGAAAAAGCTCTAACTGTTGTGGTTCTTTGGAGCCAGAAAACTGCAACGATCTGTAGCCCATAACTAAATCCTCACAAATGTGTGAATGTTGCTGTCAAGACCATTAAGAACCTTTGCAGGTGTCTTTTTTGCCCTGAGAGCACAAAGCACCATGATATTCAAAAAACAATCTTCTGACCCACTTTCACATCCTTTCGGGTCACTCTCTCTCTACATTGTGCCACCCCAACACAAGGGTTGTTGGTTGGAGAAGGGCACTTTTCTCCCTATAAATTTCATGTCCCTCTTTCAGATGCATCCTCAGTCTGCAGAGCAGCTTGCTGTGAAGCTCAGGTAATGCCTACAGCCCTGGAAATGAGACTTGTGTACTCCTTAGTGTGTATACTAGGAACACAAGGGTAAGAGACCCTCTTTGTCTGCAATTTCTCATTTTACTCACTGTAACTGCTGCTAAAGGGCACTTCTGCTTCCTTCTACTCCTGCTGCCTTGAATTCCTTCTTGCTCCTTCCTACTGTCTTGTCATTCCCCTCCTTTCAGGCAACCCTTCATCTCCTGTACATTAACGCTGACCATCAGAACTGTGGTGCTGGGCTCCCTCTCTGCTCCTCCTTTAATGTGCTGCTTCCCAGCTCCCAGCTCTCCCATCTCCATTGCCTCAGGTCTTCATGGAGTGCCACCAGAGCTCTCCATCCCTCCTGCCCATCCTTGCAGCATCCAGCCCAGCTCCTCGCCATACTCCAGCATCGGGTGCTCGGTCCTCTGCCAAGCAGCTGCTCCCCCAGCACTGACCTTCCGCACGCAAGCTGCCGAGCAGCACGCTCAGGCGTTTGTCACTTAACATCTTGATTACTGTCACTTCTGCCATCTCCAGAGTCGCTCCTAGCCACGTCCCCCTCCATTTGGTTTCTGTTGCAATGCTTCGTGACCCACGCACGCAGAGATAATCACATCAGAGTGCATGGGAATGGCTTCATGGACTCAGACCAGAGGTTTCTGAAGCCAGGAGTGGGTAATTAGGGAAGAACATGAGGAATTGGGCACACTGGGGTGATTTCCCCAGCCATCCCGACCTTCCCATGCTGTGGGTTATGGCAGATTCGTGTCTAACAGCCGCGGGCAGAGCTGCCCTCCGTGGGCGTGCGATGCCTTTCTGGATGCATCCTACAGCAGCAGCGAGCTCCTCGGTGCAATAATGAGCCATAAAAGAAGGTGCTTTCTTTTGTTTGTCTTAAACGAGTGGCAGGATAGTTTCATTTTGTTCGTATATAATGAGAAGCCGTGAATAATCACTCACTAATCACTTTCTCTGAGCTATTCATGGCTTTACAAAACTAATCACATCCCCCTTTAGTCATCTCTGTTCAAGGCCAAAGAGCTGTTATGTCTTCAGTCTCCTTACAAGAAGTCATCTATTCCTGCAGCGGGGTTCTTCCCTTGTGCTCCCACAGCTGCTGCATCACTGGGTTGAAGAGTTAGACCCCATGAAGCCACATCTCAGAAGGAAGGGCTGTATCGGACCTAGCACGGCCCCAGACACCACCAGAAAGGGTCTGCCCATCTATGCTGGCTTCAGAACACCTTCTGATGGGAGAATTGCTCCAGGCAGATAAGGAGACATCTCTCCAATCCTCCTTGGGTCTCCAAACACAGCAAAAAGTGGTGACTAACACACAGAGCCTCTGGAGCTATCTGCTCCAGCAGTGATGACCTGCATGCCCATGACTGCAACCAAGCAGAATGTTAGGAAATAAGTAGTTAATAAAAGAGCATCTTCTCCATTAAATCTCACTGTGGGGGAGTTTTCTTTCCCTTTCCTTCAAGGCAGATGTTTTCCATCCCTGTAGAGTCTAGGTGCTTGCATGGGGCTGGGGACACAGCTGAAGGCTGGGATGCTCCCATTGCATGGGTGCAAAGGTGCCTCAGCAGAAGGTGTCAGCGCCAGAAATGGGTTTTGGGAATAGTTAGGGTGTCCTAACTGCAGTTCTGAGGAGCTGGGAGTACCCAGGGAGGTAAGCAGGACTGGGATTATTTATCTGCTTGCCCATCACAGCGGTGGCTGGAGGCTATCGATGCAGAATCAATACTGTGCTGCAAAGCCCCAAGTCGACCATGGGGAATTTCTGCTGCTTCTCCTCATGTGGGATAAAATCTTTGCCGAGGACTGGTTTTTGGTTTTGATTTTTCTTCTTCCTCCTTTTTTTTTTTTTTTTTTTTTTAGATTTCATTGATTTCCTTTGTTAGCTGGTTAATGGGCTGAGCCGTGTTGGACTCTGTTTGGTGAGGGGAGGGGAGATGATGGGACTTGTTTGACTGTTGTGTTCTCACGGTGGGGAGGCAAAAATGTGAAGGTCAGATGGATTCACCCGTCCTGCAGCCAGGAGTAGGTGGGCAGCAGGGATGTGGGGAGGGGCAGAGAGCCCTTGTGTGCAGTGAGCACAAACCTCTGCTCAAACAAAGCCTAAAGGGCACCCTCGGTCAACAGACAGCTGAAGTTTCCTTTTCATCAACCGACAGTCCAACACAGCCCAAGACCTCCAATGTTAACCCAAAGCAAACACAGCAGTGCAACATCAGAGCTGGGTGGATTTGCTTGCTGAGCCGGCAGGTGAAGGCTCCCTGGGTTTTGGGGGATGTGTGGAGGTGAGGTGCTGCCTGCAAGGAGGGTCTGATGCTGTGCAAAGGAGAGGAAAACGATGCACAGCCCTTGGGGATGGAGGGAGGGAGGGAGAGAGTGGGGCTGCTGGAGGAT
>JAOWBP010004313.1:1052995-1065259 GCA_028571105.1 Tragopan temminckii | reverse complement strand
ATGGGCTTTTATTCTCCCTCTGATCACTCGGAAATAAACACAGCGCGAGCGAGGGTGGGGGAGGCAGGAGGAGGGCTGGGGCCGGCCAATTTCAGACCTGTTTATTCCCTACCAGCCTCGGAGCTCGCAGCCATTAAACAAGCCACTGCCGCAGCCTTTCTCCTCCCGCTTTCCCCTTTCCCCTTCTCCCCGCTTCCCTATCCCTCTCCTCTCCCTCCCCCATTATTTTTAGAAGAACAATAATAATTAGGCAGAGCAGCCTCTAACACAATCGTTTCAGCCTGAACAGGCAATTAGGACAGGCAGAGCGAGGCTAATGAACGGTGCACGGGTCCCCCCCAGTGCCGCCCCTCGGTCCGTTCCCCGCGTCCCCGAGACGTGTGGCTCGGCGGCCGAGCTGCCTCTGTTAGCACAGGAGGGAGCTGGCGGCGGCACGACCCCCCCGGGGGGCTGAGGATGGAGACGGAGCCACGCACCGAGCCAAGGGTGATGAGCGAGAGCCGCGCGCGGGGGCCGCAGCAGAGCTGCCAAGCTGCAGCCTTGGCGCGGGGACTTGTCTGCAGAGCAAGAGTGACAGCCCGTGTGCGGCCTTGGGGTGAGGCCGTGCGTGCCTGTGGGGTTGCCTCATCGCCCCGTGGCAAAGCTGGGTTTCAGCACAGCAACGCCAGCGCTGCAGTGGTGCCACAGGCTGAGCCCTGCACATGAATTCCCCCCATAACGAGCGTTCCCGGAGATGTGGTGTGGTACCCGGGGCCAAGCAGCTGCACTGAAATATTCATGCCAAGCTCGCTTTGAAGACAGCATGATTTCTTGGAAACTTGCTGTGCGTCTTAAATGGAGCTGTCTGCTCTGCACGGCTGCCTGGGTGTGATGGGAGCAAGCGGGGTTCCTGCAACGCCAGCAAGCAGGAGCTGCAACACACAGGTCCCCATCACACCTGCAGCTCCCCAGCCCTGCCGTCACTGATCCTGAGATGCCAGGACACATCCTGAAGTCCCGCAGACATTCGCTGCCTCGAGGAGCTTGTGGAACACATCCCACACAGGAGCCTTCAGGTGATGGGCTGCCAGGTTTGCGTGCTATCGGGGGAGCAGAGCTGAGCAGCAAAACCCAACAGGAGTGGCCCCAGTGCCAAAGGTCACACAAAGGATCAGCTCTCGTGGTGTGAGACGGCACAGTGCCTGAGT
Source organism: Tragopan temminckii (assembly GCA_028571105.1). Taxonomy (NCBI): domain Eukaryota; kingdom Metazoa; phylum Chordata; class Aves; order Galliformes; family Phasianidae; genus Tragopan; species Tragopan temminckii. The sequence goes on along the minus strand of JAOWBP010004313.1, from coordinate 1,064,072 downwards.
CCCATGGCAGGGTGTGCCCTGGGAGCAGCTGACCCCTGGGCCAGGAGCAGCTCTGGATTGCTGTGCTCAGTGCTGGCACTTGGCAACAGGCAGCAGTGAATATAGGTGGGAGATGTCCCCAGCCCCAAAGCCTGATTCAAGTGGATGTGGGAAAGGGAACATCAGTAACACTGAATGTTCTCCTGCACCATGCTCTGCCGTGGCCCCAAATTGGCTCTCCAAACACCCCTAGGTTAAAGTGAGGGGGCCTTTTGGCCCCATAGCATCTCAGCATATTGAGATTACATGATACATAGTGGTCACCTATGCAAGAAAGCAGAATATCCCGTCTGCCTGTTCAGCAGAGCCTGAGAGCCGTCTCCATGCAGCTCCCTGGTCTGCAGCCCACCACCGTGTATCTCAAACCCTAACGTAATTTGCTGTCCCTTAGGCTGCTCTCAGTATTACTGCTTTCCAAATGTCTCTCTCCCAGTCTCCGTGGTGTTAAATTATATTTCCCCAGCTGGATTACTTTGCATTTGTTCAGAATGAATTTCATTTGGCTATTTCCTTCCTATGCCTGACCCTTCTTTCCCAGGGCATTATCTCTTAGCTCTTTGTCCTCACCAGGATTTGCAGCACCTTCCCATTTCATATCCTCTGCAAATTTAATTAACATGCTCTTTACCCTCCCTCTTTCAGATCAAATGAAGATGTTAAAGGAGAGCAGACCTGGCACAGATCTAACCACTAACCACTAACAACAATACAAGTACCTTGCACTTAAATTATGCACTTTCCATCGGAAGATTTCAAGGGCCTTTGCCGAACTGGATAAGTATAATTATTAAAGCCGGGAACTCCGTTACACTGGGGAATTTAATATTTGAGGTCTGCCTGAGGGCACATGTCTTGTTGGCTGTTGTGCAGCCATGGACACTGACAGCCCCGGCTGGGCTGCTCTCGTCGCGCCGCGCTGCTCCCTCAGACACAGAGTCCCTGGGTGGGGAGCTGCTTTCGGGAGACGCAAAGCAGTGACCTGGCACCAGGCTCTGAAGCATCTTCTGGCATGGTTCCAGCAAATGCATCATGCTGAAATGCTGCTGAATGAGGAAAAGCTCAGACAATGCTTCAGGGGTTATCTGCAGCCACACGGTGGGGAAGCAGAGGCGTGGAGCTGCTGGTCGGTGTGGGGTTGGCACTGGGCAGCGCTCTGGGGTGGGACTCCAGGGCCAGTCACTTGGGCTTGGGGACACCTTCCCCAGTTCCTCCTATGGGCACAACCTGCTCCCTGCCCCAACGCCTGCTCACATCCTCCTTGGCATCATCCTAACAGTATCCTGCAGCCATGTGGCAACTGGGGCTGAGTCAAAGGGGGTTTGTAGGACATGATTACCAAGCTTCTTACAAGGCAAAGGCCTTTTTTCCCCTGTTTTCCAACATTTAACAACTAAATGTTCTCATCTTGTTAGCGTTACCTTGATGATGAATAATGCATACTGCTCTTGCTTTGTGCAATGCTGCCTTCTTCAATCTCTGTTGCATTATGTGTGTATGCATTCAAGCACGCTATCAAATTTTCCTTGGCGACTTCCTCCGGCAAAAAAAGCCCGAGAGCTCCACGGGGTGCGTGCCCAAAGAGTTGTGCTTTCCTGGTGATGCCATTGCCTCCTGTAGCCCAGCACTGCCACAGGCTCCTGCCTTGCAGGGGAAATCCTGCTACTGTGTGCTGGAGCATCATTCCTCCCTGTGCTTCTCCCTTCTGAGAAGGCAGCTCATAGCCTTGATTTCGGCAGCAATATTTCTGAGCAGGCATTCAGCGCTTCTTGTCAGGAGGGGTGAATGAAGCCCAGCAGTGCTGTTTAAGGAGAATGTTGTGTGGCACCAAATGGAGATGAGGGAGATGTGTAATTACAGCTGGAAATTGACTTCTGGCACCAGAACAGTGGGTGCCCATATGCCTAACCCTAACTGAGGAGTGGGCTCAGGAACCTATTTCTCCTACCATCATTCACCCATGAAAGAAATGGGCTGACACTGTGCTGGGTGCAAAATTTTACATCCTTTGCAGACCTTGCTGGGTCAGATCTGCTCCAGATAGATCCTAGGGGATTCCAAGTTTCCAACCCCGGCTGGCAGTGGCATCCGGCTGTATGTGATGCATCAAGGAATTCCTGATGAGGGTAATCCCATGCGTTTTCCACCCAAAAATCATGCTGATTTCCAGTGCAATCCATTTTCTTTACATTTTCAATACACACCCTCGTCCCTGCAGAGCAAGGATCATTCCAGGATCCATGCTGTGATGGAGATGGCAGATAGCGCACGCGCTCCCGCACATCAAAGTCAGGAGCTTTTTCCCTTACTTGCTGTTCTCTGCACAATTTATTATCAAAGAGTCGTGCCAAGCTCCTGAGTGGATCCTGTGTGCATACACCACCACCACACGCAACTGTGCACACACAGCAGCGGTGAGCTGGGGGCATCACTCTGCTAGGTGTATCTTCTCAGAAAGAGTGGTAATGCATTGATACAAGCTGCCCAGGGAGGTGGTGGAGTCACCATCCGTGAAGGTTTTCAAAAAGTATATGGATGTGACATGGACGGATATGGTTAGTGGACGTGGTGGGGATGGGCTGGCAGTTGGACTGGATGATCTTAGTGGTCTTTTTCAACCTTGATGATTCTATGAGTCTATGAATTGGCTCTTCTCAGTGCCAAACCTGCTTGGCCAGGATATCCTGGCTGGGAAAAGCCTGTTTCTTGGAGGGGTAAGGCAGAATTTGGGGGGCTTGGAGGAGCAAGGTGCAAAGCACACCAAGGTTTGACTATGGCCATTCGTTGGGCTGGAAGTGGGTGACGCAGCTCTGCACACATCTCTCACATTCTCAGTGCCGTGAATTTCATTTTGTCCTCTTCAATTATTAATCCAGCAATGCAGCTGCCTCCCCACTCCATGCCTCCAGGCCTCAGTTGGAGTTTCCAGGTTTCCATCTCCTCCCACATCACCAAGGATGCAGGCAGGTGCAGAGGTGACAGGGAGGTCCCATGGGAACTCATGTCCCCAAGCTGGTGGCTTCTGGTGTCCTGGCATCCTAAATGCCTTGGGAGTCTCTTTCCCCAGAAGCTGCAGAGCCTCATAGTGCCAAGTTTGAACCCCCTCCTGAGCTAGTGGCACATTGCAGGGCTCTGGGGGGAGATCTCAGTCCTGAAGCTCCTCTTTTTGCATGGATGACACCTACGTGTTTTCAAGGCACTGGAGCAGGTTGTCCAGAGATGTGGTGAATGTTCTGTCCCTGGAGACACCCAAGGTCATTCTGAACAGGGCTCTGAGCGTTTGATCAAGCCATAGGTGTCTCTGTTCATTGCACAGTAGTCAGACCAGATGGCCTTTAATGGTCCCTTCCAAACCTACTGATACTATGATCCTATGAAAAATATCCAGAAAGCCTAGGTTGTATCCAGGAAGGATCAAGGATCCAGATTGGATACATGGAACCAGGATCCAGGATGGGCTATCTGCACTCAGATTCTCTCTCTTCTCTGTATCCTGATTACCACAGAAGTACCCTCACACTCTTCACCCTCTGAGCACTGCTGGTGCTGCTATGCACGGCATGCATGGTGTGCTGAGCAATATCTGAATCTTTCCCGTGTGGTGCCACTGCTTGGTGCAGGAGCTTCGAGTGGAGGTAACATCTCTGTGATAAAGCAGGATGTGGTTCCTCCTGCTTGTAGATGGAGAAGTATGCATGGGGAGATGACAGGCTGTGCTGAAAGGCTGTGCATAAGGAGAAACCTTTGAAGCTAGGATTGATAACCCAGAGCCCTCAGTAGGGCCAGCTGATGGAAGCTGCCTGGCCCCAATGAATGGGCACGGTCTGGGACAGTGTTGTGTAGGGCTTGGAGGGACTGGGCAGAGCGATGCCAGCACCAGGGGGTGGCTGTGCTGATCTTCATAAGAATGATAGAATGATTGGGTTGAAAGTGACCTTGCAACCCATCCAGTTCCAACCCCTGCCCTAGGCAGGGTGCCCCCCACCAGCTCAGACTGCCCAGGGCCCCATCCATGGCCTTGGGCACCTCCAGGCTTGGTGCACTCACAGTTCTCTGGACAGCAGTGCCAGGGCTTTGCTGCCCTATGAGTGAAGAATTCCCTCCTTTTTCTTTCCTCCCTTGAAGTACCTTCAGCGTGAGAGTTCCCAGTTTGCTCTCCTTGGTATTTTAGAAGTGTGGTTAAAGAGGTTTTCCTGCCCTTCCCCTTGAGGACATGAGCTGCAGTGCAGATTGCGTTCCCATCATTTTGTCACCCCACCTGGGACCCAGCGGCGGGCTTTTGCTGTGCCAGAGACTCCTCGTGTGCTGTCTTTTCTTCTCAACCTCTCCAGGTGGTCCCGCTGCCAGCCTCTCCCCGCCCGCTGGCATCTCGGCAGCGCTGAGCATTCTACCACCTTCCACTCACTTTCCCCAGCTTGCCAACGTGTCACTTACACCACCATCCATGTCACCTCCAATCCTGGCCCACAACGTGCAGCATGTCACCTCGGCAGAGGATGAACCACTGAGAACTCAAGAGCCAGCCAAGCAGAAAGCAAAGCATATGTCATCTCTCCTTATGTTTACAGGGGAGAACATCACCTGGCATCACCGGAGACAAGGGCACGCGTTGAGCGATCTCCTCCCGAGGAGCCGGCATTGATGGAGCCTCAGCTCCAGCACCTCCCAGCAAGTCACCCCAGCAGCCCCACATGGATGTCTCTGCATCGACTTTTGGAGCTTGCTGCATGGCCTCAGCCTCGTGTCAGCACAGATTGTACGTCCATTTGAGCCATCTTGGGGCTCAGAAGGGAAAAATGCATTTCTTCAGGGTAGTGCTAGCACAAAAACAAGTGAGAGGAGGGCCTGGCCTGATCTATCTGGCCCTAAGGAGGTTTAATTGCAGAACACTTTGCTGCAAACTTCCCATGAAATTCTCATCTCCTTTGCTGTGTCACCATGCATTTGGCACTTCTTTTCATCACCATCTCTTTCTTTAATGTCTCTATCTTTTAGAACTCCTTCCCCTACAGTGTTTCTGCTCTTGTATTTCACACCTCTGGACAGCTCTGGTGGAGATCCTTCAGCATCATCCCTTCATGAACCCAGGCACAGCCATGATCCCACTCGTTTGGCCCAGAAAGCCATTGTGGATGTGCTAGGATATGCCTTTATCCTCATCTTTTGTAAGATCTTCAGCCTCCCGTTGCACATCACACCCTGACTGCCTTTTGTCTCAGTCACAGGAATACACAACACCCGAGGGCTCATCTCTCTACCTGGCTTTTAAAGCATTGTACTTGTCTCATCGCCAGCTCGTGTCTGCAGGAGCCAGCGTGTCAGCGTAATGTGTTACTGCCTGCCGCGGTGCTTCTCGTTAGCTGCTTCTTCCTCAACATCCCACCTCTTGCAGTGACAGGCTTGGGGAGACGGAGCACTGGAGGAACCTCCTCCTGGAGATGTTTGAGTTGCCTGAGGGCTGTGTTTGTATCTCGGCAGAATGAGCTGTTCTGCTCTCATTTCTGTCATGGTGAAGCCGGAGTGCTGTGCAGGGGGCTGTGTCGGGTAGATTGCAGCTTGTGATGGGTCTGCATGTGTCCATGATGCCTCTGTTACAATGCTGCCCATCACCTACAGTGGGGAAGAAATGGGCCCACAACCATTTTTTGGCCATCCCTAGGTGCTCCCATGATGGTGAGCTTTCCCTAATCTTCTGGGTCAAACTGCAAGACTGGGATCCCGCTGACCATCAGCTGTAGGCCACAGGATGCTGAACCATACTGGGGTATGGAAATGCTCCATCTCCGTCTTACAAACACCAAATTCAGATCAGAATCTCTCTCTTGCATACAAGTGCCAACATGCTGAATGACAATATTACCTGAATGACAGATACTGGACACAGTTGAGAACACTGGGCACCAAAAACAAGCAATGCTGCTGGCCTCCTCACTGGAGGCACCTTTTATCCTTACATCCCACACCCGTGTGTTTACATACCTATAAATCCATAGGGGCACATACACGTGCTCACCCCTCTGTGTGCTCGCTGGGTCTGTAACCCATTTCAGGGGGGCAGGAGGGTCTCTGGATGGGTGGGATTTGCTGTTGTTTGGGAGAGATGGGATGCAGCCCCGTGCAAAGTGCCTGACACACCTGTAATGAGGATGATTGAGAGCTGAGTGCAGGATGATACTGAACAATATAAGTAAGTGGTTTTAGTGTCAGCAATCTTCAAACTTGCTGTCAAAGGGAACATTTAAACGATTTTCCTGCTACTCCAACGCATTCAGGTTATATTTATACCCAGAGAAAACTGGTGCTATAAATGTCAGGTTTGGAGAAGGGCTGGCTGCATCCATCAGAGGAGGAATTAGAAAGTAAGGAGGAATGATGTATCATTGCCACCGATAGACCTGTCTACAGAGAGCGCCCTGCAGGCTGACCTGTGTGCTGGGTGCCCTGGGCTGGGTGTCCTGCACCAGCATTGTGAGTAGGATGAATAGGGCCTGAGCTGGGCAGTGCTCTGAGGGGGAATGTCCTGAAGCCTGTAAAAAGCAGAAGAATGCACACCAGCACAAGAGAAATGTGATAATATTGGCAATCATTCTGTTTTGCTGGAGGAAGTGGAAGAATAAAGGAGATTGTTGAGAAGACTTACCCTGCTCACTGACCAGGGGGATTCATGCATTATCCTGGCCTTTTTCTTGGCTTTACAGCTTTCCAGCAACTCCCCATTGTGTCCGCTGGGTCTCCAGCCCTGCTGGGCTGTGCATTACCCCTGCCCTGTCAGCATGGCCCTTCTAAAAGCCCTGCAAGCCCTGCTCATGTTGGAAGTGGGCCCTTGTTCGCCCAAGAGACTGTTTCCTTCATTTGGGCAGAGCTGCCTCACTTCCCAGGCACAGCCCCATCCTGCTCCAGCCTCCATCAGGGCTGGCAAAGAGGGGAAGTTGGGAGGCACTGAATGTCTATCAGAGTGGGCTGCAGCACCAAGACCATGGAGTTGGGCTGTTGGGAGGCAGAAGATGAAAATCTTGGCCTTTCTTATCTTTCGGGGACAGCCTAGCACCTGCTTTGGGGAATTCACCCCAAGTAGGAGAGCGGGGTGCACTGAAGTTGGCAGAGAGGTGAGATGTGGGGGATTTCAAGAGCTTTGAGCAATTCTTGGGATGCTCACAGCAAGCCAGAGTTTACAGAAAGCCCTTTAGGATCTCTCAGATAATGAAGGAGGATTCCCCAAGATGCACATGCTGTGCTGGGGAGATGCACAGGGCACGTTCTGCTGTTGCTGTAGGACAGCTTTGCAGGGTGGCTCATCCAGTTCCAATGGGCTGATGGCATTGCTGCTCCCAGAGCCCCGATCCAGCGTAAGTCCACCACAGTGCTTCAGAGGTTCAAAGCATTCAGCAGAATTTGCTTTTCCTCAGCAACCTTCCTGGCACATCCTGCCCCGCTTGCCCTTTTGCTGGCGCTGTGCAGTCAGGGTGAAGTTGGAATAAACAGCGTTGTTTTTTCTCCTGCAAATTTGACAGAAATGTGATCATGTATTCAAACATAATCCAGGTCAAATTGGCAGTGGCAGGTGAACCAGCCGTGCACAGCTCCTGCTGCACAGAAGGAGTCACTGAAATTCAGTTAATTGAGGGCAAAGGAATAAAAAAAAAAACAAGCAGGAGGAAAAAAATTGACATTCCCAAGAACCTTTCACGTATCAGCGGGAAATCGTTCCTAGATCAGCTAGCGGGTCGTGTTGACAAGTCTGAGAGCGAGAAAAGGTCAGCGCTGCGGGGTGTGTGGGATGCAGGGGGGGATTCCAATGGCAGAGGCAGCGGGAGCTCAGTGCTGCCCCGAAACCTCCTCTGGCTCTGCCTCCTCTCAACCAGACCTCCATTGAGCTGTGCTGACACTCCTGCCTCCTGCCTCCAAGCCATCTGCCCTTACAAAACGCTCTGGGAATGGAGCCCGTGTGTGCTGCAGCCAAATCCTGCAGTGCTTTGCAATGGTGAAATGCAATGCAGGGTTGAAGTGCATTGGTGGGAGCTCTCTATTTTTGCTGGACAGCTTTGCCACCCTGCATGGTCCTGGGCTCCTGGTCTGGGCATGTTGACTGCATGCTGTCCATCCACCATCACCACAGCCAGTGTGGCTTCACCCTGCAGAGCTAGTGTGTATGCAGAGAAACGCTGCATTTGGATGAAAAATAGGTAGGGAAAGGGCAATTTGAGCTGTCTGTAGGAGCCTGCTGGGGTTTAAAGTGCAACGATTTTCTTGGTCTGGGTAACAATGCAGAAAGAGATGCAGAGCTTGAATCAGTATGTTGGCAAATTCGGACCTTACCCAGGGCTGTTGCAGTTACCATTTGGTGGCATCTGAACTTTTTTATTTTTCATTCTTTGCAGAAAAAAATACAGTTTATTTCAAACAGATTTTGGTTGAAGGAAGTGGCAACACCAGAAAGAGAGTGTGTATAGGCAGTGTGACAGCAGCACATGCCCTTGGGCCGTCTCTGGATGGGCTGATCATCATTTTGCATCGATCTGGGGTGCAAACAAATCATTCAAAGACCGGTCATGTTAGCATGGACAAGTTCCCCATAATAGCACTGACACTGGCAACCTAGGCAATGGGGAAAGGGAAGGCTCATGAGCAGCCTATGCTACCCAGTGATAAGCGCAGGGAAACAATGGGTTATTCTTTGAGGATAGGATTTGGAGACAATGGATATCTTCAAGCTCCATCTGCTTGTTCTTTCCAGCACATGACATTTTTGGGGCCACTTTTCCCTGGTGCTGAGTGGGACGCAGGGCCAGGCAAGCTGGGTAGAACCGTCCCTCTCCCAGCAGAGCCCAGAGCAGATGCTGGGTAAGGGAACAAAGATGGGTAAGCACACCCGGTGTTCTCTCACCACCTCCCACCCTCCTACAACCTTCAACTTGGAGTATCCTGGAGCCAGGCATCATTGCTGTGTTCTCAGGAACACTCTGTGGACTCTTCTATCTGCTCTGCCCTTGCACCCATGGAGATTTTTAATCTACCCGTGCTCTGCAGACACTTTGCACTTCCCCTTCTCACATCGAAATGAACACACAGCAGGAGGGTCAGAGGAGTCATCCTCTTCTTTTCTGATGCACCATGGAAATCAGAGATGGGACTGAGCAAGGCAAAGCCTTCATGGAGCCTGGGAACATTTGCACAGCATCAGATAGTGGAGGCAGCAGAGGATGGTGAAGGAGAATTGAAATAAGACCCTGGAGCCCCTCGCCTGGGTTTGGTGTCTGCTCAGGGTCAGATTTCTGCAGGAAGAAGCAAAGAAAATTACTGTCATCACCCCATCCCACTGGTAGCACAGTCAGGAGGATGCTCCCGGCTGCATTGCCACAGATCCACACAGCAACACTGCCAGGGCTTTGCCTTCTGTGGGTGTCCTTTGGGTGTTTCCATCGACCCCTGCCATTCCAACAGCTGAAGGAACATATCCCATCCTATCCCATGGGAGGAAGGGAGCCCTCAGGCACTTCCAGCTGCTCCTGTGCAGCCCAGGTCTGCCTGATCGAAGCACTGGGATGAGATTAGTGCTTCCTCCTGACCTGAGCAGCTCACCGAGTCTTATGTTTGTTAGGGAGAAAATGGATTAGAAAGTCATCTTGCTTGGTTGTAATCCTATTTCAAAAAATGCTCTGAGCCCTGTGTCCCTAAGCGGAGGGGGCTTGCCTCAAGCTGCTTCACAGCACCCACATGAATAGCCACCTCCCGGCCAGCCCACCATCCAGCAGCAAGATGGTTTGTGCAACCACCTGCATCTCCGGGCAATTGCTCTATCCAAACAACTAGCCAAAAGGGAAACAGCAGGATGGAAAAGTTAAGAAATCTGACTGGCTTCTCAGCCACAAAACAAACCACAGCATTGTTGGGATTGCACAGTGAGAGATGGGCATGCCTGTGATGCATTTTCCTTGTCAGGAGATGGCAGCCCCCAGGGCTGTCCCATGGAGTCATTCCTGACCTGCCCTGCTCCCATGGGTTTCAGGAAGGTGAGGAGCCCGAAGCACGTCCATGCCTCTCCGCTTGGAATGCAGCCCCCTGCTGTTGTTAACCTGTGGGAAGAACATTTTCTTTTCCAGCCATCCCCCTCCACACAGTGAACTCCACTTGGTGCCTGATTTGGAGATGGTGCTGCTGAGAGTGGCACTGCTGAGACAAACCAGAAAGATAAGCTGACTCCTTCCCACTCTAGCTCCTATGCCCAAAATCATGGTGTTCCCCATCGGAGAGCCCTTGACCCAAGGTGCCTGCCATGGGGAGTCTGCGCACCACAGGGAACCCCCAAGGGGATGTGGAGATGTGAGACCAGCTGAAGCAGGCACATCCACTTAGAGCTCTGACTGCAGAATGCAAAATGTGAGGTTGTGAAAGCCAGGGAGCTTTCCCCCTGAACAACCCTGAATTCCTATAAAGCCCAATGGACTGTGCCAGCTGCTCTGGGAAATCTCATCCTCCATCCTGCTGGCAGCTGGGAGTGCCCCAGTGCTGAGTGGAGGAAATGGGAGTTTTGTAAAATGTTCCAAAATCAGTTGAATCTCCCAGCCTGCTCCAAAGCAGGTGTGAAATACAGTATGCTCCTCGTGCACCCCGAAACTGGGCAGGATTCACTCAACACGAGGCTCTGGATGCACATTCTTTATCTCACTGACAAGATTTATAGAGGCCCTGAGATTTATTCTGCCTGTAAAATCCTGCTAAATGTAGAGATGAGTTGTACAAGGGCTATTGTTTGGAAATGCATCGTGTCTGCTGGCAGAAAAATGGTCACATCCCTATCCAAAGTCACGCCGCTGCCAGGTGCACTGGGACTGCTCTTGTGAGGTCCCATCTGCAGTACTGTGTCCAGGTCTGGAGCCCCCAGTGCAAGAAAGACAGAGAGCTGTTGGAGTGGGTCCAGAGGAGGGACACAAAGATGATCAGGGGGCTGCAGCACCTCGCCTATGAACACAGGCTGAGGGAGCTGGGCTTGTTCAGCCTGGAGAAAAGAAGGCTGCGGGGTGACCTCATTGCAGCCTTTCAG